>CM026417.1:15854941-15920110 GCA_014858505.1 Corymbia citriodora subsp. variegata | reverse complement strand
CCCCCCCCCAAAAAAAAAAAACAGAGAAAGGTTCCAATTTGATGAATCACCATGCAGTGCATAACAAAAGCATACCTTATCGATGTCGAGTCCAGCTGGAACCAAAATGCTGAATGGATCTTCCCGTGGAAAGGTATCCACCATGAGCTTTCTACATTCCTTCAGCCATCCTTCATTATCAAAACCATCATGCATATTCAAAAGCTCGTTGAGCAGTCTCATGGCAGGAGAGGCCTCCCGTTTCAAAATTTCAGTCTAAAATGCAAGAGAATTTAGACCTTATGAGTTTCTTCGGTCAAAGAGTCAGTAAACACAGGTTCAGTTTGGATTATAGAGAGACTCATTCAAAGAAAAGGGATCTCAGAATAAGAACGTAAACTTGAAAGACTTCTAAATTGTAATTATTTCAGAGATTACAGCCAAAATCAGAGTTTTTAACTTTTCAAAGCTACATGGTTCAACAGTCTCAAAAGTGAATTTTTGATCTCCCAAAGTTATCTTCAAGAACACTCCAGTAGGATGTCTTGGCTACACTTAAATCACATCAACATGGATGAGATGGTCTACATGATAATGCCAACTGTATTAAGATGGGGTTAAAGAAGCTGAGCTGTTTTCTGATAGGAAGATGATACTGCTGTAAGTTTTTTTTTTTTAGGTCAGATCTGTAAGAGGGTTAGTATGAGCAATTCTGAGACGATATATCAATGACAGCAAGAGCTTTGAATGTTTATTTATCATTTCCTTGGAGGCACAACTAGCCATTTCAAGTAATTTGTGATGGTGTACCCCTTTCTCCTAATTACTGCACCGACTATGGAACATGAGTCAGTTTAGTACAGTAAAATGGAGCATACCTCAACCCTCCTGTATAAGAGGTCAAGACTTCTAACCGCATCCTTTTCATCCTAAAAGGGCAAAAAAAAAATCATTGAGATATTAATAAGGAGTCGCACTGAAAAGGCTAATCTATACCAGCTAAACAACTTCCCAACCTGTTTCCCAATCCCCGACTGACTTTCCCACCCACCCCTTTCCCCATCCCTCAATACGTGTCATTTAGATAGTGCAAAGATGCAAACTTACATCATGTCTAGCAAGATCAAGCCGATTCCAGATAACCATCAAGACAAGTTCTGTTAGTTCTCCTCTCTCGGCAGCTTCCTCGATTTTCTGAGGAGGGATAACAAGATGAGTCAGCATTCAGGCATGCTTTAATCACAGATCTACAACTCCAACCAACACTTGGAGGGATGGCACACGAAGAAGAGATTGAAGAGAAAGCCAATTCATGGAATTACTCAGGCTAAATGACAATGCCGAGAATTGAAGAACTCAGCAAAACATTTTTAATAGTGTATAAGACTACTTTCCATGCAACATCAAAAAGGCTACCAGGAACTAGCATGACTAGTTGGTTGCTCAGCCATCATTATTCAACTCTATTCCACACTGCAATAGCTGTTCCCACAATGAACAGAACAAAAGCATCCCAATAAAACTTCTAAATTGGTTATGGTGCGGCCTTGGCAGTACATCTGCTCAAAACAGTCTGTTATAGTTCTGTGGAATGTTCCACACAAACTAGCAAGCAGGCAAGAATGGTTGGATAAAAAATAACCATCCACGTGATTCATGCTTATAATTGTCCAGAGTCTTCAGACAATAAATGAACCCAAATAACAAACAATAAGAGAATACCAAAGCACCTCTTCAACTTCTTCCTCCGATCTTATAAAGCTTGATACTAATATCCTGGCCTTTCGAACATCTTCTTCAGGATAACCTTTCAACCTCATTCCAATTTCTCGGTACTCCTCAACCTTTCTTTCCTCTTCTTCATCTTCCTCCTGCCGCCTGCGATGCAGCTCCTTCGTCTTCTCTCTTTGACGAGCTTGCCATTCCTGGCACAGAGAAAACCTTTACAGATTTCACAGAGACAGTAATCAATGGTCAATAGCAACATGTCTTCAGTTGCTCTTAGATAACTAACCTGTTATCCATTCAATAAAACAATGGCTTTTAATGAAATCAGAAAATAAGATGAATCACCTATTCCTTGACGAGATCTCATCAACACGTCTATTTTGCAAGTACATGAAGTGTGTAATAGAACTTGATTGCTGGAAGAGTTCGACCAACTGAATCTGGACAACAGTCTAAGCCCATCCATAGAAAGCTTTTTTGGTCTGGCCAAAGACTATCATGACTTTATCATGCCTGACAATGCGATTCTAGACCTAGAACATCAGAATCACTTCCACTTGTGATTCTGAGCTTTGAAGTGCCTGTCATTATGACATAATATTATTCCCCTCCTATCGTCTATATCAGGTTTTAAGAATTTAAACCTCCAACCTCATGCTAGAGGAAGAGTACTCTCCGTCAGCGCACATGGATGCCCCCTCTATATTCAAAGTCCTCGACCCTAAAGAAATTTATTTGACAAGTTCCATGTTCCATGGTGTTCAAGATTATGCCCTCATCATTTTTATAGATAAAAACCGCACCTTTCTATGAATTCCATAAAAGAAGAACAGAGAATTTAATTCTGGGGAGCAGTCCTTCATTTATGCCAACTGTTTCATATCAAAATGATTAAGAGGCCACAATTCCAAATGTCCAGCACAATAAAAGTTAGGTTAGCCTTTTACAGAAAATCGTCAATTATCTTGGCAACGAGATTTTAGATTAGCTCAACAGTATCCCAATCATCCCTTTGTGGATACATAATCTGCTCATGCCAGATTTCAAGTAGACGACAGACACACAACGACGAAAAATCCAGGGCAATCTACGAAGGAGGAATTCAGAAAACAAGATGGCAAGACGCACATCGTCATAGAACTCCTTGGGAAGCCCATCAATGAGAGTCTCGTCTTTGCTCGTCAAGCACTTCCTCAAAACTGCCCATCAAAATTCAGAACCGAGAAAAAACTTCAGAAAAATAAATGAAAGTTTCATGAGCGCCGAACCTTGGGGAGCTGGGGATATTACTTGAGCGAAGGACGCGATAGAAAGAGCTAACCTATGGAGGAGGTGTGCCTGGGGCTGAATCGCGAGATGCGAAAGCTCGGCAGTGAGGGAAAAGATGGTAGACGAGGCGCACATGTAAGCAGAACCGCATTTGCCTCCATTGCCGTTCAATCGATTCCTCGAATCAAAACTGTAAGAGAGAGAGAGAGAGAGAGAGAGAGAGAGAGAGAGAGGGGTTAAGTGAGGTTTTAGTTGGGTTCAGAAAGAAGCGGAAAGAAATTCCCACGGGTGGAATTAAAAATAATTCTGGATTTTAGAAAAAGAGTGAGTTTATTTTTTTAAACAAAAAGGGAAAAGAAAGATTATCCAAATAGGAGGCTTCACTCCAAGAATTAGAAATACGGTCTTCTAGTCCTCCATCGCGCTTTGTTTCAATAAACCTGTTACTACGTTCCCTTGGCTTAGTATCATTGGCGAAGTAGTTTCAATTGATCTCGGAATTGGACCTTTCATGGTAGCCACTCGCAATTCCATATCATCTTTCCAATTCTGCAACGGTCGTCCATTTTTTAATAGGTAGATAACAAGTTATATCCCTTTAGACGTTAGATGCATATTCAGCTGCCAAGGCGGTGAAAACTCAATCTTTCCTTTTTATGTGGACTGCGTCTAACATTGCTAGACTTGGTTGTGGCAATTCGGGACAACCAGCAGTATGAAGTGTTCTCCACTTCTTGGAGAGAAAGGAACGAATCCTAATTAGGAAGGCATTATAGGTCACAAAATTGTTCCTTTTCAAATGCCTTTATGCAAGCTAATCAGGTAATTAGTTATGTAAGAGAAGAAACCGAATGAAATTACGATGGAACGAGCTTCCTGTGTTAGTTCGGAGCAAGGTGAAGACGAAAGAGAGAGATTGCCAGATTGCTTACGCATATGCAATGTATTTTACACACTTGAGCTTCCGCAGTAAATCCAGAGTATTGTAACTGGACCGTTGAGAGGAAAGGAGCACAAAGCTGGGGGAAAAAAGGAAAGAGAAAGCACAGGTAAATCCTCTCTGACAAAACAATCTTATTATTCTCAGAACAACTGTATGCAAGCAGGACAAGGCGAGTGTTCTCTATGCTCTGGCTCCAAGGCACGAACGGGGGTTTGGACATTGCCGTTTATCCTTGTAAAGCTGGCAAGGGCCATCGTGGTTCGATAGCTTATTGCATCCGTCAACTAGTAGATACAATCTTCAAAAGCTACCCAAGATAGATGAGGCCAACTTTCTAATGATCTGCAGAATCTAAATTCGATGGTCCTTAACTTCTTTGACTTCAAGAGATTAGGCAACCTTTCTAGAGAACTGCATTGGCCAACTATTACACTTTCCAGCGATTCCAGTTCAACAAGACCTTGGATCTCAACTAGCTTGGGGCAGTTCAACGGACGTTACACTCAGAGCTTCTTCAAGCCTGACAGACAGGACAACTGCACCAGAAATATGCAGTTGGATGCGGTCAGTTCCCTTAGATTCTCCAATTGTCCAAACGATTGAGTGGAATTTCTATCAGCCACGATTTACATAGCTCTAAACTTGACAAATTCTTCAAGTCAGAACAGTGCGATAATTCTGCCAATGAGTTGAATGTGAACAGTGTGGGAGGAAGCGGTTGGGTGATTGTAGGTCAAAACAAGACAACCAGTCGCTCCAGGCCTGGAAAGGAAGCTAACTCAGTCGATGGTGCACTAATGCTTTTATGAACCAGTTTCAGCGTCTCTAGTATAGATAACCTTCCAACCTACTCCAGGTTTGGAGTTTGGATAGATTCGACATCCCATGGGTTAGAACAAGATTCCTCAAAGTGGTTAGATACAATTAGGTTCACTAAATTGGTCAAGTTTGAGAGTTTGGGACTGTCTTTAGTTTGCAAGACTCGACATACAGGTTAATCAAACTGGCGGGAAGTTCTAGGATTTGTTTAAGCTCATGACAACCTTCCAAATGAAGTTCTTGGAGATGAGAAAGCCGGTTGATAGTTTTTGGCACAGATCGAATGCCAGTGTGAGATAAGTTCAGGATTTTCAGAAGGGATAGACTACCAATTCCACTAGGAACATGCCTGACCACGCTATTTTAGATACAGAGCATCAGAGTCATTTCCACTTGCGATTCTGAGCTTTGAAGTGCCTGTCATTATATATATATAAATGTAAGGTACATAGATAAGAAAAACTAACGTCTAAATTCTGCAATCTCAACTTTATCACTAAACAAAATATGAGATAATTTTGTAGGAGACTGCAAACAGAATGCAGTATCTAAACGCTTCACTATGCCAACATTGGCAAGTATATTAGCAAGCTGATTACCTTCTAGAAAAATGTAATGATTTTTGAATCAAAATGGGAGCTCAATAGTCTCATGACATCCTTAAAAAATGTTGGTCTAGTATTTTCTGCTATTTTCTCTTGATTAACAAGTTCCGTAATAATTTTTAAGTCCATTTCAATGATAAGCTCATGAAAATCTCATTGCTTTGCTATAGTAATTCCTAACCATTGTGCCTATAGTTCTGCTTGTAAAGATGAACAGATTCCAAGAAATGAGAAAAAATCACCAAGCCAATCCCCCCTCATTTCGGTATAATTCTCCGGCCGCAGCAAGTCCAAGAAGTGCCTTCATTTTGAGATAGTATTACTCCCCTCCTATGGTCTATAGTAGGTTTTCAAGAACTCAGATCTCCAACCTCATGCTATAGGATAATAGGAAGAGTACTCTCCGTCACCGCCCATGGATGCCCCCTCTAATTTGCAGAGTCGTCGACCTTAAAGAACTTCCTCTCACACGTTCCGTGTTCTATGGTTTTCAAGATTATGCCCCCGTCATTTTTAGAGAGAAAATCGCATGAATTCCATGGAAGAAGAATAGAGAATTTAATTTCAAGGAGCAATCCTTCATATATGCCGACCATTCCATGTCAAAATGATTACGAGGCCACGGTTCCAAATGTCAAGCACAATACAAGTTAGCCAGCCTTTTAACAGAAAATACTCAGTTATCTTTGCAGCAAGATTTTAGATTAGCTCGACAGTATCCCAATCATCCCTTTTGGATACAATCTGCTCATGCCAGATTTCAAGTAGACGACAGATACACGACAGCGAAAAATCCAAGGCAATCTACGAAGGAGGGATTCAGGAGACAAGATGGCGACACGCACATCGTCGTAGTTCTCCTTGGGAAGCCCATCAATGGGAGTCTCGTCTTTGCCCGTCAAGCCCTTCCTCAAAACTGCCCATCAAAATTCAGAACCGAGAAAAAACTTCCAGAAGAATGAGCGAAAGTTTCGTGAGCGCCGAAGCTTGGGGAGTTGAAGATAGTCTAGGGCAGGACGCAAGAGGACAGACCTACGGAGGAGGAGGAGGAGGAGGAGGAGGAGGAGGTGCGCTTGGGGCTGAATCGCGGGATGGGGATGCTCGAGGCTGAGGGAAGAGACGGTAGACGAGACGCCCATGTAAGCAGCGCCGGCTTTGCCTCCATCGACCTTCAATCGATTCCTCTAATCAAAGTGCGAGAGCGAGAGAGAGAGAGAGAGAGAGAGGAGGGGTTAAGTGAGGTTTTAGTTTGGGTTCTGAAAAAAGGGACGGACAGTTTCCACAAAAGGGATTCGAATTTTTCCATGTAAAAAAAAGTGAAGTTAATTTCAAGGGGTTACTACAAACAAAAAAAAATCTCAAATTTATATGCCCTTATTACATTTATTTGAAATTAATTTTTGTATAATTAAGAATTGATGTATCTATGTCACGTCCATTCCAAATAAAATTTTCAATTCACAAAAATCCTAAATAGATACATGTGACAAAATCTATTATCAGTTAGCTTCTGTCCAATATATTGACTTGAAAATTGATAATTAGCATATGATCCAACATGAAAATTCAACATAAATGGATCTTCTAAATGACAACTTTTAGAGAAAGCCATATTTGAATTTGCTTCCCTCTCTCTTTCCCAAAGCAACAAATTGCATAATGAAATTGAGGCAAAATTAGTGATCTTAGCAAATTTTGAAAATGTCATAGAGCTCTTACGGCAATAATATTTTACAATTTAAAATTTTGGGGATTGAGATGTGACATGAGAATTAATTTGAGATAAATGTGGCCCAAGATTATTGGTTTAAAATTTTTTATGACTTGAATATTACTTAGTTTGGGATAAATGCGGCGTAAATAAATTAATTTAGAATTTTTGGTGGTATTAATTATATTTCAAAAGGAAAAGGAAAGATTATCCAAATTGGAGGCTTTAGTGAAAGAAATGCTGTCTATTTGGACAGGGGAACGGGACAACAAATGACAACCCCATTCATGGCCCAGCTCAAATTTCACCTGCACACCTTTGAACAAGGGGTTTGCAATAGTGCCGTAGATATTCCTCCCTGACAAAGCAACCAATCCATAATATACTTTTTCCATCGGAGGAGGACGCTAATGCCTTCTACTCCCAGATCAAGACTGTACTTCGATCAAATCCACATCGCAAATTTGGCCTTTCTCTTACAATTAAGACGCATTTTACTTATGATACGTCCACCTACGACTAGTAAATAAACATTACCATCCATTGATGTGGAGGTTAGGTGAACACTTAACCGGCTATCGTATGTTCTGCATCATCATCATTGTCGTCCAATTAAACGAGGAAAATCATTGAAAAGATAAGTCCTTTTTTGTTTCCTTTTGCAGTAGAAGTGAAGGAGAAGTTCTAAATCGTCAACAAATGTGGCATTCACTTCCTGCTTACACAGAAAATTTGAAAGAGAAGTCCTCTATTGCGCTTGTTTTAGTAAACCAGTCATTACTTTCCGTGGCAAGAAACAAGTCCTGTCCACTTATTATAACCTGGTGACAAGCGTTAATAGCAGTCACAACTCAGTTGCGCATAAAAGAAAGTGTACCGCACTGCATCTAACATTGATAGACTTGGTTTTGGAAACTAGAAAGTCGGAGAAAAGGAACATCCTGATTAAAAATTGCATGATAGCTTCCAACACTATTCCTTCAGAAATGCTTGTGCAATTTAATTAAAATAAGTAATTAGTAAGAAGAAACTAAATTAAGTTATGATCGAGCAAACTTCCTGTGTGAGTTCTGAGTAAGGTGAAGACTAAAAGAGGACATTGTTTCTCCTGTTAATCCAGAGTATGCTTACTGGAAAGTTGAGAAAGAAGAGCACAACCAGGGGAAAAAAGGAAATAGAAAGTACAAGCAAATCCACTCTAAAAAAGGAATCTCATTCACGGGGAAGCTATATGGAAACAGGACAAGGCAAATGTTGTCTGTCCTCCAGCTCATAGGCGCAAACGGGTTTTGCACATTGCCTTTTGTATTTGTGAAGCTGGCAAGGGCCATTGTGGTCGGCTAGCTTATCGCATCCATCAACTACCAGATGACAATCTTCAGACACTACCGGAGATAGTAAAGGCATATTCACTAATGATCTGCAGGATATAAATTCCATGGTCCCCAACTTCTTCAACTTCAAGAGACTAGGCAATCTTACCAGAGAATTGCACCGGTCGATCCTTATACTTTCCAGTGATTCCAGTTCTTCGAGGCCTTGGATTACAACTAGCCTTGGGCAGTTCAACAAGTGCACAGCTTTGAGCTTCTCCAAGCCTGACAGACAGGATAACTGCCGCAGATTTGTGCAGTTTGACACGGTCAGTTCCCTCAGAATCTCCAGTTGTCCAAACCGATTGAGTGGAATTTCTGTTAGCCACGATTTACATAGCTCCAAACTCGACAAATTTTTCAGGTCAGAACAGGGCAATAATTCAGACAATGAATTGAAGTTTATAAGCTTCAACATGGAGAGAGTGGAAGGAAGTGGCTGAGCAAGGGATCGCAGGTCAAAACAAGACAGAACTAGTCGTTTCAGCCCAGGAAGGGAAGCTAACTCAGTCGGCGGTACAATTATGCTTTTATGAACCAGTTTCAGCTTCTCCAGTCTTGACAACCTCCCAACCCAATCCAGGTTCGGAGTTTGGATAGAATTGGCAACCAATGGGCTAGAAAGAGATTCCTCAGAGCAGTCGGATATGATTAAATCGATTAAATTGGTCAGATTTGAGAGGTTTGGGACTGTCTTTAGTGAGCGAGACTCAACATGAAGGATAATCAAACTGGTGGGAAGCTCTGGGATTTCTTTAAGCTTATGACAACCTTCCAAATGAAGTTCTTGGAGATGAGAAAGCTGGTTGATTGTTGTTGGCAAAGATTTAATGCAAGTGTAGGATAAGTTCAGGATTTTCAGAAAGGATAGACTCTCAATTCCGCTAGGAATATTTCCCTTCAGATTCATACATTTTTCAGCATGAAATTCTTCAAGATTCTCCAGCATGCCTATAGTCCCTGGGATCTTCGTTATCCCACTATGACTTATCCTTATCACTCTCAACTTCCTCAGCTTTCCAATCATATCAGGTAATTCTGTCACTTTTGTATAAGATAGATCCAACTCAAGTAGTGATTCCAACCCCTCAATTGAGTGTGGAAGCTCTCTTAGCTCATCACATCTGGACAAACACAAGATTTCAAGGTCCTTCAGCTTTCCAATTGAGCGTGGGAGTTTGCTAATTCCAACACTTTCCATCTCTAGCCTCTTCAAAGACTGTAGATTACCGATCGAGTGGGGAAGATCCGAACCAACAGGACCAAACATTGTCCCTCTCACAATCAGCTCTTCCAAAGCCTTTAAACAATCAACTTTTTCAGGCAACCCTCTCAGATATGTGCATGCATCAATTTCCAAGTAATTCAGTTGTGCCAGCTTACAAATTGATTCACCAATTTCAACCAAGCTTTGGCAATTTCGTATAGTCAATCTTTCCAATGTCGAGAGGGCAGGGAGGTCGGGTAATCTGGTTAAGTGGCTGCATTCTCCAAGTTCCAGAACTTTCAACTTAGATGATTTCTGTCGGGCACCAGAATATCAGAAGGAGAATGAGCAACTGCAGGCATCTTTGATTAAACAATAAAAATAGAAAGAGATGCGTGTGTAAAGCTGTTCGTACCAGGATTTGGTGCCACCCGGGCCAATCATCTCTAAGTTCAGTACCAAAAAGCTTGAGAACAACTAGATTACTCGGAGAGAAATTGGTCGCATCAAAGTCTGCAGGACAACGATCCAAAGATAGCCATCTCAGTCTCCTAAAAACGTTCTTGTAATCTCCAGTGAACTTTGCCCCTTCAGCATGAAGAAACCTTAGCTTTGGCAGAGCAGCAAAGTCTTGACTTGTAAGCGTCTGTATCATAGGGAATTGTAACCTAAGTGATTCAACATTGCACTCTCGCTGGTAATATATCTGCAAAGATGGCAAGCATCAGTGATCTTTAACATCAAACAAGAGAAACTTGTGCACGCAGAGGGCAGCGAACTCTTACTAAGACCAGAATTTTGTCAACTTTTTTACCGAGGAAATTGTTTTTTTACTTGTATAAATAACTTTACCTGTTCACTCTTACCAAAAAAAAATAATAATAACTTTACCTGTTCACGAAGTACGCGAAGGCATTCCTCAGATTCCCACAACCTGCTTCGCTTCTCTGCATTCAGACGATCCTCCTCTCGAACAATATTCCTTCCAAAATCTCTGATCAGGTCATGCATCCAAAGAGTATTGGGATGGTCTATCTTCAACAGAGACATATGAGTGAGAGCAGCAAGTCCCCTTTCTGGGTAAAAATCACAATCTTTCCACACATATGCTGCGGATGTGCTCTCTACACCGTTGAAAAAGCATGCAATGTCCAAGAAAATTTGCTTTGCCTCGAAGTCTAATGCCTCATAACTTATCCTAAACATCTCTTGGACTCTATTGTCAGGTGATCTCCTTAAACGTTCCAATGTTTCTTTCCATATCCCAACGCTTTGGCCACGGAGAAAAGAACCTGCAGCTTCAATAGCCAAAGGAATTCCTCCAGTAATGGCCACTACTTCACTGGAAAGAGTTTCATAACCATCTGGAGGTCGTTTTTTTCTGAAGGCATGCCAACTGAAAAGTTGAAGAGCATGGCAAGGATTCATCTCGGGCACCGCATAACCATAATACTCCTTAGGAAGAAATGGGACATTATCCTGTTGTCCTGTCTCTGCTGCTGGCAGAAGACCCACATTCCTAGTTGTGACAATAATCCTGCTTCCTGAGCTGAACCATTTTTTGTTCGCCAGCTTTGTGAGCTGCTCTGCGTGGTCCACATCGTCGAGAACAAGGAGGACCTTCTTCTTGCCGAATCTTTCTTTTATCATGTTGATACCGTCATCGACGTCATAGACATCCATGGGCTTCTTCAGGATCTGGGATATCAGTTTATTTTGCAAACTTATTAAGCCTTTGCTGTTTTGTGAATTCTCTCGGACGTTTGAAAGGAAGGCGCAATCATGAAACATTTGAGATATCTGGTTGTAAACCACCTTGGCAAGAGTTGTCTTGCCGATTCCTCCCATCCCGTGCAAAGCAATATATCGCACGTCTGGGGAGCCGCAGTCCAACAACTGCATCACGTCTTCGACTTGATCGTCAATTCCAACTAAATGATCGGGGAGAACCTTTTGTCTCTTCTTCAGTTTAATAGAAAGCTCTCGAACAAGATCTTTAGTAAGTTTCCCAAGCCTACCATTCATAATAAATCATTGTCTCAGAAGAAAAGAGGAGCAACTATATCAGCAATATACGAGCATATCTAGGAATCCCTGACAGTATCTCTCTCTCTCTCTCTATCTCTCTCTCTCTCTCTCTCTCTCGTGCACTCATGACGGTGATCCAACAAAGAAGTTCTTATAGCTTCTACATATTCTTAGGGGAAAAGAAATAAGATAAACCATTCTACTGAAGGTGTTGCAATTAACCATCTCCCAAGTGAATTTGTCTGGTCGATAATTAGCAAAGCGGACCTTGTTGGCACGATAGACACTCCTGCTTTTTGAATCTCAGATATAGCACAAAACAGCTACAGTCTGAGACTAGCTAAATTTCATTTCTAGCATAGCATACGCAGAAGCTATAAAAAGCAATTACCAAACCTTTGGATATCATTACCATCGACTATGCTATGGAACCTTAAATTGCCAATCAAAGTTAACCCTTCTAAGCATATTTTGGATTGCAATCTATAAATATAAATTAGTTTGGTAGAGAGAGAGAGAGAGAGAGAGAGAGAGAGTTAAAATAAACCGTGTAATGGCTTTAAACTTTCTTTTTTTACTTACTTTGCGTTTCCTGCGTCCCATCCGCTGAGATCTGCGACCTCTATTAGAGCCTTCCTCCACTCATGCACCGTCTCCTCGCCGTAACGCCCCTCGTGCTTGAGCAGGGCCTCGCCGTACGACCCCGTCCTGAGCCTGACGTCCGATGGACTCACGTCGTAGAAGATAGGCACGATTGCTCGTTCCCCGTTTTCTTTCCGGCACTTCACCATGTGTGCGAGCTCCTGGAGGCACCACGCACTGGATGGGTAGCCTTTCGAGAAGATCGGCAAGTAGATTCTCGAGTCATCGATCGCTCGCTCGAGCTCCGGCCCAATTTTCTCCCCCGCAGGAAGCTCTTTATTGTCTATGAAGACGCTAAACCCGGCATCAGACAAGCTTTCGTAGAGGTAATCCACAAACGTGTTGCGAGTGTCGGGACCTCGGAAGCTCAAAAACACGTCGTACTTCCAGCCAGACGTCGACGCCCCATCCGCGAAATCTGATCGCTTTCGCTTTTGAGACGACACGTCGAGCTCGTAGCTGGACAAGCCCGACGTCGACGCGCCGTCCGCGAAATCCGATCGCTTTCGCTTTCGAGACGACATTGTGAACGAGGAAGAAGAACAGGCGAAACTGAAAAGGCAGAAACACAACAAACTTCTCTTGTTTGTTGTGTGGTTTGAGGAAGAACCCAAAAAGTTAAAAAAAAGAAACAGGAAATAGTTTGAAATCGAAGAGAATTGATTTTATTCTACGCGCACTTCTTCGCCCGTATTTATAGAGCCCAATGAGCGGTCACTTTCGGTGCCCTTCCTCCTCGACATTTCGTTCCCCGCGGAGCGCAACGGCTACAATGACGTCGATAGGAACATGGAGCGCAATGGCTACCTCAATCTTGATCATCAGATAAAGATAGTTACTTTGAAATCCATATACAATTGGAGCACAACGGCTACTTCAAACTCCATGATTAGATAAAGACAACTACAACCACGTTGCAATCAATCGATAGGCACGCGAAGCACAACGGCTACTTCAATCTCAATGATTAGATAAAAAAATCAATCAATAGGCACGCGGAGCACAATCGGCTACTTCAATCTCAATAATGGCAAATAAAAAGCGAGCGACGCATTTTCTTTGCCACTACCTCGGAAGTTTCCTTCCACGCGCAACGGAACGCGTTCAAGAGCAGATGGGAGGGGAAGGCAATTACCTCGAAATAACCACGGCAAATTTCGGTAGGGCCTGTGCGTTAACGTGACAGATCATCACGAACACGAGGTTACGACGTGTTTCTAGAGCAGGTGGAGCCAAAAGATAATTTCACAGAAGTCACCCATAAAAGGTGACGCGCAACGTAACGCGTTCAAGGACGGAGGAGAAGGCAATTACCTCGAAATCACCACGACAAATTTCGGTAGTGCCTGTGCGCTAACTCCGAAGTTTCGCCCCCACGCGGAACGTGACAGAGCATCGCGAAGACGGGGTTTCAACGTGTTTCCAGGTGGAGCCAAAAGATAATTTCACGGAAGTCACCTATAAACGGGGACACGCGCAACGTAACGCGTTCAAGGACTGATGGCGGAGAAGGCAATCATCTCGAAATCACCACGGTAGACTTCGGCAGTGCCTGTGCGTCAACTCCGAAGTTTCACTCCCACGCGGAACGTGACAGAGCATCGCGAGGACGGGGTTTCAACGTGTTTCTAGAGGAGGTGGAGCCAAAAGATAATTTCACGGAAGTCACCAATAAAAGGTGAAGAGTTACTGTAGGGTGTAATATCTTCTCGCTTTCACACTGGAAGGCTCCATTACCGCCGAGCAATTTTCCTCGTGTGATTGCCGAAGATGTGGAGGTAAACCGGATCTCGTTTGGAATCCAGAAGCTTCAATAAGTGATCTAACGTTATCCAGCCGTTGTCCAGCAGACTTTAAGCCTGATTACACCGGCATTTCCTTTCCTAAAGCCACTAGTAAATTGATCATAAGTTCTAGTATGGTGATTCTATGTTCTGATCCTGCTGCACTTAGCTGCTGTTAGCGGCTCAAACCCTGCATGATTGGTGCTACTAATTCGTTTAATATAAATACATTTGCTTTATTGGTTAGGAGTATTATATGGATGGTTTTGGAGGAGATTTCGGTGTGTTTCGGGGCTTTCCTTGCATGTTTGGGCCTGCTGTACAGGGCGGCTTGGCTTAGGAGAGGTTTTTGGATCTTTTGAGATGTTTACTGAGATCAGTCTAGCTCTTCTTGGAGACAAATTTGTTGGAAAATTATTTTCTTACTTAGGTAGAATAGTGAAATTAATATGGGTTCGAATCAATAGAACAATCAAATCAAATTTTGAAACGTGATATCACTTTTTTTAAGGATTTATTTGTTCCACAAAATTACTGATGGTCACTGACAAATTTCTTTTAGGATACAACAAAATCTCAAATGAGAATACTAGATAGATATTCTAGTATTTTTTTAAATTTTCTCTAAAAAATAATTGGAAACAATGACTGTAATTTTTTTTTTTTAAAGAAAACTTGAAAGAACTTTCAAAAGAAAACGAACAAATGGAATAAGAAGATTATATTTGAAATGACACGTCTAGTAATTAACAGCAAAAACAAGAAGTTATATTCGAATAGACACAACCTTACAAAGATTAAGAAGTTATGTTTGAATGAGTACGAACTCTTAGATAACCGTTGGAAGAAAAAGTAAAATTCGGAATAAATAAATAATAAATAGCTGTTACTCTCTTGTGTACAGTTGCACTGTTTCAATAGGACATTATGGTTAATTTTTATAAAAATAAATCCGAATTTTTTCAATAAATAAAAATTAATGATCATTAATTAGTGTTAAATCTCATTCACGTGCACTCACATATTTTCGATGTGAGGCAATACATCTTTTGGTTTGTTTTACAAACAAACTACCAATAAAATATGTTCAAGGAATTTTACGCACAAATGGTTGTAGATGTAGTTATTGTGCAATGGACACGTTAGTAGTGTTACGGCATTTCTGAAGTCCTTTTGACGATGGTCCACGTAAGTAAAAGGGGAGTGTATGTGTCACACCCCAAATCCTAGCCAGAAAGGGGAATGACACGGCCGTCCTTCCTCTCGAAGGACGCAGCCTTTAAACTCCCAAAAGTCTGCTCCCAAAAGTCCCCTCAAGGCTATCGCTCTCGTACTACTCATCACTAGCTGAAAAATCTGAAAAGATTGGAAGAATAGAGTAGTAAGCAAACCACAGCTCAGTGAGTAATGCATCTCTTCTAAGTGGATCGAACACCCACTATGCATATTTACAAACAAATCACAACTCTTTTAACCCAATTTCAAAATAAAACAAATATGTAATAAGAGGATAAATCACATTTGTTTCAACATAGCTATATTTATGGCAGAAATATTTATTTCATAATAATATCAAAACAAACATCAATGGTCTAATTCATTGATTAAACTCATTAACTCACGCCAAGGGTCTATTCCATTGGATAATCTCATGCCAAATATCAATGGTCTATTCTATTGATCCATTTCATATAAAACCACAACTCGATGGTCCATTCCATCGACTAAACTCAAATCACATGTCAATGGCATATTCCATTGACCAAACTCATATCACAAATCAATGGTCCACTCCATTGACCAAACTCAACTCAAATATCCAACCATGGTCACGAATAACACTACGTGACAAAGCAACCAAGATTTCTCCCTTGGTTAGGTCTCCATCTACTATAAGCCGGTGGCTCGGCCCATAAGGATATTCTAGACTAGTATGCGCATACCCACAAGCCCCTCATTAGGCTCACAGCGATATTGAGCATCAACATCAATTCATGATAATATCATTCACAAGCCATAAAGCTCAAATTAAAAAATCATTTTACAACTCGGGTTTAATAACCAAACCACAACTTTTTACTATTGCAATTCAAATATCAATGATCGAGTCCATTGATTACTCTCTACAAAATCACACTTTATAAATCACAATACATTTCCCAAACTATTCCAAATTCTGCTTCATAAACTAGTTCACAAATCAATATATAACTTTTCATATGCCATATTTAAAATCAAGGACTCCTCATGAGTCTCTTCCCAAAAGGTTTCGTAAACCCAAAATATATAATATTTCTTAACATCGTTCATCGAACACAATACATATTTCCACCAAATAATTCTCACACCGTTCACATATGTCAAAATATAGTAAATGTTTGATCCAAATTTTATACAACAAATATGCTTATTCATAGCTCATAATATCTCAAATCCATATCGCTTTGAAGACATGAATTTACAAATTCTTAGAAAAGATAGCACCGCTCACCTTAGAACGTCTATGCTTAAATGACAGCGATTACTTGAATCGTCAAGATCCGCAACCCTAACAAATAGGTGAGAAATAATATTAACATTGAGTAAAATGCTATTCTAATTACAACTCAGCTAAACCATACTTATTTATCAATAAAACGACGCCTACGCGCTAACAAATCGCATATTCAAATGATGTGGAGCTTGAACGTGCAACTTGATCATGTCATAACTTTCTCCACCGAGCTCCGTTTTAAACGTTCTTATAGTCAATAGAAAGCTCTTTCCACGTACTCTAAGAACCCTAAATTACCCATCCCAAAATCAAGCCAAAAATCAACAAAATATGGCCCCGAAGTGTTCGACGCGCACTGTTCATCACGCGCGGGAAACTTCAAAATTTCGGTCCGAGCAAACCATAAGCTCAAATCAAGATCCGTAAAATCCTACACCTCCATAACATCCTAAACTAGCATTTCTATAAAAATGTGCAGCTCAACGACTCAAAAATCGGTCTTCCCCGTTCAAATATCCAATAATTCCGAATTTTTAGCCCTAAATTCAAAACTACTCCGATTGAACAAACGAGAGACGCGAGCACTTACCGGGTGTTGTAATACCAAGTTGAATCGGCTTGGTGAGGTCTCCGTGGCACAAAACTCTCTATTTTTTTTTTCTTCCTTCTTCTTCTTCTTTCCCTCTCCCTCTCTTTCTTTCTTTCCCTCTATTATGCTCGAGCTCCCCCCTTCTTATCCTTTTATATGCTTCTCTTTTTCTTTTTTTTTCTTCTTTTTGTCCTTTCTACTTTTCCCTTCTCTCTCTTTTCTCTCTCCCGAAGACTCTCGGTCTCTCTCTTTTCTTTTCCTTTCCTTTTTTACTTTTCAACTCTTCTTTCTCTCTCTCTTTTTTTTTTTTTTTTTCTTTTGACTGGGTCAAATCCATATATTACAGTATGAATCGGGTTACAATGCCCTTTCTTCTCAAGTCGCACGATCTGAAAATGCCTCGCCGTCCTTATCGTACGCGAGGCTTTTGGGGCAACCTTTTTTCCTAGGCGCCCTTTTTTTCTTTTTCGTAATTCAGCATTTTCAGTGAAACAATTACCGTCATGGGGCATTGCACTGTAGGATTCCAATTACCATAAATCAATGCTCGAGTTGTTGACAACTTGTTGGAACTGCATATCAAAATCTGTGTCGCACACCACAAAATAGACCAACTCATCCGCGACACCGGGATGAACTGATGATAGATTGACCTCCATTCAAGTTTTTTGACCAAAATAAAAGTGCATCGTCTAAGTCCGTGAATAATCCATACATTATATCCATAAATATTGGACAACAAAATCATAGTTCAAAAGTACATTAAATCTACTAACAATTTCTACAATTAGATTTGAATATTTCTCGTTAAGTTGATCTTTCTTATTAAAGCAAAAATATAAACTTACAATTTCTTCGATCGACCAAACTTTGGGAAATTGCTTCTTAACACACAGAGCTCACGCTCTTTTCAGTAAAAGAAAATAAGAATTGTTATCGTAATGTTTATGCTATTATCTTCGTGCCTCATTTGTATTTGAATTCACAAGTAATGCTTTCTTTCGAACACTTCGCTCAATTGCTTTCCTGATCACCTTTGGATCCACGTCTCCTCTGACCTCCACCAATTGCTCATCTATGTTCACTTTATCGTACTCCACTCCTGCTCATTCAATTATAATTCTTCATTATTATTAAGAAAACACACCCAAAACGAGAGCAACTATGAAGTATTTGTTAGCTGGGTTCACTCTTATGTGGAGGAAGCCCAATGAGTTGTAAGCCCAAAAGGGCTTGAGTCCATATAATAAGTTATATGGAGAAATAGGATTTCTCACTATCGTTGAAGTTGTAGCCGCAAAAGACGTAGTAACAAGAAAAAAAGAGAAAGCAGAAAATCTGGGGTCTAGGGCAAAGTCTGATTTACATCAAATTGGCATCGGAGGTCGATTCGAGGTCCAATTGAGCTGAAATTTTGTCAGCGTGTTCATGGTGCAATCTTCTCGAATCTGAACGGTTTGATTTTCATTTGAAACTCCCTACATCAGGTTTTTCGTGGATTGATCAAAACTTGCGTTTTTGATCAGATTTATCCTTGATCTCTTGTGAAGTTTATGTGTATTGCCAAGAATTATGTTCTTGAGATCTTTGCTGCTATGTACCTCTAGTATTTGCTAGAGAAGAACATTGTTCACCCAATTTTGTTGATAGTGAAGATTTTCGGGTGGACTCCGGTCTCATGGTTTTTGATTTCCTCACACCGAGGGGGTTTTCCACGTAAAAAATCGTCTTGTGTTTGTGTGCTTGGTATTTATTTTGCTCTACTATATCGGTTCCTATTAGGTTTACACAAGAGGGAAGATTATTTTATTCCGCTGCGTTAATTCGATATTGTTCGAATTGTTATCGTTCTCCTATCAAAGTGTGTTGACACCAAAATTTTGATTAATCATTCGTAATTTAATACACAAAAACTTAGGGATTAATTTTAACCCTTAAAAAAAATTAGGATTAAATTGCATAGCATATAGTTTTAGGAGCATTTATTATTGCATTTGCATTGGACACGTGGCAGATGGGTTTCAATTGATGGTTCTAAGCTTTAATTTAACAAGTTGGACTAAGCCCACAAGGGAAAAGAATTTGGCTAGGCCCATTAAGGAGTGACGAGTTGGAATATAAGAATATTCCCGGGAATATGAGAATGTTCCCGGAAATATGAGAATGTTCCCGAGAATATTCGCATTATTCTTTCAATATTTAGGGAAGCTATCGGATGAAACATTCTTGTTAAAAGGTGACGAGTTGGAATATGGGAATATTCCCGAGAATATGAGAATGTTCCCGAGAATATTCTCATTATTCTTTCAATATTCAAGGAAAGCGTCGGATGAAATATCAGAAAAATATTGCACGTGGGATACAAGAGCTAAATAGGCAATGTGCAAATTTATCATCTTTCCTTAAATAACATAGTCTTCTCACCTATAAAAAGGGGGCCACACACACTGAAGAAAAACACAAAAAAAGAGAGGGAATACACGGCGGCAAAAGTGAGAGCGAAATTGTGAGAGGTCGCGAAGAGAAGCCCAAGAGAAAAGAGAAAGCTCGAAGAGAGTTCAGCCGCGTCCTTTGACGTGTCTCTTCGTTGATCGAGTTGCCGCACCACCATGATCAGTCCCAGTCGCTCAAACGCATCCCTGCTGTCCTGCTCCACCACTGCACCTGACGAAGTCGGTTTGCTGTCCATCATTGCTATCGACTTAGGTTTGTTGCTGCTGGAGTCGACCACAACGAGGAGCTGTCGCCTCATCCATCCCTCACGCTGCCGAGCCCAACCTTTTGTTGACTAGTGAAGAACATTGACTTTGCATGAACTCCAGCATCATCCAGCGAATTCACAAGTGTCCTTGAAGTGAATTCTTGGAGAGGCCGCCCACCGTGAGCATCACCAATCGCCGGTCATACATTCATCACCCGCCATCCACGCTATCATGTTCCGTCGAGGCCACCATCGAAAATCGTCTCGGATCGTTTGTGAGAACCAAAGAAAGACCATCAAGGTAATTTCCTAATCCATTCGCTTATTTGAATATAAAATTGCCTAATTAGCAATGTATTTGATTTCCTTGAGATATTTGGCATATTCCGATGCATTTACTGCTAATGTGATTTTCTTGAGATATTTGGCATATTTCGATTGAGTGAGGTTGTTGTGTCATGTTAAAAATCTCAATAATCAAAAATATTGAGCCGCGAGACGTCGGATCAGATTTTTGATTGTTTTGATTTTCTATCTAGGGTTGGGGAAAATTGTATGCTTTACATGAGTCGGTTGCATTATGTGTTGATATGCCTTTGCTCGAATTGATTTGACTTATTAAAGAAAACCAAAAAAAAATATAGTTGAGTTAGATGTGATTCTTATTAGAATATTTTCTTTGAGGATAGTTTTCATGTTTACATATAGGTTTTTTTTTTATTTCGAATTTTGATTATAAAAAAGAAAACATAAAAATTGTCATGTTCATGTCATGTAGAATTAGGTCATCTTCCGTGTGTCATCTAGTCATTGCATGTTTAGGGTCATTTAAATGCGTGACATACTAGGGTAGTTGCATTAAATATTTTCTAACATTAGATTAAGTTAAATAATTAATGTCACGTGACATATAATTTGCATATTAGGTTGCACATTGCATGCTATTATGGTTAGACAATTTTGTATGTCATTACATGCATTGCACGTAGTTTTAGGCTTCATTAAATAAGTGAAAACTTAAAAAATATTTGAATGAGTGCGTGTTAATTAGAAATTATATCTAGAATCATTGATGTAATTTTTAAGCTAACATCGCAGATGCTTTCGTAGCTTCAAGGTAAGTAACTTCCTCCTTTTCCTTGCAATTTATTTATTGCGTTGCTTTATTGAGTGTTAAATAATGGTTGCGCACTCGTATGATCACATTGCATATTAGGTTGTAAATTAAAATCTACACCAACTACCTGCAAATCATTTTTTTTAAATAAAAGAGAAAATGTACCGAAAGGGCGTTAGAGAAATCTACCAAAATTAAGTCTCCGATCCCATAGTCTCTGGTTCGTAGGAATAAAGTAATTCTCCTGTTACTTTACTTGGGTTTCTAATCGACCCACCAAAAAATAGATTAGCGGCGACTCCAAGTAAAAATCATTTGCATGCTAAAAACTCAAACTCTAAGTCGCGAATTGGTATGGGCTTGGGAGAGCCCGAGCTAAGTTTAGGCTTAGTAATCCATTAGCCAAACCCTAGGTGGTGCACCCGAGGTGAGATCATGACAAAGTGGTATTAGAGCTTCAGGTTGTTGCTTGATTTTTTTTTTCTGCCTTGTGTTAAACAATGGAAACGAATACGAGTAGAATGGTTACACTGAATGGTTCGAATTATCATATTTGGAAAGAGAAGATGGAAGACCTTTTATATGTAGATTTTTATTTGCTCGTATTTGCCGATGAGAAACCGGAGAACAAAACTGATGTCGAATGGTCTATATTTCATCGTCAAGTGTGTGGTTATATTAGGCAGTGAGTAGATGATAATGTTTTGAACCATATTATTGAGGAAACACATGCACGCGGTTTATGGAATAAGCTCGAACAGTTATATGCTCGAAAGACTGTGAATAATAAGTTATTTTTGATAAAACAGATGATGGCTCTGAGATATCAAGATGGTACTCGTTTGACTAATCATTTAAATTCTTTTCAAGGAATTATTAATCAGTTGGCTACGATGGGAATCAAGTTTGATGATGAGATACAAACACTATGGTTGCTTGGTACTTTGCCGGACTCATGGAAGATGTTTCGAACGTCTTTGTCTAATTCTACCCCGAATGGTACGATTACATGGATTTGGCCAAGAGTAGTATTTTGAATGAAGAGATGAGAAGGAAGACACAAGGATCGTCCTCTTCACATTCTGATGCCTTGGTTGTTGAGAAAAGGGGAAGAAGTGAGTCTCGAGGTCCGAGAAACAGAGACAAGAGTAGAGATAAAAGCAGAGGTAAGTATAATAAATTTGCTAATGTTGAGTGCCATTATTGTCATCAGAAGGGACATATTCAGAGGTTTTGTCGCCAGTTAAAAAGGGAGAAACAAAAGGAGAAAGGTAAAGAGAAGAAAAGTGATAATGACAGCGATGACAATCGTGTTGCTGCACTTAAAGAAGACTTTCTCATTATTTTTGATGATGATGTGGTGAATTTTGTATCTCATGAGACCAGTTGGGTAATTGATAGTGGTGTATCTATTCATGCTAGATCTCGTAGGGATTTCTTTACATCATACAGGTCAGGTGACTTCGGATCTGTGAAGATGAGAAACAATGGGCTAACTCAAGTTATAGGCATTGGTGATGTGTGTGTAACATCCTGAATTTCGGTAAGCCGAGAATTTTCGGAAAAATGGTTCAACGGGCCGAAAAATTGGAACCAAGAGGAATTTGACCGATTGGAGGCCCAATGGGCCTTGCGCCTTTGAGGAGTCGGCCACGTGGGCCCAAGCTAGCCAAGTGGGCCCAAGGAAGCCCAACTTCAAGCCTTTGAGCCCGTTAGATTTTTCAAGCCCGTTTCCCTTCGATTTGAGCCCGAACCGATTTTCTTCTAGCCCGTATAAATTTTTGGTCCGTGTACGCGTATAGTAAGGTATACTATACTTTGAGGAATTACCAAATTGCCCTTTCTAGAAGATGTATTTATGGTTGGAGGACAAAGAGAAGAAAAGTCAAGAAATTGATGAGGGGAAATGAGTTTTTGGAAGAGAAGTTTGACTTGGTCTCTTGCTTGGCTTCTTGCTTGCTCTTTCTCTCTCTCTCTCTCTCTCTCTCTCTCTCTCCTCAAGTTTCAGCAGCCCCTTCCCCACGTTGCTTTTTCTTTCTCCCCACTCTCCCATTTTTCCTTCTTTCTCTCTTTCTCTTTTGTTCTTTTCTGGTTTTCCTCCAAAAACAGCAGCTGTGCTGCTGTGTTTCCCCCAAACCAGCCACCATTAGCTGCTGTCCTTACTGCCTTGCCGTCGTCGAGGAGCCGCCCAACCATCACTGACCGCCACCGCAGCACCACAGCTCCGCCACCGCCCCTGCTCTTCGCCCGATCGTCGGTGAGCTGCCGTTTGCCGGCCTTGGGCTGAACCAGCACCAACCCCAGCCTCTGTCTTCATCTCCTTCTCCTTTGTCCGCTGCTGCCGGAGCTGGGCTACCTCCGTCCGCTGCTCGCCGGCTCATCGACGAAACCAGATGAGTCTCGCGACAGTCAGCCGCGCTGCCCGACAGTTCCACCCGAGCCAGCCGTCCCCCCCTTCGGACCAAACCAGATCCGACCAGCTGCTGTCCTTGGCCCGACCTCCGCCACCTCGCCGTCGTCTCTCCTCCCTGGTTGCCGCCGGAGGCCAGCCGACCGACTAGCCAGCCTCCGCCACCCACGAACCAGCTGCACCACCTCCTTTCTTCCCTTCTCGGTTTGCTTCTGCCCTAACCGTCCGACCGCCTGAGACCGCCGTTGGGAGCCGTCCGGGAGCTGTCCCAGCAGCCGCCGTCGTCGCCATGCTCTCTCTCTCCCTCTTGGCCCTCTGGCTGTGACTTGGACACGCGGCCAGCAGCCTCGCCGCCGCCCGCCGCTGCCGGTCACCGCCGAAGGATCGTTCCCGAGCCTCCTCCGCCGCCCGGAGCCACCACGGAGTCTTCCTTCCCCGAGGGTTAGCTTAGTCCGAGACGTTTCGGCCGAGACCCGATTTCGAAACACTTGGTTTCAGTGAACCGGAGGCACCGCTAGTCCGCCTCGTTGCCGCCGTCGCGCTCGTGTCATCGGAATCGCTAAACCGTGAGTCGATTTCCTAATCCCTTAGTTAGGGGTTAATCTTGCTTAGGAGTAGTTTAATTAGTTTAATTATGGATTAGTGTTTTAATGATGATTATTAGTATTTTAATATGATTGATGAAGCTTGCTTAGTGTTAATAATAATAATAATAATAATAATAATAATAATAATAATAATATTTTTTGGAATAAATAATAATTATTTATTATTTTCGGAATTATTAATTAATTAAATTAATTTATAATTTCGAATTATTAATAGTAATATCGTTATTACTATTCATTGCTAAAAATTAATTATTTTTGGAGAAAATAATTAATTGTGATTATTTATTGGAAATGGTTTTAATTGAGTAATTTTGGGGGAAAATTACTATGGTCTATTTTTCCAAAGTCAATAGTATTTATATACTATATTATTAAAGGACATTGGTTTATTAAAGAAGGGTTTTACTCAATGGAATTATTTGGGTTGGATAATTAATTGTAGGATTGAAAAATAATTATAAGTATTTTGTGGGACTTGAATTATTTTATCGGAAAAATCGACTATAGTATTATATGTTTCTTAAATGAGTATCTTTGAATATAATTATATTTTATACTTATTTTTGGATAATTGAGTATTGTTGGAAATAGTTGATTGGCATCGTTTTGAGGACACGTATTTATTTATTATTAAATATACGTGATTATTTGGAAAAGTGTGCAAGTATCGTGAAGTTGATTGGTCAGAATTGATTGACAGACTATGACTTGAATTGTTGGTTGTTCCCAAGAGTTAGGGAATGGGCGTGATTGAATGCTGATTGAAAATCGAATTTTGGAAATTGTCGAGTGAGATCGCATGACATATTGCGTGGGTTATCTGAAATGGCATGTCGCATGAGCATGAGTGACATTTCATTCATGACAGAGCAAAGATATAAATGGATTGCTTAATGATGTGTTGCATGAACACATTAAATGAGGGAACCCGGCGTTGCCGGAAGACCGACAATCCCTATGGGGTTGTGCCGTGGCCAGTTGGTCGCCTGACTTCGGTCGGATGCCTGACAGGGAGGGGTTCTATGTGGGACCGCGGTATGGGGGCGGGTCCCAGGCCTCTGTCAGTAGCGGGATTGCGGTAGTGGGCGGGTCTTGTGCTCCTTCGGGAATGCCATCTTGGGAGTGAGCCCTTGACGTCGCTGTGCCTTGAGGTAAAGAGGACGAAGCTGGTTTAGCCAGGAACCGCCAACCATAAGGTTGTGCCGTTGGCCCAGGAGGGGGCGTTAATAATCGGAGCATGTGTGGGTGTGAGACATGAGAAAGTTGTGTGAGATGCTCTGATTATTCGCATGCTCTTAATGTCGTGATAATTGAAATGACAGTTTCTGCAGGTTGCGTGTGCCAAGGCCAGGTAGGGTCGTCTGTGTTTGCATCTGCTTATTGAACTGTCGTATGACAATACTGCTTAAGGTGTGGTATGTCTTGTTTGCCGGAACTAGATTGCATGGTTAGATTGCTCCCAAGGCGAGCGAAGTTCCTAACCAGGGCTTAGGACTTTGACTTGCTGAGTTTATCTCAACCTGTCGTGGTTAACATTTTTCAGGTTCATAGGATGGAGGATCGATGCGTGTTTCGGCTCGTGGCTGTTTATGAAGGGAGTAGATTAACCTTGGCTTGTTGGTTTCATTGGCTCAATAGGAAGATGCCCGTGGTAAGGGCTTGTACTTGTAAACTTCCTAGGGTTAATCAGTAGATAAATAAAGCGGCATTTTGGAATGTGTTCTTGTTGGGTTTTCCTGTTATCCCTGTTTTTGTAATTGACCGGGGATTGTGTTTCGCTTCCACATGCGTTTAATCAAAAGATAAAAATAATGGTCGGCGACAGATCCTGAGGAGTCGCAAATCAAATGACCGCAAGAGAACAGGGGTTGCCACGTGCTCGAGGGTCGGGGCGTGACAGTGTGCTTAGAAACCTGCAATGGCACGAGGTTAGTATTGAATAATGTTAAACATATACCTGATATCCGCTTGAATTTGATTTCTACAGGCAAGTTGGATGATGAGGGGTATTGCAACACCTTCAGTAATAGTCAATGGAAGCTCACCAAAGGTTCTTTTGTTGTAGCTAAAGGTAAAAAATATTCTTCGTTATACTTTATCCAAGCAAAGTTGTCCACAGAAAAAATTAATGCAGTAGACAGCGAAGATGCAGCTGAGTTATGGCATAAGAGGCTCAGTCACATCAGTGAGAAAGGTTTGTCTATATTAGCCAAGAAGAAGCTCCTTTCAGGATTGAAAAGTTCAGCGCTAAAGAAGTGTGCTCACTATCTAGCAGGAAAACAGAACAGAGTTACATTTAAAAGCTCCCCTCCTTCAAGAAAGTCATGTATATTGGATTTAGTGCATTCTGATGTTTGCGGTCCTATGAAAACAAAATCACTTGATGGCTCTCTTTATTTTGTTACCTTCAAAGATGATTTTTCAAGGAAAATTTGGATTTATACCTTGAAAGCTAAAAATCAAGTATTAGATGCTTTTAAGCAGTTTCAAGCTTTAGTTAAGAGACAGACTGGAAAGAAATTGAAATGCATCAGAACTGATAATGGGGGAGAGTATATTGGACCTTTTGATGAATATTGCAGACAGCAGGGTATTCGACATCAAAAGACACCTCCAAAGACGCCTCAGTTAAATGGCTTAGTTGAGAGAATGAACAGAACACTGGTTGAAAGGGTAAGATGCTTACTTTCACAGTCAAAACTACCTGGATCCTTTTGGGGTGAGGCTTTAAGTACAGTTGCATATGTATTGAATCTTACTCCATGCGTTCCTTTAGAGTTTGATGTTCCTAATAGAGTTTGGACAGACAAAGATGTTTCTTATAATTATTTGCGTGTCTTTGGGTGCAAAGCATTTGTGCATATTCCCAAAGATGAGAGGTCTAAACTTGATGTGAAAACACGACAGTGCATATTCATTGGTTATGGACAGGATATGCTTGGCTACAAATTTTATGATCCTGTTGAAAAGAAAATTGTAAGAAGCAGAGATGTTGTGTTTATGGAAGATTAAACAATAGAGAATATTGAGAAATCAGAGATGATTTCAGCACCACAGGTTAGTGATGATATGGATCCAATTCCTCTTACAAATATTCCTACCCAGGTTGATGAAGAACAGCAGGAAGTCAATGTTCTAGATAACACACATGTTCCTGAACATGTTGAAATGGATAATATTATTCCTAAACCAGATGCTCAATTAGATGTTCCACTGGATATTCCAGTCCGGAGATCCGTTAGAGACCGACGACCTTCCACTAGGTATTCTGAAGATGAGTATGTATTATTGACTGATGTAGGTGAACTAGAGTGCTTTGCAAAAGCAATAGAAGATGAGTCCAAAAGCAATTGATTTGATGCTATGCGAGATGAGATGCAGTCACTTTATGATAATCATATTTTTGAGCTGGTGAAGTTACCTAAAGGTAAAAGAGTTTTGAAGAACAAGTGGGTATACAGGTTGAAGCAAGATGAACATACTTCACAACCACGATACAAAGTTAGATTGGTTGTTAAGGGATTCGGTCAGAGAAAGGGCATTGATTTTGATGATATATTTTCTCCGGTAGTAAAAATGTCTTCAATCTGCGTGGTACTAGGGCTGGCAGCTACCCTAGATTTGGAGATTGAGCAAATGGATGTCAAAACAGCCTTCCTACATGGTGACTTGGAGGAAGATATATACATGGAATAACCTGAAGGTTTTAAAGTGAAAGGGAAAGAGGATTATGTGTGCAAACTGAAGAAAAGTCTCTATGGCCTAAAGCAAGCACCGAGACAGTGGTACAAAAAGTTTGCATCAGTTATGACAGAACAGGGCTATAAGAAGACTTCCTCGGATAGCTGTGTGTTTGTTCAAAAATTTTCTGATGATGACTTTATTATTCTCTTGCTTTATGTTGATGATATGCTGATTGTTGGCAAGAATGCTTCACGAATTGAGTTATTGAAGAACAATTGAGCAAGTCTTTTGCCATGAAAGACTTGGGCTCGGCGAAGCAGATTCTTGGCATTAGAATTACCCGATACAGAGATGCTAAGAAGTTATTTTTGTCGCAAGAGAAATATATCGAGAAGATCCTTCAGAAATTTTATATGGACAAGGCTAAAGTGGTTAGTGGTTAGTACTCCTCTTGTTGCCTACTTTAAGTTAAATATGAAGCAAAGTCCTACGACTGATAAAGAGAAGAAAGATATGGAAAGTGTTCCATATGCCTCAGCTGTAGGAAGCTTGTGCGATGGTATATACACGCCCAAACTTGACACATGCAGTTGGTGTTGTTAGTCGCTATTTGTCAAATCCAGGCAGAGAGCATTGGAATGCAGTGAAGTGGATTATGAGGTATCTTCGGGGAACTTCAAATTTGAAACTCAGTTTCGGGACTGGGAAACTTGAGTTAGTTGGATACACAGATTCCGACTTGGCAGGAGATATTGATACTCGAAGATCTACTTCTAGTTATTTGATTTCCTTTGCGGGTGGAGCTGTGTCATGGAAGTCAAAATTACAGAAGTGTGTTGCACTTTCTACAACTGAAGCTGAATTTATTGCAGCGACTGAAGCTAGTAAAGAGATGCTATGGATGAAGAAGTTCTTGGAAGAACTTGGGTTCAAGCAAAAGAGGTGTGTGCTATTTTGTGATAATCAAAGCGCAATTCATCTTGGTAAGAATTCATCTTTTCATTTTAGATCAAAACATATTGATGTTAAATATCATTGGATAAGAGATGTTCTAGAAGAAAAGTTGTTGGAACTTGAGAAAATTCATACAGACCATAATGGCTTTGATATGATGACGAAGGCTCTACCAAGAGAGAAGCTTGAACATTGCCGATTGATAGCAGGGATGGAGAATCCCTCCACATTGTCATGAGGGGGAGATTTGTTAATTGGGTTCATTCCTATGTGGAGGAAGCCCAATGAGTTGCAAGCCCAAAATGGCTTGAGCCCATATAATAAGTTATATGGAGAAATAGGGTTTCTTACTATCATTGAAGTTGCAGCCGCAAAAGACGTAGAAACAAGAGAAAAAGAGAAAACAGAAAATCTGGGGTCTGGGGCAAAGTCTGATTTACATCAAGCTGGCATCGGAGGTCGATTCGAGGTCTGATTGAGCTGAAATTTTGTCAGCGTGTTCGTGGTGCAATCTCCTCGAATCTGAATGGTTTGATTTTTGTTTGAAGCTCCCTACATCAAGTTTTTCGTGGATTGATCAAAACTTGCGTTTTTTATCAGATTTATCATTGATCTCTTGTGAAGTTTATGTGTATTGCCAAGAATTATGTTCTTGAGATCTTTGCTGCTATGTACCTCTAGTATTTGCTAGAGAAGAACATTGTTCACCCAATTTTGTTGATAGTGAAGATTTTCGGGTGGACTCCGGTCCCGTGGTTTTTTATCTCCTCACATCGAGGGGGTTTTCCACATAAAAATCGTTTTGTGTTTACGTGCTTGGTATTTATTTTGCTCTACTATATCGGTTCCTATTAGATTTACACAAGAGGGGAGATTATTTTATTCCGTTGCATTAATTCAATATTGTTCGAATTGTTATCGTTCTCCCATCAGTAATTACACAATTATTGAGAGCTATGAGTATTGCATAACTAAGTTAGGGCACAACTTTAAAGAGTTAACCCAAAAAGTGAATCGATATATATTGATTACGGTTATTGGTTCCACTATACCAGGGGAGGCAAAACTATGAATATTCAAATGGCACATTGCATGGATTCAATTCAAATACAATATAAATAAGAGTAAAATACATTATCTTGTGTCTTGTCTAGTGTCTTCCAAATCTTTTGTTGGCATCCGCAATAGCAATCGATACTCACATGGAATACAAGAGACTGCATCGAATATGTTGGATCACAATAAAATGATGTCACTCATGTAAAGTTTACATTAAAAGGAAGGAGCAGTTGAAAGTATTACCGAAGACATTGGGACTTGGTGCAGTGCCTTGTAGACATTAGGCAAGAAGGTGAAGCTGTAACGCAGGTGGCTTTGAAGAGGGACAAGTATAAGTTGCACTTAATCTAGAGTGACAGCAAAATATGTATTGACAGTAAAATATATAGATATACATATATGTATTTCTATATCAGCTCTGATCAAGAATGTTCCATTTAGTAATAGTAAGTCTCGACAAAGGAAAGGAAATATTACAGATATAAAAAGTTGTTCTTTGATTACTTGACTTATCCTAAAAAACCCAATTCAATTGAAATTACTGTAGAATTTTTGGTTTTTTCATGGGAACTTAAGGAGGATTTCATCAATCCAACGAGTCAACAAGTCTGGATTTGACTTCCCATTTTTGTTCTCACGGAAGGATTCGATGTAATAATGCACTAAGATTTTCCTAGACTTACCTTTACCCGTACGTATTTATTGGATGGAAGTATCCTCCGATCAACAGAAGTTATTTCCCTTTGTTTTTTCATTCTTGCACATGTCGCATTTGCTTTCCTTTTATTCTATTCTTGATGGGAAAAATTCCGTAAAAAATCCAAAGTTGAATCCACGTATCCTTTGACATCCACGAGCTTTTTATCGTATTTTATGGTTCTGTTTATTTCTTAAAAAATTAATGATATAGAAAATATTTTCTAAAAAATGATCGTTTATTCACTTGAAATAATTAGTTTATAAAATGTAAAAAACATATTCATGGACAATGAAAACCTTTCCATTTAGTCATTTTAGTAAAAGATATAAATGATCATTTTATGAAAATATTTTTTAAATTATTTATTTTTTGCGAAACAAAGACAGCGATTGATGGTTCCGACAAGTGGCTTAGTCCACAACTTTTAATTTAGGTTGATTAGGTGAGTATCTTTTCCATAGTTTTTATTTTTTTTATACTGGAGGCTATTATTTCTTCCTTAACGAATCTAACCTAAATCGCTGGAATAGAAAACGATGTGAAAAAACAAATTCCTATGTAAACGAGCTTTTGACAATTTTCCCCTAGAATCTCTTTTTAACTTTTAATAACAATTTCACTAAAAATCCACATATTATGTTGATAAATAAAGGGAAATAAGATTATAGTTCAAAAGTACATTAAATCTCTTAACGCTTTCTATATCAGCAATGAAGCGCATTCTTTTGCCTATTCTCCATAGGGCAAAAGTAAAAGAATAATAATAATATCCATCACCAATAGGTAATTTTAGTGGTTGAAATCTCGTTTGCAGGACGGTAACTTGTTCTCGCCAATGTCGTTGTTGCTATTTCAAAATATCAATCCTTTATCTAACAAGTAATGCCTCCTTTCTCTGCAAGATAATAATAATATCTAAAGGGGGTGCCAGTGCTTCATGAAATTGCTTCATCTGAGATGCTTTTACACAAGATGTTATGATACTTTTCTGAGTTTAGTTGGCGTGACCATATAATTTTGATATCCTCTTGCTGTGAAGCTTTTAGCTTATACTTATTTTAGATGCTTCCTATTGCTTAGGCACAGTTTTCTTGATTTTTTTCTCATTGATAGATCTGCATCATCACTGAATTCTGTGCTGTGGTGGCATTTTTTTTATATCAAAAACAGCATTTTAATCTGCATTTATTAGCTTTTCAAAATTTGCAAGTGACGACAACATATTGGATGTTATTTTGGTGCATATAGCTGTGCTCAACATGCCAATGGTTCTTCACTATAAAAACTTAACCTTTCATGCTCGTGATTTCAAGGAAACTTGCAGACAAGGTGGCCTCTCATGGATTCTATGCGGTGGTTCCAGACTTCTTTTATGGAGATCCCTATGTCCCTGACAATCCTGAGAGACCTATTGTAATCTGGAGACAATCTCATGGAACTGTATGCTTTGATTTTCAGTTCCAGTCTCTTGTTTGCTTCAGGACTTCCTATACCTTATGAGACATTTACATTTTCCATAGAGTGTTCATCCTACTTAATTGACATCAACATTTTTTGTGCTTGTTTAGTAAACTCATGCTTTTTTGAAACCAACCCGCCACCCATTGTGATATCATTCTGCAGACAGCAACATGTGAGAGTCTAGGGGATAGACACATGCGGATTAAAATTCTAAGAGGAAGATCTGCAATATCTGCAATCTTGGCAAGACTCCATTAAATTGTCAAAATCCTGGGTATTTCCCATAAACCAAAGTTTGCTTTCAAGGGAATGAATGAGATTAAACGTTAGTGTTCCTATTTAACGTACTGGTCATGAGCCTACAGATCGAGACACCAAAGGAGTCACAGATTCGGGGCTATATATAGTGTTCAAAGATCGAAACGTATGACCCACTGCGGTCCAAGATTTGGTGGTGGTAGAGGGGTGGGTACACCTGACGGCACTCTCGCATTTACTAATTTTCCTTCCTTTTCCCTATTTTTTGGGGATAAAAATCTCTTCTTCTTCTTTTTTTCCTTCTTTTATTTATCAATTTGGTGTTTCTTAAGTAGAGTGTTTGCCTCTTGCCAAAGACTCTCACGACCCCAACATGCCTGACAACGCGATTCTAGACCTAGAACATCAGAGTCACTCGTGATTCTGGGCTTCCAAGTGCCTGTCATTATGACATAATGTTATTCCCCAACTATCGTCGATGAGGAGCCATCCTTCATTTATGCGAACAATTTCATGTCAAAATGATTAAGAGGCCACGGTTCCAAATGTCAAGTACGATACAAGTTAACCGGCCTTTTACAAAAAATCCTCAAAAAGATTTCAGATTAGCCCAACAGTATCCCAATCATCCCTTCGGATGTATAATCTACTCATGCCAGACTTCAAGTAGACGACAGACACACACGGCAATGGAAAATACAGGGACAATCTACGAAGGAGGGATTCAGAAGACAAGATGGCAACATGCAAATCGTCATAGTACTTCTTGGGAAGCCCATCAATAAGAGTCTCGTCTTTGCTCGCCAAGCACTTCCTCAAAGCTGCCCATCAAAATTCAAAACCGAGAAAAGACTTCAGAAGAATGAGCGATATTTTCATGAGCAACGAAGCTTGGGGAGTTGGGGATATTCGAGGGAAGGACGCGAGAGAACAGACCGACGGAGAAGGAGGTGCGCTTCGGGCTGAATCGCGAGATGGAAAGCTCGAGGTTGAGGGAAGAGACGGTAGACGAGGCGCCCATGTTAGCAGAACCGCCGTTGCCTCCATCGACCTTCAATCGATTCCTCCAATCACAGAGAGAGAGAGAGAGAGAGAGAGAGAGGGGTTAAGAGAGGTTTTGGTTTGCGTCCAGAAAGGAGGGGAAAACGGTTTCCACAAAGAGGGATTCAAATTTTCGACGTCAAAAGGAGTGAAGTTAATTTCAAGGGTTTATTACAAACGAATAAAAAATCTCAAATTTACATGCCCTTATTACATTTATTTGAAATTAATTTGCGTATAATTAAGAATCGATATATTTATGCCACATTCATCTCAAATAAAATTTTCAATTCACAAAAATCCTAAAAAGGCACATGTTGCAAAATCTACTTTTCATTAACTTCAATCCAATAACTACTGACTTGAAAACACCCATTGGCAAACAATTTGATGATTCGCCCAACATGAAAATTCAACATAAATGGATCTTCTAAATGACAACCTTAAGAGAAAGCCAAATCACAAGAAAAATGAATTAAGATTGGGAAGTAGGACATATTTGAATTCACTCCCTCTCTCTTTCCCAAAGCATCAATTTGCAGCACGAAATTGAGGCAAAATTAGGGATCTTAGCAAATTTTCAAAATGTGATGGAGCTCTTGGGGCAACAGTAATTTATAACCTAAAATTTTTTGTGACTTGAATATAGTTTGGGGTAAATGCGGCATAAATAAACTAGTTTGGAATTTTTAGAGGTATTAATAATATTTTAAAGGAAAAAAGAAAGATTATCAAAATTGGAGGCTTTAGTGAAAGAAATGCCGTCTATTTGGACAGGGATCAGCAGAATAACGGGACAACAAACTATAACCCCATATTCATTGCCCTGCTCGAATTTCCCCTGCAAACCTTTGAAAGAGGGGTTTGCAATAATGCCATTGATATCTATCCTCCCTGACATGGCAACCGGTCCATAGTATACTTTCTCCATCGGAGGACGCTAATACCATCTGTACTTCGATCGAATCCGCATCACAAGTTTTGCCTTTGTCTTACAATTAAGACGCGGTTTACTTACGATACCTCCACCTAAGGCTAGTAAATAAACCTTGCCATCCATCGATGTGGAGGTTAGGTGAACACTTGACCGGCTATCATGCGTCCTGCATCATCATCATTGGCTTCATCCAATTAAACAAGGGGTATCATTGAATTTCCTTTTGTGGTAGAAGTGAAAGAGAAGTTCTAAATCTTCAACAAATGTGGCATTTTCATTTCCCGCTTACACAGAAAACTTTCACGAGGAGTCTTCTAGTCCTCTATTGCGCTTGTTTTTTAGTAAACCAGTCATTACTTTCCCGTGGCAAAGAAAAGCCCTGTCCGTTCATCCAAATACCAAAAACTATCCACTTATAAGCATAAAAGGAAAGTGTACCGCACTGCATCTAACATTGATAAACTTGGTTTTGGAAACTGAAAAGTGGGAGAAAATGAACACATCCTGATTAAGAATTGCATGATAGCTTCCGACACTATTCCTTTAGAAATGCTTGTGCAATTTAATTAAAGTAAGTTATTAGTAAGAAGAAACTAAATTAAGTCATGATCGAACAAACTTCCTTTGTGAGTTCCTAAGGTGAAGACTAAAAGAGAGATTACTGGACTGCTTACCAGAAAGTTGAGAAGGAAGAAGAGCACAACCTGGGAAAGAAAAGGAAATAGAAAGTACAAGCAAAATCTCATTCACGGGGAAGCTACATGGAAACAGGACAAAGCAAGTGTTGTCTATCCTCCGGCTCATAGGCACGAACGGGGTTTGGACATTGCCCTTTGTATTTGTGAAGCTGGCAAAGGCCATTGTGGTTGGCTAGATTATCACATCCATCAACTACTAGATGACAATATTCATAAGCTACCCGAGATAGAAAAGGCAAACTCACTAATGATCTGCAGGATATAAATTCCATGGTCCTCAACTTCTTCAACTTCAATAGACCAGGCAACATTACCAGAGAAGTGCACTGGTCGATCCTTACACTTTCCAGCGATTCCAGTTCTTCAAGGCCTTGGATTTCAACTAGCCTCGGGCAGTTCAACAAGCGCACCTCTCTGAGCTTCTTCAAGCCTGACAGACAGGATAACTGCCGCAGATATGTGCAGTTCAACGCGGTCAGTTCCCTCATATTCTCCAATTGTCCAAACCGATTGAGTGGAATTTCTGTTAGCCACGACTTACATAGCTCCAAACTCCACAAATTTTTCAAGTCAGAACGGGGCGATAATTCTGCCAATGAATTGAAGTTTATAAGCTTCAACATGGAGAGAGCGGAAGGAAGTGGCTGAGCGAGGGATTGCAGGTCAAAACAAGACAGAACTAGTCGTTCCAGCCCAGGAAGGGAAGCTAACTCAGTCGGCGGTACAATTATGCTTTTATGAACCAGTTTCAGCTTCTCCAGTCTTGACATCCTCCCAATCCAATCCAGGTTTGGAGATTGGATAGAATTGGCATCCCATGGATTAGAATGAGATTCCTCAGAGTAGTCGGATACAATTAAATCAGTTAAATTGGCCTGACTTGAGAGGTTTGGGACTGTCTTTAGTGAGCGAGACTCGACATACAGGATAATCAAACTGGCGGGAAGCTCTGGGATTTGTTTGAGCTTATGGCAACCTTCCAAATGAAGTTCTCGGAGATGAGAAAGCTCGTTGATTGTTGTTGGCACAGATCTAATACAAGTATGAGATAAGTTCAGGATTTTCAGAAAGGATAGACTCTCAATTCCACTAGGAATCTTTCCCTTCAAATTCACACATTTTTCGGCGTGAAATTCTTCAAGCTTCTCCACCACACCGCCTATAGCCCCCGGGATCCTCGTTATCTCACTATGACTTATCCTCATCACTTTCACCTTCTTCAGGTTTCCAATCGAATCAGGTAATTCTGTTACCTTTGTAAAAGATAGATCCAACTCAAGTAGTGATTCCAATCCCCCGATCGAGTCTGGAAGCTCTTTTAGCTCATCACATCTGGATAAACACAGCCTTTCAAGCTTCTTTAGCTCTCCAATGGAGCGTGGGAGTTCGCTAATTCCAACACTTTCCATCACTAGCCTTTTCAAAGACTGTAGATTACCGATTGAGTGGGGAAGATACCCATTAACAGGAGCAAATATTGTCCCTCTCACAATCAACTCTTTCAAATCCTTTAAACAACCAACTTCTTCAGGCAACCCTCTCAGATATGTGCACGCATCAATTTCCCAGTAATTCAGTTGTACTAGCTTACCAATTGATTCACCAATTTCAACCAAGCTTTGGCAATTTCGTACAGTCAATCTTTGCAATGTCGAGAGGGCAGATAGGTCAGGTAATCTGGTTAAGTGGCTGCATTCTCCTAGTTCCAGAACTTTCAACTTAGAAGATTTCTGTTGATCACCAGAATATCAGAAGAAGAAAGTGCAATTGCAGGCATGTTTGGTGAAACAATTAAAATAGAAATAGATGCATACCAGGATTTGGTGCCATCCGGGCCAGTCATCTCCAATTTCAGCATTAGAAAGCTTGAGAACGACTAGATTCTCAGGAGAGAAATTGGTCGCTTCAAATTCTGCAGGAAAACAATCCCAAGATAGCCATCTCAGTTCTCTGAAAACGTTATTGTAATCTCCAGTGAAGTTTACCCCTTCAACTTGAAGACCCCTAAGCTTTGGCAGAGCAGCAAAGGCTTGACTTGTAAGCATCTGTTGTTCCCCAGGGAGTTGTAACCTAAGCAATTCAACATTTCTTGTTCGCTGGTGATCAATCTAGCAAAGATACCGAGCATCATTGAACTTTAACATCAACAAGAGAAACTTGTGCACACAAAGGGTAGTGAAGTATTACTAAGACCAGAAATCTGTTTAACCTTTTACTAAGGAAACTGCAGTTTTAATGTATATAACTTTACCGGTTCACGAAGTAAGGCAAGGCATTCTTCTAACAACCACAACCTGTTTTGTTCGTTCATTGCAATATTCATTGCAAAATCGCTGATCAGGCCATGCATCTGCAAGCGGCCACGGTCCATCTTCAACAGAGACATATCAGTGAGAGCAGCTAATCCGCTTTCAGGGCAACAGCCAGTATCTTTCAAGTAATATGTTACTAAGCTTCTATCTTCACCGGTGAAAAAGCATGCAATGTCTAAGAAAATGCCTTCTCCTCCTTGCTTAATGCCTCATAACTTATCCTTAGCGTCTGTTGGACTTTCTCATGAGGTGATCTCCCTAAACGTCTCAATGTTTCTAACCATATGTCGCTGCTTCTGCCACGGAGGAAAGAACCTATAACTTCAAGAGCCAAAGGGTTTCCTCCGGTAGTGGCCACAATTTCACAGGAAATAGATTCGTCATCATCTGGAGGTAGGGTTTTTCTAAAGGCATGCTTACTGAAAAGTTGAAGAGCATGGCAAGGATTCAACTCTGTCATCTCATAAACACAATACTCAAATGGGACATTATCCTGTCGTCCCATTGCTTCCGTTCGCAGAAGACCGCCATCTCTAGTTGTGATAATTATCCTGCTTCCTGCACCGAACCAGTCATGGTATTTCGCCAGTGCCTTGAGCTGGTCTACATCATCCACATCATCAAGAACAATGAGGATTTTTTTGCCGCAAAGTCTACTTTGTATTATGTTGACGCCGTCATCGACATCGTGGAAGTATGGGGGCCTATTTAGGATATGAGATAATAGCCGTCTCTGCAACTTTACGAGGCCATGCTTTCGTGATGTTTCTCGGACGTCCGAAAGGAAGCTGCAACTATCAAACCGAGGAGCTATCTTGTTGAAAACTGCCTTGGCAAGAGTCGTCTTGCCGACTCCTCCCATCCCATGCACAACAAGATATCTTACGTCGAGGGAACCGTAGTCCAACCACTGTATCACGTCTTTGACTCGATCGTCAATTCCAACTAAATGATCGGGAAGAACCTTTTGTCTCTTCTTCAGCTTAATAGAAAGCACTCGAACAAGATCTTTAACAAGTTTACCCTGCCTGCCATGCATAATAAATCATCGTCTTAGAAGAAAAGAGGAGCAACGATATCAGCAATATACAAGCATATCTAGGAATCTAGAGCATCCCTGACAGCATCTCTCTTACTCATGACGGTGATCCAACAAAGAAGTTCTTATAGCTTCTACATCTTCTTAAGGGAAAAGAATTAAGATAAACCGTTCAACTGAAGGTGTTGCAATTAATTATCTCCCCAGGGAATTTGTCCGGTTGATAATTAGCAAAGCGGATAGACACTTTGAATCTCAGATATAGCACAAAACAGCAACAGTCTGAGACTACCTCAAATTCATTTCTAGCATAGCATACGCAGAAGCTTTAAAATGTCTTTACCAAAACTTTGGATATCATACCCATGGACCATGCTATGGAACCTCAAATTGCCAATCAAAATCAGCCCTTCCAAGCATATTTCGGATTGCAATCTACGTATATAAATTAGTTTGAGAGAGAGAGAGAGAGAGAGAGAGAGAGTTTAAAACAAGGGCGTAATGGCCATTAAAGTTCTTGTTTTACTTACTTTTCGTTTCCTGCGTCCCATCCTTTGAAATCTGCAACTTCCATTAGAGCCTTCCTCCACTCCCGCACCGTCTCCTCGCCGTAACGCCCCTCGTGCTTGAGCAAGGCGAGGCGACGGCGGTGGTCGCGCGACCGCCTGGGTTGGGCAACCCAAGCGACGGCCGTCGCCTCAGTTCGTGACCCAGGCAGTGGTCGCACGACCACCGTCGCCTTGGTTCATGACCTAGGCGGTGGTCGTGCGACCGCCTGGGTCGCCCGAACTAGGTGGTGGTCGCGCGACCACCTGGGTCGCCTGGGTTCGTGACCCAGGCAACAAGCGACTGTCGCCTGAGGCGGCGACCCAGGCGGGCGACTGCCTGGGTCGCTCGACCTAGGCGACGGGCAACGACTGCCTGAGGAGGCAACCTAGGCAGTCGCCCCCTTGGCTGACGGTCACCCTCCTTGGCCGACGGTCGTCGGTGTCGCCGGCGGTTGTTGACGGTGTTGGCTACATGGGGAAGATGAATGGTACTCCTCCAAGTTGCATTCCGAAAATGCAAATGCACCTCTAGACCTGCATTCACTTAAGGGACTTTGAGGATACTTAGAGATGCAATTGCATCTTCCCAAAGTCCTACTTAAAGCTCAGCCAAATGGGTTTGCATTTTCCCAAGGGGCTTTGGGGGCTGAAAGTCAATTGGGAATGTTGAACCAAACGGGCCTAAAGTCCCTTAGCTCAATGCAAGTCTAGAGGTGCATTTGTAAGTTGCATTTTTGGAATGCAACTTGCACTGTTCATCTTCCCCGTGTGGCTAACACCGCCGACGACCACCGGCCAAGGGGGCGATTGCCGGTCGTCACCCTTGGTTCGCCGCCTGAGGTGTAGCGGTTGGCCGTCGCCTACGTCGCGAACCCAGGCGGTCGTGTGACCACCTCTGTCGCCTAGGTTCGCGACCCAGGAGGTCGCGCGACCACCGCCGTCACCTGGGTTCGCGACCCAAGCGAAGGGCGACGGCGTAGCCTGGGTTGGGCAACCCAGGCAGTCGCGCGACCACCGCCGTCGCCTAGGTTCGCGACCCAGGCGACGGGCGACCCATGTAACATCCTGAAAATCGACTCCATTTTAGGATTTTATAAAAGGGCAATATTAGTCGAAGGCCTGGTCAGTACAAATTTTCCGAACTGTGTGTTCGTGGGATAATGGATTACAGAGAGGCGTTGATAGGAAATGATTCGCGTACGACTCGCAATTTCGATTAGGAACGAACCCTTCGACCATGAGGACTTGGGCGGGAACGATATCCTCTAAGTACTAGACTATTAAGGAAACGGAAATAAATTGATTCGGCAGAAGTACGAAGTCGATCTGCGGGTGATTTTCGCACGACTTCGATACGAAATACGAACGACGGTAAACCGAATCCTTTTCATCTAATACTCGGAATTATCAATTGAGCCCTCGGGATCACACGACAATCGAGGGACGTCCCTGACTCGAGAATTGGCATAAACGTGGTTCAAAGAATGGTTGACCATGGGTCAAATGTGAGGAAAGTCCAAAAAGGGCGCCCGATAATCCAAATTGTACTACGGTCGCAATCGACTCAATTTGGCCCCGATTTTTAATCCGATTTTGGGAACCGACTTTGCAGTGATGTCAAGACTATATATTTGGACGTCGCCTCATTTATTTTGGAATTTTCCGTTGGACACGGAAGTGTCGGAAAAAGGAAAAATTGGACCGAGTTTCAGGCCCACGGGTGGGCCGGCCCAAGACCGGCGGCCCAATGGGCCTTGCACCCATTTAGCTCAGCCCAAGAGGGGCCCAAGTTGGCCCAAGTTCCCCTCCATTTTCAGCCCATGGGCTTCTCTCTTTTGGCCTTTTGCTTTTGTGCCCAAGTGGGCTTTGTTTATGTTTTGTTTTGCTTTGTTTTGATTGGCCCTTCAAGCAAGTGGCTTGCCCACTTGCCTTGGCCTTATCCAAGTCTTCAGCAGCCTCTTCTCTCTCCTCTTTCTCTCCCAAAATTCGTGCACCAGCCCAGCCTCACTTTCTCTCCCTTTTTCTCTTCCATTTTTGCTGTTCTTTTCTATCCATGCTGTTTTCCAGCCAGAAAATGGCCTTGCCGCCGTCACCGGAGTCGCCACCACCACCCAAAGTGTAGTCCTGGAAGTTAGGAAGCTAGCCGCGCACCCTTGGTCACCCCTGGTCGCCGTTAGCCGCCCGTTTCGGCCTTTTTCGCTCAGCTGCACCGGTTCCGCGTGAACAGTAACCAGCACTGTTTTTGGCTCGTTTCGGCCATCGTTTGTCATCCGTTGCCATCCCCGAGCTTACCCCTCGTAGCCCTCGTTCCCCTCTACGCGCCGGTGTCGCCGGATTTCCGATCCAAGTAAGTTAACTTCCTAATCCTTGTTTAGGGGTTAATCTTGCTTAGGGGTTAATTAGTTTAATTTTTGTGCTTGGTTAATTATGGGTTAGTTTGTTAATGGTGGCTGAGTTAATTAAGGCTGACTAGGGTTAGTTAATTGACCATAGTTAGTATTAAAGTAACTAAGGTTAATTAATTAAAGTAACTAGGGTTAGTTTCTAAAGTAACTATGGTTAATTATTAATCATGGTTGAGTTAATTAACCCTAGTTAGGTTAAATTTAGTAACCATGGTTAAGTTTAATATTATTTTATTAATTTCGGATTAGTTACTGTTCACAATCACTGTTCACGATGATTGTTCACAATCACTGTTCACGATTACTGTTCACGGCACTGTTCATACATAAATAAATTTTGGTTTCAAATTGATATGTTATTGGTTGTTATGCTTTCTTGAAGTGCCGATTGTTAATTATATGCGTGAATGATAATGAAATGCACGATCGAAGACCGAGTGGAAGTGAACGTGTTTGATTTATTGAGTTAGTCCCGAGAATTAGGAAATGTACGTGATTGTTGATTGGTGGAATTTGGAATTTTGGAATTGTGGAGTGATACCGCATGACATATTACATGGATTATCTAAAATGGCATATCGCATGAGCATGAGTGCATGAGTGATGTTGCATTCACGATAGAGCAAAAAAAAGAATGGATTGTTTGATGATGTGTTGCATGGTCACATTAAGAGGAGAGCCTGGCGCTGCCGGTAGACCGCCAACCCTTGGGGTTGTGCCGTGGCCTTTTGGTCGTCCTGACTTCGGTCGGTTGCCTGACAATGGTCAGTTGCGGGGCTGCGGCAGTGAGCGGGCCCCATGCTCCATAGGGAATGCCGTCGATGGGAGAGAGCCCGTGACGTCGTCGTGCCTCATGGGGGAGGACGATGCCTGGTCTTTGACTGGTAGACCGCCAACCATAAGGTTGTGCCGTGGCCCTAGTGGTCGTAATAATCGGAGCATATGTGTGGATGTAAGGCACCAGAAAGTTGTGTGAGATGCTCTGATTATTCGCATGCTCTTAATGTCGTAATGGATTAAATGACAGTTTCTGCAGGTTGCGTGTGCCAAAGCTAGGTAGGGTCGCCTGTGATTGCACCTGTGTATTAAACTATCTTTTGTAGTTATTTCTCTAAGGTGGTATTGCACTGATTGCTGTATTAGGTTGTATGTTAAACTCCCGAGGCGAGCGAAGTTCCTAACCGGGGCTTAGGACTTTAACTTGCTGAGTTTATCTCAACCCGTCGTGGTTAACATTTTCAGGCCCTAGATGATGCAGTACCCGAGGATCGAAGAGAGCGATCCCTCTGAGGCCAGCGGGTAGACACTTGTACAGTGTTAGGTTAGCCAGGCCGGTCTCTTTTTGAGTAGGCCTTAGCTTGTCGCCTATAGTAAGGCATGTATGTATTTACTGGTGTGCCGGCTAACCTTCATATATATAAAATGGTGTTTGTCTTTCCTCTGCTACTGTTGTTGCTATCCCTGTTGTTTGGTTTGGGAGTTGTTCGTTTCCGCATGTGCATAATTACAAGATAAAATGAACTGGTCGACGACAGTACCTGGGACGTCGTACAGATAGACCTCAAGTGAAATGGGGTTGCCGCGAGCTCGAGAGTCGGGGCGTGACAACCCAGGCGGTTGCACGACCACCGTCGTCACCTAGGTCGAACCCTGGCGGTCACGCGACCACCGCCGTCGCATGGGTCGAACCCAAGCGACAGGCGATCGTCGCCTAAGGTCACCCAACCTCAAGCCGCCCCGCCTAAGGTCGTGCAACCTCAGGCGAGGCCTTTCGGTGGCCAAATCTAGCCACCGAAGCTTGACCAGTGGCCAAATCTGGCCGCTGGAAAGTGACTTTGAATAAAAAAAGTATTTATAATTTTTTTTAATAAAAAAATTCGCAAAAGTCCCTTAGCAAAATGTGGTATTCACCAAACGGCATTTAGGTCAAAGTTGTTTTACAATGCAAAATTTACCAAATAGTATTTGCATCTCGAGAAATCCCTTTAGCCCAAAGGTATTTACATTTTCCCAAGTACATTCCCCAAAAGCCGAACCAAATGCATCCATAATATGCTCATGCCATACTTCAAGCAGACGACAAACCCATGACAACGAAAAATACAGGGACAATCTACCAAGGAGGGATTCAGAAGACAAGATGGCAACACGCACATCATCGTAGTACTCCTTGGGAAGCCCATCGATGAGAGTCTCGTCTTTGCCTATCAAGCACTTCCTCAAAATTGCCCCTCAAAATTCAGAACCGAAAAAGACTTCAGAAAAATGAGCAAAAGTTTCATGAGTACCGAAGCTTGGGAGCCAAGGATATCCTCGAGCTAGAGGTGTCAAAATGGGTCATAAAATCCATAATTGTTAAACGGATCAAATATGAGTCTTATAAAGTTAAGCAAGAATAAAAATGAGTCTTAATATAGGTAAAATATAGGTCCAATGAATTTCCGAATAACCCACTTTGAGCCATGGTCCCAAGGCTCTTCTCCTCTCTCTCCTTCCATGCCTTGAGTCCCTAACCTTAGTTGCTGATCCCGCCTCCACGCTACCAACACCATGGTTGATCCCAAGCTCGCCGTTGCCAACTAGAGCTCGGCTTGGCTCTAGGTAGGCAAGTTGCAAGCTTGCCGGCCTTGGCCAAGCTTCAGCTCGCTTGGATTTGGGCAGGCAATCTCTGAGGTCGCCGGTCGGAGCGCGGCCTGGATTTGGGCAGGCAAGCCCTGAGCTTGCCAGCTGAAGCTCATCCTAAATCTAGGCAGGCAAGCCACGAGCTCGCCAACCTTGGCTAAACTGTGGCCTGCTTGGATCTGGGCAGGTGAGCCTTGAGCTCATACCCTTCGGCGCTGCAACAGAGCTTGGCCAATGCCAACAAGCTCAAGCTTACCTGCTTGCCTGGATCAGCCGAACCTCGAGTTCGCCGACCCAGGTCGAGTTGGGGCTTGCCGGCCTGCATCCTGGTCTATCCTTTATCGAGTGGCGCCAGCGAAGGAAAAGGGGGAAGAAGAAGGAAGAAGAAAGAAAAGAGAAAAGAAAGGAAAAAAAGAAAAGAAAAAAAAAGATATTTCAATTTAAAGATGTTCACATTTTTTTTATTTACTATTTTTTATTATGTAATTTACTTTATAAATTTAATTTGAAATTTTTATTCAAATAACTTAGATGTAAAAAATTTAAAGTGGATTAAATGGGTATGAATAGATTTTCTTAAATTAAGTTAAATATTAATATGTCTCGGTAATATGGATCGGCTCAGTATGGATCGGACCATTTTTGACCCAATCCAAACCTATGAAGGTGGTGTGCTTGGAGCTGAATCACGAGATGCGAAAGTTCGGCAGTGAGGAGATGGTAGACGAGAGAGCGAGAGATGAGAGAGAGAGAGAGAGAGGTTGATGTGAGGTTTACTTGGATTCGGAGGAGGGACAAATAATTTTCATGGTGAGGAATTAAAACTCTCGAAATGGAAAAATGTTCATTGTCGAAATGACACAATAACCAAATCTAATACTTCAAATTTTTTTTGGTGTCATCAAGCCTCTATATTACGTTTTCAGTGATATTAATTCTTTTTAAAAATAAAATCATCCAATTTGGTGTCAAAGAAACGCCGTCCCATCTCCTGGACAGGGGGCAGCAGGACAATGCGACAACAAATGATATAACCGGACACTTATTTTGTTTCATTACACAGATGAGTTTTATTTATTTATTTATTTATTTATTTTGTTTCCTTTTCTGCTAGAAGATAGAAGTGAAAGCGAAGTTCTAAAAGAAATCTGGCACAGATGAGTTTTATTTATTTATTTATTTATTTTGTTTCCTTTTCTGCTAGAAGATAGAAGTGAGAGAAGTTCTAAAAAGGAATCTGGCATTTCCTGGTTAAAAAATAAATAAATAAACTGAAAATGGCAAAGTCCCGGCCATGGCCGACTCATTCCACTGCAAATCGTCAATGCTTGAGACGTGACCTAACGAAGCCATCTGTTTGCGGACATAATTCGTGTCATCTCAGCCATCGACACCACATTAATAATTGGATTATAGCTTCCAAAATTAAGTTATTAGTAAAAGAGAAACTAAATTAAGTCAAGATCAAATCTCCAGTGGGCGAAGACTTAAAGAGAGGGAACTTACCCTGTAAATCCAGGGTATGCTGACTGGAAAGCTGAGAAGAAAGAAAAACAACAACCTGGGAAAAAAAGGAAAGAGACAGCAGACCAATCTCACTCTCGGGGAAACTATAAGCAAAACAGGACGAGGGGAGTCTTCTAAATCCTCCAGCTCATTGACGCGAACGGGGGTTTGGACATTGCCTTTTGTTTTTGTAAAGCTGGCAAGGCCCATTGTAGTTGGATAGCTTATCGCATCTGTCAACCACTAGATAACAATCTTTAAAAGCTACCTGAGAGAGAGAGGGCAAATTCACTAATGATCCGCAGAATATGAATTCCATGGTCCTCAACTTCTTCAACATCAAGAGATTAGGCAACTTCACCAGGGAACTGCACCCTATAATTCTTATGCTTTCCAGCGATTCCAGTTCAACGAGACCTTGGATCTCAACTAGCTTCGGGCAGCTCAACAAGCGCAGCCCTCTGAGCTTCTTCAAGCCTGACAGACACAATAACCGCACAAGAGGTGCGCAGTTTGACACAGTCAGTTCCCACAGATTCTCCAGTTGTCCAAACCAATTGAGTGGAATTTCTATCAGCCACGATTTGCATAGCTCTAGACTTGACAAATTTTTCAAGTCAGAACGGCATGAGAATTCTGCCAATGAATTGAAGTTTATAAGCTTCAACATGGACAGCGTTGAAGGCAGCAGCTGAGTGAGGGATTGCAGGTCAAAACAAGACAGAACTAGTTGCTCCAGGCAAGGAAGGGAAGCTAACTCGGTTGGGGGTGCAGTGATGCTTTTATGTACCAGTTTCAGCGTCTCCAGTCTAGACATCCTCCCAACCCACTTTAGGTTTGGAGTTTGGATAAAATTGGCATCCCATAGGTTGGAAAGAGATTCCTCAATGGAGTCAGATACAATTAGATTGACTAAATTGGTCAGATTTGAGAGGTTTGGGACTGTCTTCAATGAGCGAGACTCGACATACAGGTTAATCAAACTGGGGGGAAGCTTTGGGATTTGTTTAAGCTTGTGGCAACCTTCCAAATGAAGTTCCTGGAGATGAAGAAGCTGGTTGATTGTTGTTGGCACGGATTGAATGCCAGTGTGAGATAAGTTCAGGATTTTCAGAAAGGATAGACTCCCAATTTCACTGGGAATATCTCCCTCTAAATCCACACAGTTTCCTGCATGAAATTCTTCAAGCCTCTCCACCATGCCTATAGACCCAGGGATCCTCCTTATATCACTGTGGTCTATTCTTATCACTTCCAACTTCCTCATGTTTCCAATTGAATCAGGTAATTCTCTTATTTTTGTACTAGACAAATCCAACACAAGGAGATTTTCCAATCTTCCAACTGAATCTGGAAGCTTTCTTAGCTCATAACATCTGGACAAACACAAGCCTTGAAGATTCTTTAGCCCTCCAATCGAGCATGGAAGTTCCCTAATTCCAACACTTTCCACCTCTAGCCATCTCATTGACTGTAGATTACCGATTGAGTGGTGAAGACTGTATATAACAGTCTCTTTCAAAATTAGCGTTTCCAAAGAATGTAGACAACCTACTTCTTCGGGCAACACTTCTAGAACTTTACAACAGTCAATTTTTACGGACTTCAGGAAGTGTAGCTTACCAAGTGAACTGTCAATTTCAACCAAGCTTTGGCAACCTCGTAGTATCAATCTTTCCAATGTCACGAGGGCAGAGAGGTTGGGCAATCTAGTTAAGCTGCTGCATTCTTCAAGTTCCAGAGATCTCAACTTAGATAATTTCTGTTGATGAACAGAATATCAGAAGGGGAATGAGCAGTTGCAGGAATTTTTTATTAAACAATAAATATAGATATAGATGCATATGTGACCCTCCGTACCATGAATTGGTGCCATCCGGGCCAATCATCTCCAAGTTCACTACCAGAAATCTTGAGAACGGTTAGATTTCTTGGAAAGAAATTGGTTACTCTAACGTGTGCAGGACAGTGACTCCAAGATAGCCATCTCAAATTTGAGAAAAGACCATAAAAATCTCCGACGAAGTTTACCCGGTCAAGTTTAAGAAACCTTAGGTTTGATAGACCTTTAAGTTCCTGACTTGTGAACGTCTGTACCTCAGAGAATTCCAGCCAAAGTGATTCCACATTGCTCTTTCTCTGGTCATCAACCTTGCAAAGATAGCATGCATCAGTGAAACATCAAACAGAGAAACTTGTGCATACAGAGAGCAGTAAACTCTTCTGATGACCAGAATGCTATCGACTTTTTTATGAAGGAAATTGCAGTTTTATTATGTCAATAACTTTACCTGTTCACGAAGTAAGTGAAGGCATTCCTCAGGTTCCCACAACCTGCTTTGACTTCCTGGATTCAGATGATTTTCCTCTCGACCAATTTTCCTTCCAAAATCTCTGATCAGGTCATGCATCCGAAGAATATTCTGATGGTCTATCTTCAACAGAGACATAGCCGTGAGAGTAGCAAGTCCGCTTTCAGGGAAATAACCACAACCTTTCCACGCATATATTGCTGATGTGCTCTCTAAGCCGTTGAAAAAGAATGCAATGTCCAAGTAAATCTGCTTCTCCTCCAAGCTTAATGCCTCGTAACTTATCCTTAACGTCTCCTGGACTCTCTTATCTGGTACTTTCTTTAAACGCTCCAATGTTTCCACCCATACCTCGGGCCTTTTGCCTCGGAGGAAAGAACCTGAAGCTTCAAGAGCCAAAGGAATTCCTCCAGTTGTGGCCACTATTTCACTGGAAAGAGTTTCGAGATCATTTGGGGGTAGGGTTTCTTCAAAGGCATGCTTACTGAAAAGTTGAAGAGCATGCCAATGATTCATCTCCCTCATCTCATAAGCAAAATTCTCTTTAGGAAGAAATGCCAGCAGACCCACATTCCTAGTTGTGACAATAACCCTGCTTCCAGGGCCGAGCCAGTAACAGTTCCCCTTCAGTTTCATGAGCTGCTCTAGCTCATCCATATCGTCAAGAACAATGAGGACCCTCTTGTAGCGAAATTTTTCTCGTATCAAGATGATGCCATCGTCAACATCATTGACATCAGTGGACCTGTTCAGGATATCGGATAACAGCTGGCGCTGCAAATTTACGGTGCCACCGTTTAGTGATCTTTCTCGGACGTCTGAAAGGAAGCTGCAACCATCAAACAGAGGAGCTATCTTATTGAAAACAGCCTTGGCAAGAGTTGTCTTGCCAATTCCTCCCATTCCATGCACCGTGAGAAATCGTACGTCCAGTGAGCTGCAGTCCAACAACTGGATCACGCCTTTGACTTGATCATCAATTCCAACTAAATGATCGGGAAGAACCTTTTGTCTCTTCTTCAGCTTAATAGAAAGCTCTCGAACAAGATTATTAACAAGTTTACCCTGCCTGCCATGCATAATAAATCGTCTTAGATGAAAACAGGCGCAACAATATCAGCAATATACAAGCAAATCTAGGAATCTAGAGCATCCCTGACAGCATCTCTCTTACTCATGATGGGGACAAAGAAGTTCTTATAGCTGCTACATATTCTTAAGGGAAAAGAATTAAGGTAAACCGTTCAACTGAAGGTGTTGCAATTAACCATCTCCCAAGTGAATTTGTCCAGTCAATAATTAGCGAAGCGGACCATGTTGGCACGATAGACACTCCTGCTTTTTGAATCTCAGATATAGCACAAAACAGCTGCAGTATGAGACTAGCTCAAATTTCATTTCTAGCATAGCATACGCAGAAGCTATAAAACGCAATTACCAAACCCTTGGATATCATTACCATCGACCATGCTATAAAACCTTTAATTGCCAATCGAAATTAGCCCTTCTAAGCATATTTCGGACTGCAGTCTATGTATATAAACTAGTTTGACACAGAGAGAGAGAGAGTCAAAAACAAAAAAAAAAGAGGGTGTAATGGCCATTAAAGTTTCTTCTTGGTACTTACGGTGCGCCTCGTGCGTCCAAACCGCTGAGATTTCCGACTTCCATTAGAGCCTCCCTCCACTCCCGCACAGTCTCCTCGCCGTAGCGCCCCTCGTGCTTGAGCAGGGCCTGGCCGTACGACCCCGTCCTCAGCTTGACGTCCGAAGGACTCACGTCGTAGAAGATGGGCACGATTTCTCGTTCTGCGTTTTCTTTCCGGCACTTCACCATGTGCTCGAGCTCCTGGAGGCACCACGCGCTGGACACGTAGTTTTTTGAGAAGATGGGTACATAGATCCTCGCGTCAACGATCGCGCGCTTGAGCTCTGGCCCAATATTCCCGCCTACGGAAAGCTCGTCATTGTCTCTGAAGACGCTAATTCCGGCATCCACCAAGTTTACGTAGACAATATCCGCGATCGTGAGGCGAGTGTCGGCACCTCGGAAGCTTAAGAACACGTCGTACTTGCAGCCGGACGTCGACGCGCCGTCCGCGAAATCTGATCGCTTTCGTTTTTGAGACGACACGTCGAACTCGTAGCCGGACAAGCCCGACGTCGACGCGCCGTCCACGAAATCGGATCGCTTAGGCTTTCGCTTTCGAGACGACATTGTGAACGAGGAAGAAGAACTGGCGAAACTGAAGAAAGGCAGAAACACAACAAAGTTCTCTTGCTGCGAGGTTCGAGGAAGAACCCCAAAATTAAAAAAGAAAAAAGAAAAGGAAATAGGTTGAAATCGAAGAGAAGTGAGTTTATTGTACGCGCACTTCTTCGCACGTATTTATAGAGCCCAATGAGCGGTCACTTTCGGTGCCCTTCCTCCTCGACATTTCGTTCCCCGCGGAGCGCAACGGCTACAATGACGTCGATAGGAACATGGAGCGCAATGGCTACCTCAATCTTGATCATCAGATAAAGATAGTTACTTTGAAATCCATATACAATTGGAGCACAACGGCTACTTCAAACTCCATGATTAGATAAAGACGACTACAACCACGTTGCAATCAATCGATAGGCACGCGAAGCACAACGGCTACTTCAATCTCAATGATTAGATAAAAAAATCAATCAATAGGCACGCGGAGCACAATCGGCTACTTCAATCTCAATAATGGCAAATAAAATGCGAGCGACGCATTTTCTTTGCCACTACCTCGGAAGTTTCCTTCCACGCGCAACGGAACGCGTTCAAGAGCAGATGGGAGGGGAAGGCAATTACCGCGAAATAACCACGGCAAATTTCGGTAGGGCCTGTGCGTTAACTCCGAAGTTTCACCCCCACGCGGAACGTGACAGATCATCACGAACACGAGGTTACGACGTGTTTCTAGAGCAGGTGGAGCCAAAAGATAATTTCACAGAAGTCACCCATCAAAGGTGACGCGCAACGTAACGCGTTCAAGGACGGAGGAGAAGGCAATTACCTCGAAATCACCACGACAAATTTCGGTAGTGCCTGTGCGTTAACTCCGAAGTTTCTCACCCCCATGCGGAACGTGACAGAGCATCGCGAAGACGGGGTTTCAACGTGTTTCCAGGTGGAGCCAAAAGATAATTTCACGGAAGTCACCTATAAACGGGGACACGCGCAGCGTAACGCGTTCAAGGACTGATGGCGGAGAAGGCAATCGTCTCGAAATCACCGCGGTAGACTTCGGCAGTGCCTGTGCGTCAACTCCGAAGTTTCACTCCCACGCGGAACGTAACAGAGCATCGCGAGGACGGGGTTTCAACGTGTTTCTAGAGGAGGTGGAGCCAAAAGATAAGTTCACGGAAGTCACCAATAAAAGGTGAAGAGTTACTGTAGGGTGTAATATCTTCTCGCTTTCACACTGGAAGGCTCCATTACCGCCGAGCAATTTTCCTCGTGTGATTGCCGAAGATGTGGAGGTAAACCGGATCTCGTTTGGAATCCAGAAGCTTCAATAAGTGATCTAACGTTATCCAGCTGTTGTCCAGCAGACTTTAAGCCTGATTACACTGGCATTTCCTTTCCTAAAGCCACTAGTAAACTGATCTTAAGTTCTAGTATGGTGATTCTATATTCTGATCCTGCTGCACTTAGCTGCTGTTAGCGGCTCAAACCCTGCATGATTGGTGCTACTAATTCGTTTAATATAAATACATTTGCTTTATTGGTTAGAAGTATTATATGGATGATTTTGGAGGAGATTTCGGTGTGTTTCGGGGCTTTCCTTGCATGTTTGGGCCTGCTGTACAGGGCGGCTTGGCTTAGGAGAGGTTTTTGGATCTTTTGAGATGTTTACTGAGATCAGTCTAGCTCTTCTTGGAGACGAATGTGTTGGAAAATTATTTTCTTACTTAGGTAGAATAGTGAAATCAATATGGGTTCGAATCAATAGAGCAATCAAATCGAATTTTGAGACGTGATATCACTTTCTTTAAAGATTTATTATACAACATAATCTCAAATGAGATACTAGATAGCAATTCTAATATTTCTCCAGGGTCTCTCTAAAAAACAATTACAAACAATGGCAATAGTTTTTTTTTTTGAAGAAAACTTGAAAGGACTTTTAAAAGAAAAAGAACAAATGGAAGAAGAAGATTATATTTGAAAAGACACGTCTAGTAATTAATAGCAAAAACAATAAGTTATATCCGAACAGACACAAGATTCCAATGATTAAGAAGTTATGTTTAAACAGGTACAAATTTTGAGATAACCGTTGTAAGAAAAAATAAAATTCGGAATAAATAAATAATAAATATTAATAGCTGTAACTCCTTCATGAACAGTCACACTGTTTCAATGGGACATTATGGTTAATTTTTATAAAAAATAAATCCGAATATTTTCAATAAATAAAAATTAATGATAATTAATTAGTGCTAAATCTCATTCAAGTGTGCGCTTACACATTTTCAATGTGGGACAAGACATCTTTTGGTTTGTTTTACAAACAAACTACCAACAAAATATGTTCAAGGAATTTCAGGTACAAATGGTTTTAAATGTAGTTATTGTGCAACGGGCGCGTTAGTAGTGTTATGACATTTCCGAAGTCCTTTTAACGATGGTCCACGTAAGTAAAACGGGAGTGTATGAATCGGGTTACAATGCCCTTTCTTCTCAAGTCGCACGATCTGAAAATGCCTCGCCGTCCTTATCGTACGCGAGGCTTTTGGGGCAACCTTTTTTCCTAGGCGCCCTTTTTTTCTTTTTCGTAATTCAGCATTTTCAGTGAAACGATTACCATCATGGGGCATTGCACTGTAGGATTCCAATTACCATAAATCAATGCTCGAGTTGTCGACAACTTCTTGGAACTGCATATCAAAATCTGTGTCGCGCACCACAAAATAGACCAACTCATCCGCGACACCGGGATGAACTGATGATAGATTGACCTCCATTCAAGTTTTTCGACCAAAATAAAAGTGCATCGTCTAAGTCTGTGAATAATCCATACATTATATCCATAAATATTGGACAACAAAATCATAGTTCAAAAGTACATTAAATCTCCTAACAATTTCTACAATTAGATTTGAATAATTCTCGGTAAGTTGATCTTTCTTATTAACGCAAAAATATAAACTTACAATTTCTTCCACCGACCGAACTTTGGGAAATTGCTTCTTAACACACAGAGCTCACGCTCTTTTCAGCAAAAGAAAATAAGAATTGTTATCGAAATGTTTATGCTATTATCTTCGTGCCTCATTTGTATTTGAATTAACAAGTAATGCTTTCTTTCGAACACTTCGCTCAATTGTTTTCCTGATCACCTTTGGACCCACGTCTCCTCTGACCTCCACCAATTGCTCATCTATGTTCACTTCGACGTACTCCACTCCTGCTCATTCAATTATAATTCTTCATTATTATTAAGAAAACACAAGTTGCTCTATTATTGAGAGCTATGAGTATCGCATAACTAAGTTAGGGCACAACTTTAAAGAGTTAACCCAAAAAGTGAATCGATATATATGTCTATATATATATATATTTATTGGTTACAGTTATTGGTTCCACTATACCATGGGAGGCAAGACTATGAATATTCAAATGGCCCATCGCATGAATTCAGTTCAAATACGATATAAATAGGAGTAAAATACATTACCTTGTGTCTTGTCTAGTGTCTTCCAAATCTTTTGTTGGCATCCGCGATAGCAATCGATACTCACATGGAATACAAGAGACTACATCGAATATGTTGGATCACAATAAAATGATGTTACTCATGTAAAGTTTACATTAAAAGGAAGGAGCGGTTGAAAGTATTACCGAAGACATTGGGACTAGGTGCAGTGCCTTGTAGACATTAGGCAAGAAGGTGAAGCTGTAACGCAGGTGGCTTTGAAGAGGGACAGGTATAAGTTGCACTTAATCTATAGTGACAGTAAAATATGTATTGACAGTAATATATATAGATATACATATATGTATTTCTATATCAGGCTGATCAAGAATATTCCATTTAGTAATAGTAAGTCTCGACAAAGGAAAGGAAATATTACAGATATAAAAAGTTGTTCCTTGATTACTTGACTTATCCTAAAAAACCCAATTCAATTGAAATTACTGTAGAATTTTTGGTTTTTTCATGGGAACTTAAGGATGATTTCATCAATCCAACGAGTCAACAAGTCTGGATTTGACTTTCCATTTTTGTTCTCACGGAAGGATTCGATGTAATAATGCACTTAGATTTTCCTAGACTTACCTTTACCCGTACGTATTTATTGGATGGAAGTATCCTCCGATCAACAGTAGTTATTTCCCTTTGTTTTTTCATTCTTGCACATGTCGCATTTGCTTTCCTTTTATTCTATTCTTGACGGAAAAAATGCTGTAAAAAATCCAAAGTTGTATTCAATGGGACAACATTTTTTATGTCCTCATGACCCGAAATTCGTACTTATATGATAAAAACTTATATCCATTATTGATCAACAATTTTATTACATGAAATCATACTTACAAGATAAGAACACGTAACGTGGGAACTAATCATAAACGGCCAATTGCAATTGCGTCGACTCTTATTCTTTTTGTCTTCTTTCCCATATATATCACTGAACAAGTACTGCTTTTTTTTTTCTGAAGATGTTATTGAATCGCTTTCTTGATTACCTCTGGATCCACGTCTCCTTTGACATCCACGAGCTTTTTATCGTATTCTATGGTTGTGTTTATTTCTTAGAAAATAAATGATATAGAAAATATTTTCTTAAAAGTGATCATTTATTTCACTTGAAATAATTAGTTTATAAAATGTAGAAAACGTATTACTGGACAATGAAAACTTTTCCATTTAGTCATTTTAGTAAAAAATATAAATGATCATTTTATGAAAATATTCTTTAAATTATTTATTTTTTGTGAAACAAAGAAGGCGATTGATGGTTGGGACAAGTGGCTCAGTCCACAACTTTTAATTTAGGTTGATCAGGTGAGTATCTTTTCCATAGTTTTTATTTTTTCTAGTTTTTATTTATTTTTATATTGGAGGCTATCATTTCTTCCTTAACGAATCTAACCTAAATCGCTGGAATAGAAAACGATGTGAAAAAACAAATTCCTATGTAAATGAGCTTTTGACGATTTTTGCCTAGAATCTCTTTTTAACTTTTAACAATAAGTTCACTAAAAATCCACATATTATGTTGATAAATAAAGGGAAATAAGATTATAGTTCAAGAGTACATTAAATCTCTTAACGCTTTCTATATCAGCAATGAAGCGCATTCTTTTGCCTATACTCCATAGGGCAAAACTAAAAGAAGAATAATAATATCCATCACCAATAGGTAATTTTAGTAGTTGAAATCTCGTTTGCAGGACGGTAACTTGTTCTCGCCAATGTCTTTGTTGCTATTTCAAAAATCAATCTTTTATCTAACAAGTGATGCCTCCTTTCTCTGCAAGACGGTAATAATATCTAAAGTGGGTGCCAGTGCTTCATGAAATGGCTTCATCTGAGAAGCAGTGCTTCATGAAATTGCTTCATCTGAGATGCTTTTACACAAGATGTTATGATACTTTTCTGAGTTTAGTTGGCCTGACAATATAATTTTGATATCCTCTTGCTGTGAAGCTTTTAGCTTATACTTATTTTAGATGCTTCCTTTTGCTTAGGCACAGTTTTCTGGATTTTCTCATTGATGGATCTGCATCATCACTGAATTCTGTGCTGTGGTGGCATTTTTTTTTTATATCAAAAACAGCATTTTAATCTGCATTTATTAGCTTCTCAAAATTTGCAAGTGACGACAACATATTGGATGTTCTTTACCAAAAAAAAAGACAACATATTGGATGTTATTTTGGTGCATATAGCTGTGCTCAACATGCCAATGGTTCTTTACTATAAAAACTTAACCTTTCATGCTCGTGATTTCAAGGAAGCTTGCAGACAAGGTGGCCTCTCATGGATTCTATGTGGTGGTTCCAGACTTCTTTTATGGAGATCCCTATGTCCCTGACAATCCTGAGAGACCTATTGTAATCTGGAGACAATCTCATGGAACTGTATGCTTTGATTTTCAGTTCCAGTCTCTTGTTTGTTTCAGGACTTCCTATACCTTATGAGACATTTACATTTTCCATAGAGTGTCCGTCCTACTTAATTGACATCAACATTTTTTGTGCTTGTTTAGTAAACTCATGCTTTTTTGAAACCAACCCGCCACCCATTGTGATATCATTCTGCAGACAGCAACATGTGAGTCTAGGGGATAGACACATGCGGATTAAAATTCTAAGAGGAAGATCTGCAATATCTGCAATCTTGGCGAGACTCCATTAACTTGTCAAAATCCTGGGTATTTCCCATAAACCAAAGTTTGCTTTCAAGGGAATGAATGAGATTAAATGTTAGTGTTCCTATTTAACGTACTGGTCATGATCCTACAGATGGAGACAACAAAAGGAGTCACGGATTCGGGGCTACACATGGTGTACAAAGATCGAAACGCATAAACCACTGCAGTCCAAGATTGGTGGTGGTAATGGGGTGGATCCACCTGACGGCACTCGCATTTACTAATTTTCCTTCCTTTTCCCCATTTTTTGGGGGTAATTCTTCTTCTTCTTCTTCTTCTTCCTTTCCTTCTTTTATTTATCAATTTGGTGTTTCTTAAGTAGAGTGTATGCCAAGGACTCTCACGACCCCAACATGCCAGACAACGCGATTCTAGACCTAGAACATCAAAGTCACTTAGACTTGTGATTCTGGGCTTCCAAGTGCCTGTCATTATGACATAATGTTATTCCCCAACTATCGTCGATGAGGAACCATCCTTCATTTATGCGAACAATTTCATGTCAAAATGATTAAGAAGCCACGGTTCCAAATGTCAAGTACGATACAAGTTAGCCGGCCTTTTACAAAAAATCCTCAATTATCTTTGCAACAAGATTTCAGATTAGCTCAACAGTATCCCAATCATCCCTTCGGATGTATAATCTACTCATGCCAGACTTCAAGTAGACGACAGACGCACGGCAATGAAAAATACAGGGACAATCTACGAAGGAGGGATTCAGAAGACAAGATGGCAACATGCAAATCGTCATAGTACTCCTTGGGAAGCCCATCAATAAGAGTCTCGTCTTTGCTCGCCAAGCACTTCCTCAAAGCTGCCCATCAAAATTCAAAACCGAGAAAAGACTTCAGAAGAATGAGCGAAATTTTCATGAGCACCGAAGCTTGGGGAGTTGGGGATATTCGAGGGAAGGACGCGAGAGAACAGACCGACGGAGGAGGAGGTGCGCTTCGGGCTGAATCGCGAGATGGGAAAGCTCGAGGTTGAGGGAAGAGACGGTAGACGAGGCGCCCATGTTAGCAGCACCGCCGTTGCCTCCATCGACCTTCAATCGATTCCTCCAATCACAGAGAGAGAGAGAGAGAGAGAGAGAGAGAGAGAGAGAGAGAGAGGTTAAGAGAGGTTTTAGTTTGGGTCCAGAAAGGAGGGGAAAACGGTTTCCACAAAGAGGCATTCAAATTTTCGACGTCAAAAAGAGTGAAGTTAATTTCAAGGGTTTATTACAAACGAATAAAAAATCTCAAATTTAGATGCCCTTATTACATTTATTTGAAATTAATCTGTGTGTAATTTAGAATCAATACATCTATGCCACATTCGTCCCAAATAAAATTTTCAATTCACAAAGATCCTAAAAAGGTACATGTTGCAAAATCTACTTTCCGTTAACTTCAATCCAATATCTACTGACTTGAAAAAACCCATGGCAAACGATTTGATGATTCGCATATGATCCAACATGAAAATTCAACCTAAATGGATCTTCTAAATGACAACCTTTAGAGAAAGCCAAATCACAAGAAAAATGAATTGAGATTGGGAAGTAGGACATATTTGAATTCACTCCCTCTCTCTTTCCCAAAGCACAAATTTGCAGGACGAAATTGAGGCAAAATTAGGGATCTTAGCAAAATTTCAAAATGTGATAGAGCTCTTGGGGCAACAATAATTTATAATCTAAAATTTTGGGGATTAAGGTGTGACGTGAGAATTAATTGGGGTAAGTGTGGCCCAAGATTACCGGTTTCAAATTTTTTGTGACTTGAATGTTAGTTAGTTTGGGATAAATGCGGCATAAATAAATTAGTTCGGAATTTTTAGAAGTATTAACAATATTTAAAAAGAAAAAAGAAAGATTATCAAAATTGGAGGGTTTAGTGAAAGAAATGCCGTCTATTTGGACAGGGGAAAACAGCAGAATAACGGGACAACAAACTATAACCCCATATTCGTTGCCCTGCTCGAATTTCCCCTGCAAACCTTTGAAAAAGGGGTTTGCAATAATGCCATTGATATCTATCCTCCCTGACATGGCAACCAGTCCATAATATACTTTCTCCATCGGAGGACGCTAATACCACCTACTCGCAGACCAAGACTCTGTACTTCGATCGAATCCGCATCTCAAGTTTTGCCTTTGTCTTATAATTAAGATGTGGTTTACTTACGATACATTCACCTAAGGCTAGTAAATAAACCTCGCCCCATCCATCGATGTGGAGGTTAGGTGAACACTTGACCGGCTATCATGCGTCCTGCATCATCATCATTGGCTTCATCCAATTAAACGAGGGGTATCATTGAATTTCCTTTTGTGGTAGAAGTGAAAGAGAAGTTCTGAATCTTCAACAAATGTGGCATTTTCACTTCCCGCGTACACAGAAAATTTTCACGAGGAGTCTTCTAGTCCTCTATTGCGCTTGTTTTTTAGTAAACCAGTCATTACTTTCCCGTGGCAAAAAAAAAGCCCTGTCCGTTCATCCAAATACCAAAAACTATCCACTCATAAGCATAATAGGAAAGTGTACCGCACTGCATCTAACATTGATAAACTTGGTTTTGGAAACTGAAAAGTGGGAGAAAATGAACACATCCTGATTAAGAATTGCATATGGCTTCCGACACTATTCCTTTAGAAATGCTTGTGCAATTTAATTAAAGTTACGTTATTAGTAAGAAGAAACTAAATTAAGTTATGATCGAACAAACTTCCTTTGTGAGTTCCTAAGGTGAAGAGACTAAAAGAGAGAGATTACTAAACTGCTTACCAGAAAGTTGAGAAGGAAGAAGAGCACAACCTGGGAAAGAAAAGGAAATAGAAAGTACAAGCAAAATCTCATTCACGGGGAAGCTACATGGAAACAGGACAAAGCAAGTGTTGTCTATCCTCCGGCTCATAGGCACGAACGGGGTTTGGACATTGCCCTTTGTATTTGTGAAGCTGGCAAAGGCCATTGTGGTTGGCTAGCTTATCACATCCATCAACTACTAGATGACAATCTTCAGAAGCTACCCGAGATAGAAAAGGCAAACTCACTAATGATCTGCAGGATATAAATTCCATGGTCCTCAACTTCTTCAACTTCAAGAGACTAGGCAACATTACCAGAGAAGTGCACTGGTCGATTCTTATACTTTCCAGCGATTCCAGTTCTTCAAGGCCTTGGATTTCAACTAGCCTCGGGCAGTTCAACAAGCGCACCACTCTGAGCTTCTTCAAGCCTGACAGACATAACTGCCGCAGATATGTGCAGTTCAACACGGTCAGTTCCCTCATATTCTCCAATTGTCCAAACCGATCGAGTGGAATTTCTGTTAGCCACGACTTACATAGCTCCAAACTCCACAAATTTTTCAAGTGAGAACGGGGTGATAATTCTGCCAATGAATTGAAGTTTATAAGCTTCAACATGGAGAGAGAGGAAGGAAGTGACTGAGCGAGGGGTTGCAGGTCAAAACAAGACAGAACTAGTCGTTCCAGCCCAGGAAGGGAAGCTAACTCAGTCGGCGGTACAATGATGCTTTTATGAACCAGTTTCAGCTTCTCCAGTCTTGACATCCTCCCAATCCAATCCAGGTTTGGAGATTGGATAGAATTGGCATCCCATGGATTAGAATGAGATTCCTCAGAGTAGTCGGATACAATTAAATCAGTTAAATTAGCCTGACTTGAGAGGTTTGGGACTGCCTTTAGAGAGCGAGACTCGACATACAGGATAATCAAACTGGCAGGAAGCTCTGGGATTTGTTTGAGCTTATGGCAACCTTCCAAGTGAAGTTCTCGGAGATGAGAAAGCTCGTTGATTGTTGTTGGCACAGATCTAATACAAGTGTGAGATAAGTTCAGGATTTTCAGAAAGGATAGACTCTCAATTCCACTAGGAATCTTTCCCTTCAAATTCGCACATTTTTCGGCATGAAATTCTTCAAGATTCTCCACCATGCCGCCTATAGCCCCCGGGATCCTCGTTATCGCACTATGACTTATCCTCATCACTTTCACCTTCTTGAGGTTTCCAATCGAATCAGGTAATTCTGTTACCTTTGTAAAAGATAGATCCAACTCAAGTAGTGATTCCAATCCCCCGATTGAGTCTGGAAGCTCTCTTAGCTCATCACATCTGGATAAACACATCCTTTCAAGCTTCTTTAGCTCTCCAATGGAGCGTGGGAGTTCGCTAATTCCAACACTTTCCATCACTAGCCTTTTCAAAGACTGTAGATTACCGATTGAGTGGGGAAGATACCAATTGACAGGACCAAATATTGCCCCTCTCACAATCAACTCTTTCAAATCCTTTAAACAACCAACTTCATCAGGCAACCCTCTCAGATATGTGCACGCATCAATTTCCCAGTAATTCAGTTGTACTAGCTTACCAATTGATTCACCAATTTCAGTGAAGCTCTGGCAATTTCGTACAGTCAATCTTTCCAATGTTGAGAGGGCAGAGAGGTCAGGTAATCTGGTTAAGCAGCCGCATTCTTTAAGTTCCAGAGCTTTCAACTTAGGCGATTTCTGTTGGTCACCAGAATATCAGAAGGAGAATGTGCAATTGCAGGCATGTTTGATGAAACAATAGAAATAGAAATAGATGCATGTGTAACTGTTCATACCAGGATTTGGTGCCATCCGGGCCAACTATCTCCAAGTTCAGAACCAGAAATTTTGAGAACGACTAGATTCCTTAGAGAGAAATTGGTCGCATCAAATTCTGGAGGACAATGATCCCAAGATAGCCATCTCAGTTCTCTGAAAACGTTATTGAAATCTCCAGTGAAGTTTCCCCCTTCAACATGAAGAAACCTTAGCTTTGGCAGAGCAGCAAAGTCTTGACTTGTAAGCGTCTGTATCATAGGGAATTGTAACCTAAGCGATTCAACATTGCACTCTCGCTGGTAATATATCTGCAAAGATGGCAAGCATCAGTGATCTTTAACATCAAACAAGAGAAACTTGTGCACGCAGAGGGCAGCGAACTCTTACTAAGACCAGAATTTTGTCGACTTTTTTACCGAGGAAATTGTTTTTTTACTTGTATAAATAACTTTACCTGTTCACTCTTACCAAAAAAAAATAATAATAACTTTACCTGTTCACGAAGTACGCGAAGGCATTCCTCAGATTCCCACAACCTGCTTCGCTTCTCTGCATTCAGACGATCCTCCTCTCGAACAATATTCCTTCCAAAATCTCTGATCAGGTCATGCATCCAAAGAGTATTGGGATGGTCTATCTTCAACAGAGACATATGAGTGAGAGCAGCAAGTCCCCTTTCTGGGTAAAAATCACAATCTTTCCACACATATGCTGCGGATGTGCTCTCTACACCGTTGAAAAAGCATGCAATGTCCAAGAAAATTTGCTTTGCCTCAAAGTCTAATGCCTCATAACTTATCCTAAACATCTCTTGGACTCTATTGTCAGGTGATCTCCTTAAACGTTCCAATGTTTCTTTCCATATCCCAACGCTTTGGCCACGGAGGAAAGAACCTGCAGCTTCAATAGCCAAAGGAATTCCTCCATTAATGGCCACTACTTCACTGGAAAGAGTTTCATAACCATCTGGAGGTCGTTTTTTTCTGAAGGCATGCCAACTGAAAAGTTGAAGAGCATGGCANGAAGGCATTCCTCAGATTCCCACAACCTGCTTCGCCTCTCTGCATTCAGACGATCCTCCTCTCGAACAATATTCCTTCCAAAATCTCTGATCAGGTCATGCATCCAAAGAGTATTGGGATGGTCTATCTTCAACAGAGACATATGAGTGAGAGCAGCAAGTCCCCTTTCTGGGTAAAAATCACAATCTTTCCACACATATGCTGCGGATGTGCTCTCTACACCGTTGAAAAAGCATGCAATGTCCAAGAAAATTTGCTTTGCCTCGAAGTCTAATGCCTCATAACTTATCCTAAACATCTCTTGGACTCTATTGTCAGGTGATCTCCTTAAACGTTCCAATGTTTCTTTCCATATCCCAACGCTTTGGCCACGGAGAAAAGAACCTGCAGCTTCAATAGCCAAAGGAATTCCTCCAGTAATGGCCACTACTTCACTGGAAAGAGTTTCATAACCATCTGGAGGTCGTTTTTTTCTGAAGGCATGCCAACTGAAAAGTTGAAGAGCATGGCAAGGATTCATCTCGGGCACCGCATAACCATAATACTCCTTAGGAAGAAATGGGACATTATCCTGTTGTCCTGTCTCTGCTGCTGGCAGAAGACCCACATTCCTAGTTGTGACAATAATCTTGCTTCCTGAGCCGAACCAGTTTTTGTTCGCCAGATTCGTGAGCTTCTCTACCTGGTCCACATCGTCAAGAACAACGAGGACCTTCTTGTTGTGGAATCGTTCTTTTATCATGTTGATACCGTCATCAATGTCATAGACATCCATGGGCTTCTTCAGGATATCGGATAACATTTTCTTTTGCAAACGTATTAAGCCTTTGCTGTCTTGGGAATTCTCTCGGACGTTTGAAAGGAATGTGCGATGATGAAACTCATGAGATAACTTGTTGTAAATCACCTTGGCAAGAGTTGTCTTGCCGATTCCTCCCATCCCATGTATACCAACCATCCTCACGCCCGGGGAGCCACAGTCCAACAACTGCATCACGTGTTTGACTTGATCGTCAATTCCAACTAAATGTTCGGTAACAACCTTTTGGTTCTTCTTCAGCTTAATATAAAGCTCTCGAGCAAGATCTTTAGTAAGTTTCCCAAGCCTGTCATGCATAACAAATCATCGTCTCAGAAGAAAAGAGGAGCAACTATATCAGCAATATACGAGCATATCTAGGAATCTAGAGCATCCCTGACAGTATCTCTCTCTCTCTCTCTCTCTCTCTCTCTCGCGTACTCATGACGGTGATCCAACAAAGAAGTTCTTATAGCTTCTACATATTCTTAAGCGAAAAGAATTAAGATAAACCATTCAACTGAAGGTGTTGCAATTAACCATCTCCCAAGTGAATTTGTCCGGTCGATAATTAGCAAAGCGGACCTTGTTGGCACGATAGACACTCCTGCTTTTTGAATCTCAGATATAGCACAAACAGTAACAGTCTGAGACTAGCTCAAATTTCATTTCTAGCACAGCATACGCAAAAGCTTTAAAATGTCTTTACCAAACCTTTGGATATCATACCCATGGACCCTGCTATGGAACCTCAAATTGCCAATCAAAATCAGCCCTTCTAGGAATATTTCGGATTGCAATCTACGTATATAAATTAGTTTCGTAGAGAGAGAGAGAGTTTAAAAAAAGGGCGTAATGGCCACTAAAGTTCTTCTTTTACTTACTTTTCGTTTCCTGCGTCCCATCCTTTGAAATCTGCGACTTCCATCAGAGCCTTCCTCCACTCCCGCACCGTCTCCTCGCCGTAACGCCCCTCGTGCTTGAGCAGGGCCTCGCCGTACGACCCCGTCCTGAGCCTGACATCCGATGGTTTCACATCGTAGAAAATGGGCACGATCTCTCGTTCCGCGTTTTCTTTCTTACACTTCACCATGCGCTCGAGCTCCTGGAGGCACCACGCGCTGCCCGCGTAGCCTTCCGAGAAGATCGGCACGTAGATCCTTGAGTTGTCGATTGCGCGCTCGAGCTCCGGCCCAATTTTCCCGCCTACGGGGAGCTCTTCACTGTCTCTGAAGACGCTAATTCCGGCGCCGACTAAGCTTTCGTAGACGATATCCGCGAACGTGCGGCGAATGTCGAGACCTCGGAAGCTCAAGAACACGTCGTACCTGCAGCCGGACGTCGACGCGCCGTCCACGAAATCTGATCGGTTTCGCTTTTGAGACGACACGTCGAGCTCGTAGCTGGACGAGCCCGACGTCGACGCGCCGTCCGCGAAATCCGATCGCTTTCGCTTTCGAGACGACATTGTGAACGAGGAAGAAGAACTGGCGAAACTGAAAAAAGGCAGAAACACAACAAACTTCTCTTTCTGCGTGGTTCGAGGAAGAACCCAAAAAGTTTTTTAAAAAAAAGGAGATAGTTTGAAATCGAAGAGAATTAAGTTTATTTTACGCGCACTTCTTCGCACGTATTTATAGAGCCCAATGAGCGGTCACTTTCGGTGCCCTTCCTCCTCGACATTTCGTTCCCCGCGGAGCGCAACGGCTACAATGACGTTGATAGGAACATGAAGCGCAATGGCTACTTCAATCTTGATCATCAGATAAAGATAGTTACTTTGAAATCCATAGACACTTGGAGCACAACGGCTACTTCAAACTCCATGGTTAGATAAAGACGACTACGGCCACGTTGCAATCAATCAATAGGCACGCGAAGCACAACGACTACTTCAATCTCAATGATTAGATAAAAAAATCAATCAATAGGCACGCGGAGCACAATCGGCTACTTCAATCTCAATAATGGCAAATAAAATGCGAGCGACGCATTTTCTTTGCCACTACCTCGGAAGTTTCCTTCCACGCGCAACGGAACGCGTTCAAGAGCAGATGGGAGGGGAAGGCAATTACCTCGAAATAACCACGGCAAATTTCGGTAGGGCCTGTGGGTTAACTCCGAAGTTTCACCCCCACGCGGAACGTGACAGATCATCACGAACACGAGGTTACGACGTGTTTCTAGAGCAGGTGGAGCCAAAAGATAATTTCACAGAAGTCACCCATAAAAGGTGACGCGCAACGTAACGCGTTCAAGGACGGAGGAGAAGGCAATTACCACGAAATCACCACGACAAATTTCGGTAGTGCCTGCGCGTTAGCTCCGAAGTTTCTCAACCCCATGCGGAACGTGACAGAGCATCGCGAAGACGGGGTTTCAACGTGTTTCCAGGTGGAGCCAAAAGATAATTTCACGGAAGTCACCTATAAATGGGGACACGCGCAGCGTAACGCGTTCAAGGACTGATGGCGGAGAAGGCAATCATCTCGAAATCACCGCGGTAGACTTCGGCAGTGCCTGTGCGTCAACTCCGAAGTTTCACTCCCACGCGGAACGTAACAGAGCATCGCGAGGACGGGGTTTCAACGTGTTTCTAGAGGAGGTGGAGCCAAAAGATAAGTTCACGGAAGTCACCAATAAAAGGTGAAGAGTTACTGTAGGGTGTAATATCTTCTCGCTTTCACACTGGAAGGCTCCATTACCGCCGAGCAATTTTCCTCGTGTGATTGCCGAAGATGTGGAGGTAAACCGGATCTCGTTTGGAATCCAGAAGCTTCAATAAGTGATCTAA
>CM026417.1:15756831-15847892 GCA_014858505.1 Corymbia citriodora subsp. variegata | reverse complement strand
TGTTGATGTTTGTTGGAAAATGAGTGCAGTCTACTTCATTTCTAGCAAGAAAACTCAGCAGGGCCGCATAGAAAGTCGCATGCCTTGCAAAAGGATGAATTCTCTGTTCCTTTGGGAGGACATTAAGCTAACAATATTTGGTGACTATATCAGGATATTCTTGCAATAACTGAATAAGCTGAGTGTTTACTATTCCCATACCTTTTTTTTTTCGTTGAAAACTATTCCTATACCTTCAGAAGAGTAAATTTTGTGCTTAATTTTGTTGGAAATCAAAATATGCCTGCAACACTGAAGAGATCAACTTGCGTTGCCCGCTACCGAATGTTAAGCATGCTTCTGTCTTCTCCTTTCCTCCACTTACATCAAATGTTGATTCCCTAAAAAGACCATGCATTCGTCAGCCATTGTCAGTCCCACCAATTTTCTTTCTTTTTTGGCAATCTATCAAACTCGAAGATTCTGCCACGTTTCCTTTCCGGGACATATTCTCAGGTAGAAATGCGAGTACATTGACGACCCTGGAGTGGGCAACAGCGGAAATGATAGGGGAGGCAACTAACAACTTAGCCACAGTGCTTTCACACTGATGCTGCTTTGCCCCTGCATCAATACCCATCGTCAATGCGTGGACACTCAGAAGAGATCCTGATCAATTGACTAATGCTGAATGCTCTATATCAGAGGCATTTGGAAAACTCTTCAATTACCTTCAAAGGAACTGACTTTGGATACATTCCCTTTGGAGCGGGTGGAAAGATGTGTCCCAACATATTATTGGGTCTTGCCAATATTGTACTTTCATTGGCTCCGTTGCTCTACCCTTTGATTGAAAGCCAAAAGAGTTTAAATTGATCGCGGTATATGGAGCTACAGCTCGGAAAAAGAACTTCAATACCATCCTATAACGTTTCATCCCAAAGCATTGAGAGTAGTGTCAAGGACTATCGTCCACTCCATATCCTTGTGAAAAATGATTTTGCCATTGAGGCATTACTAATGTAATAAGACATTCTTACTGCGAATAGGGCCATCCTTTCTTCCCTACAAGTCTCAAAATGCAAGAGCATGGTACCAAGGTATTGAAGCCAAACTTGTATGTCTTGAATGACCGCGAATCAATGCACCTCAATACATAAATGAGACGGATCCCACTATAGTCCGTCCGTAAGACAATCTAACTCAATGAGGAGTACACTCCATCAATCCTCATCCTTACAAAAAAATGAGTATTGTGCCTTTTTTTCTAGGGTCATAAAAAGAAAAAAAAAAGCACATTCGTTTAAGGTGAAAATTAAAGTTTTAAATCTATTGCATTTTTGATAATTCAATCTTCCTCTTCTTCCTCTTCCTCTTTGTCGTCATTGTGTTGGCACTTTCTGCGTTGCCATCGGGCTCCAGTTGGAATTTGATTTTTTTTTTTCCCAATTTGATTCTACCTTTAATTTTGCGCCTTCAGCATGGGAGAATCGCAATGAAGTTGTTTGAAAATGGAGAGCGAGAAGAAGCGTAGGCCACTAGCGATAGCGAGGGGGTATAGCGAGGGGGCCTCACACCCCCTCATTGGTTGTTTCCTTGGTTGGTCGCTGGCTATTGCCCAAGCCCGGTGACGGGGTGGAGGAAGAAGAAGGGAGGAAAATATATAATTATTAAAATTATTAAAAATTTTCTACGTTAATGTTGGCCATCTCACTTAGTACGGTCAATGTTCACGTCACCGATTTTTTGTTAAAATTGACCAAATTGATTTAATTGATTAAACGTGAAAAAATTGAAGAATCAATGGATAAAATTAAAAAAATTAAGAATAAATTGGTAAAATTATAATAAGATTAGAAATTTTAAATAAATTTTCTATTATTTAAGCCAAGATCGAATACGTTTCTGGCCTACCACTTTTCTCGGGCCCCACTGAGAGCTGTTCTTTTTTTTTGGGGGACGCAACACTAAGAAAATATTGGATAGATTAGTGATTGACAACTAAGTAAAATATTAACCCATTTAGTACGCGACACGTGTCCAGTGGGCTCCAGAAAATTTTCTCACTTGCACGACTCCCTCTTTCTTCTTCCTCAGTCTCTCTCTGCTCCATCTCTTCCTGCAGAAACAGAGGCCCAGATCTCGGTTGTTTATGGAAGTCGGTCCTTCCTTCACCAAGATCTCGGCCTCAGTCGAAAGAGGCCGAGATCTTGATGCGGGGGAGGAAGGTGGCGGCATACTGGAGGTCGAGCTTCTTGCTGCGGAGTTTGTCGGGCATGGCGTCGATGAGGCCCAGCTCGTCGGCAAGGTCCTGGGTGAGGATGCTCTGGACGATGGCCATGCCGATGTTGCCGGCCCCAATGACGGCGATCTTGGTGTGGCACTTGGAGGGCGACAGCGGAGGCCTTGATTTCACCATCCCAAATCCACCATGATTTCATCATGGGCTCCGCCGTCGACCAGGAGGGAGGCGACCACCGCTGACGGCTGGTCGCCCAGGACCCTCTCCGAGGGCAAAGCGCGAGTCGGGAGGGAGAGAGAGGCGACCGTCGTTGCTGCGGTCGGGGAGGAGGGAGAGAAGACAGTAGAGAGAGAGAGAGAAATAGCCAATTTCTGAAAATTTCGTGAAAAATCTGAAATAGACTAGTGTTTTGCTTAGTTATCAATCACTAGTCTACCCAATATTATCTGGAACACTAAGAACTATTCACGGATAGGAAAAAATCGTGCCAATTACTTTGGCTGATATGAAGATGGAGACTTCTTTATTAGACAGGGAATCCGCTGTGGAACCATGAAGAAGAGAATAGTCAGAAAAAAACAAAGGAGAGAACCTTCCCAGTAGCCACAAGTCTCTTATGATAAGTATATTTGATTCAGCTTTGGAAATGGACTTTAAGTCCAATGCAAATGCTGAAATAATTGTGTTTAGTAAAATTTCTTTACAAATGGACTTTGAGTTGAATGTGCATTTGGTAAAAAAAACTTTTGCAATAGGCTTTGAGGAGTATAATATATATTTATTATTTTTTAAAAAATTGAACTAAACCCTTTGTCGAATCAGTGAAGGGCTACGGCCGCCGGTGAGCCACGGCCACCGACGAGCCAGATCTAGCGCTAGCGACCGTCGGGCGATCTCCGGCAATGGTCACGCGACCTAGTCGAGAGCCACCGGAGGTCGCCCAACCTCAAGCAACCCTCATGACGGTGGCCCTCGCTTGGGCCTCGTGAGGGTCACGCAACCACCGGCCACCGTCATGAGGCCTAGGCGACGATCGCTTGGGTCGTGTAGCACCTGGGTCGTGTAGCACCTGGGTCATGTAGCACCTGGGTCAAGCGACCCTCGCGAGGGTCGCTCGCCGGCGGCTGCAACCCTTCATCGGACTGGCGAAGGGCAGCCTCCTTTTCCAATTAAAAAAAAATCAGGGGTAAAATCGGAAATATGAAGAATTAGTTATGATAATTTTGGAAGGGAAAAATTAATTTTAGCATTCTGCCAAATGATGAAAGCTCAAAGCTAGTTCGCACTAACTTTGGGCTTTTAGCATTTCGAATGCCAGCTTTCAACTGAAAACCAACTCCAAAGCTAAACCAAACGCAACCTTAGATGACGGTGGATGGACAATTTGTTAAAACAAAATTAAAAATCAAGAAGTGCTAAACACGACATTTTGAACTCGACCTTAAATAGACCATGCCTAAACTCAGGCAAATATTTTTGGACATGACTTAGAAAACCAACCTTATTCATCCTTTTTTAAAGATCCACTGTTATTCCAAATGATGAGAATATTCATTACATTCCAAAACCGAGAGATTTTAGTCAAAAAAGTCATAATCTATAATTTCTATGTAATTTCATAATTTTTTCAACACGTAAATCGAATCCCACAGTTCAAAGATCACATGACTTCAAATATATGACCTAGCTCCGGTAACTACTCCAATTAGATGAATGGAGGGCGGCTAAAATTAAGCTCACTAGATGAGATCTCCGTTACGTGCACGCAAAAAACCTTTCTTTTCCTCCTTTTCCCTTTCCTTTCTTTCTGTTCTCTGTTCACTGGACGAAGCTGCACTTCCCTCTTTCTTTTTTTTTTTATCTGTCAACGTCTTCTTCTTCTTCTTCTTTTTCTTTTTTCCTTTACATTTTGACCGAGTCAAATTCCACATATTACATCAGTCATGACCCTTGAATGGGCAAATGGCCAAATTGGCGAACAGCCCGAGCGTAACGGAGAGTGCTCCATCTGAAATTCGGCGAGTTCTTTGAGAGAGGATCCACGAGCAAGAGATCCAGCAATTACCCTACTCGACACTAGTCACCAGAGAAACTCTATACTTGCGTCCTTCTATTCCTTTCATCACGAGAGAGTAAAGGGACAGATGTACGGTCTCCGTATACGAGATACAGCCAAAAACTATAGTGATCATCAATACGAGGGGCCACTTGGAAGAGATCCTGATTAATGGAATGATGCTAAATGCTTTATATAAGAGAGATTTGAAAACTTATCAATTACCTATAAAGAGCTAACTTCGAACATATTCGAATATATTCTATCTGGAGCAGATAGAAGGATATGTCTCGACATACGATTAGGTCTTGCCAATATTGAACTTCCACTTGCTCAATTGCTTTACCACTTTGATTGGAAGCTAGGAGAGTTTGACATGAGTGTGGTATATGGAGCTTCAAATCAAAAAAAAAATTAAAAAAATGAATTGAACTTAATTGCCATCCTAAAATGTTCCATCCCAAAGCATTGAGGGTAGTATCAAGGACTATTATGCACTCCATGTCCTCGTGAAAGAAGATTTTTCCATTGAGGCATTAGTGATATAATTAGACACTTTTATGGTACATTTGATAACAATTCTATTTCCGGGAATAATTTTTGCTCAAAAATAATTCTTTTTTATTATGTTCCCTAGATGAGATTCTAAGCATTTAAAAGCATTTGGTAATTTCTATTTTTATAATAGAAATGCATTTGGTATGATTCATAAATTTTTTTCGTTTCTTTCATTTTTTAATACTTTTATTTTATCTTTCATTTTTTTTATCTTTTATCTTTTCTTTTATCATTTTCTCTTCTCCTTCCTCTTTCCTCGTAGCCAGCAATCAACTAGACAAGGTCTAGCAAACTCATTGAAGGCTTGCTAGCCTCACATCGATTGGGTGAGCTCACGAGGACCTTACCCTAGCTTGGCGAGCTTGCCAAACCTTGCCCAATAGGCCGTTAGCGACTGCCGGCGACGACAACGACAAGTAATGATTAGCTAGGAGGAAGAAGAAGAGAGAAGGAAAAAAGAAAAAAAGAAAAATGGTTAGCTTAATTCTAGAGTTGTTTTCGGGAATAAAAAGGTAATTTTTTTATTGTTGATTCTCTTCCAAATCTATTCTCATGAACAAAAAAGTTACAAAACGGATTTCTGTTCTTTTTTTATCCTAGGAAAAAAATAATAGAATCGAGCACTATTTGGCTGATTAACAAACCTGTCTTTACTACTAAGGGCTTATTTGATAATGTGCCAAACAGTTTTAAATTCTATTATTTTGCATTCGTTTGATAAATTTTTTTTATTTCTAGGAATAAATTTGGAACAGAGTCAAGAACTAGAAAAAAGTTGCCTCTTTATTCTTGAAAATAGCTCTAAAATCAAATCAAACCATTTCTTCTTCTTTTTTCCTTTTCTCTTCTTCTTCCTTTAGCTGGTGGCAAAAATATTATCAATTTTTTTTACAAATTTAAAATTTAAAATTTTTTAAATAAAATTATAACATAAAAATGTTAAAAATTAAAAGAAAATTTAGAAAATGTCATAAAATTATAACATAAAAATATGTTAAAAATATAATAAAATTACATAATAAAATTATCTAAAACTATGACAAAATTATATAAAATAATTAAAAATATAATAAAATTATTTAGAAAATTAAAAGAGAAAATATAATAAAATTATTTAAAAAATTAAAAGAAATTTTAAGTTATAAAAAAATTTAAGGTTCGTCCTAAACACATTTTTATTCCGAAAATAGTAATTTTAGACAATTACTAAACGTATTCAAATATTCAGATACTCTAGGGAATAGAATAAAAAAGAATAATTTTTAAGAAAAAATTATTTTTAATAATAGAATAATTATCAAACACATCCTAATAGGGCATCCTTTCTTCCCTGCAAGTCTACAAACTGCAAGAGCATGTTACCAACGTTCTGAAGTAGTAGTTCGATGCACTGAATGAGAGTGTGAATCAATGCACCTCAGTCCTTAGATTAGGTGGATCCCACTACAGTCCAACCCGTGAGACCAATCTAATTATTTTTTTTTTTGAAACAAAATTAAGCTTTCCATTACTAACTCAAAACTAGAGTTTGTGAACTGGGAAAATCCATACATAATAATGACCATAAGGGAAAGGGTGGATGTTCAATCCAGTTGGAGGGTAAAAGGTTGTCTCGATGGGCTTTCGCAACCCAGTCAGCGACTTGATTGGCTTCGCGCAGCCCAAAGATCAGCTGGACCCATCCAAGCTCTGTCATTAGAGTTTTGGAGTCCTGGATGATGGGCTGGGCCGACCATGGGGGTGTTTCTCGGCCCATCACGAAATTGCACACAGACTGATTATCCGTTGATAAGTGCACCTTCATATCAGCTAAGTGAAACGGTCTTCGATCAGCTAAATAGCACGGCAGATCAATTGAAAGACTTCGCTTCTCCTTCAGCCAGAGCAGCGCTGCCCTAACCCCGAGGGTTTCCGCGACTTGCGCAGACGGAGCTTGGATCCACCGAACAAAGCCATCAATCAACAGCCCAGCGGAATTTCTGCACAGACCAGCTACCGAACCAGATAAGGAGTTGCTATTCCAGGTACTATCAACATTTAGCTTCAATGTGTGGCGCGGCGGAGGAACCCAGGTCTTCATGGTTTGCAGGTGCTGCCATGGGGGTTTTTTCTTGAGCTCGTGTGTTTTCTCGAACAAGGTTTGCGAGGAGACCTCTAGGTCGACCGTTTGCTTCGGATCAGGAGGCTTGCCGCGGAAAACCAGAGCATTTCTCTGTTTCCAGATATGCCAAAGAACAGCAGCAAAGAGGTTTCTAGCAGAGGAGCAAGTCGTCGAGGTGAGGTTCTCATGTATCCACGTTTCAATTCAGCTAATTTTTGCTGGGTTGATGTTGAGTTGGAAAGGCTGTTGTGACCATACATCCTTTGACCAGTTGCAGAGGATAAAAATATGTTCTAGTGTTTCGGGTTCGGTTCTGCAAATGGGGCATATAGGATTTGGTAATAGCTGTCGTTGGTAGAGGTTTTCACTTGTGGGAAGTGCATTATTGCATATGTTCCAAATAAACAATCTGATTTTAGCAGGGGAATGGAGATTCCATACCTTTGTCCACAGGGATTTGGGTATTTGATACGAGGTAGAAGGGTTAGTGTTTGAGGAGGACTCACTGATATTGTAGATGCAGTTATATCCGCTCTTAACCGTATACCTCCCCGAACTATTTGCTATCCACTTTAGCTGGTCAGGAGCTGATTGTATACTTAGAGGGATAGCCGCTATTTCCTTAACAATTGACTCCCCAAAGAGCTCATTTAACTTGCCAATATTCCATTCCTTTGGCTGCTGAGTCATCAATTCATTTACCATACAAGGGTCACCTCGATTAGGAGGGCCATGTATCTTTCCGAAAGGCAACCATCGGTCATCTCGAATTCTAATTTTTTCCCCCATTTCCCACAATCCACCGTGTATGTGATTCAATGACAGCCCGTCCTTCTAATAAACTTTGCCACCCCCAAGAGGATTGGGGTCGTTTTTGGGCTGTCCAGAACTCCTCACTTGGGAAATATACACTTTTTAGCACTTGACTCCATAATTCATTAGGCATTTGGACTAATCGCCAGGCTTGTTCGCCCAGCATTGCTCTATTGAAATGCACAAGGTCTCGGAACCCTAAGCCTCCCTGGTCTTTCCTAGTTTTCAGATTTTCCCACTTTTTCCAATGGATACCCCTCTTTGATGCATTTTGTTTCCACCAAAAGGATGCTGTTTTTTTTCTCAATAGCCCTGCAAATGGATAGTGGAATTTTTGAAAACCAACATGGCATATTGAGGGATGGCCTGAATAACAGATTTAAGAAGTATTTCTTTGCTCGCTCTGGAAATCAACTTTTCTTTCCATCCAGCTAGCTTGCTGTCAACTCTTGTAAGAATCCAATTAAACATGTGTTTTTTTGTCTGGCCCCAATCAGATGGTATTCCTAGGTATTTCCCTGTTTTGTCAATGAGGGGAACCCTTAGCTCTGCTGCAATGTTCTGTTGGAGGGGATGAGGGCAGTCCTTCCCTACGTAAAGACCTGATTTGTTTAAATTTATGGCCTGTCCAGAGGCATAGCAGTATTGATGCAGAATATTGGCAACATTCTGAGCTTCTCTAATGGTACCATTTAGGAAAAGAATAGCATCATCCGCAAAAAGTAAGTGGGATAGAGTAGGGCAGGTGGGGTTTAGTCGTATTCCTTTGATGGTACCATCCATGACAGCTTTTGACAATAAAGTAGAGAGGGCGTTAGCAGCAATGATGAACAAATATGTGAGAGAGGATCACCTTGTCGTATTCCTCTTGTCGGTCTAAATGTAGCTGAAGGTTCTCCATTCACAAGGGTGCTGAATGTGACTGTTGAGATGCAAAAATATATCCATTTTACCCATTTTTCATCAAAACCCATTGTCCTCATATAATCACATAAAAAATCACATTCAACCCTGTCATAGGCTTTTTGCATGTCTAGTTTCAAAACAGCCTGGAATCTTTTCTTTTTCTTTCTAATTTTTAGGTGGTGCAGTACCTCCTGGACAATAATAATGTTATCTTGGATTTGTCGGGTACTAACAAAAGCACTTTGTTCCATGGAGATTATCCTTGTGAGCCAGGGTTTCAATCTATTTGCCATTACTTTTGCGATGATTTTGTAACTGAAATTGCACAAGCTTATAGGTCTGTACTGAGTAATGCATTCTAGGCTAGCCATTTTAGGAATAAGTGCTATGTGTGTGTTATTTAGCTCAGAATCGAACCTGCCATATCTAAAAAAATCGTCCACCATGCTGAAGATATCCTCTTGTAAGAAGGGCCAGTTGTTTTGATAAAATAGACCGTGTAGGCCGTCTAGACCTGGTGCCTTTGTTGCTCCTAACTGAAATACTGCTGTTTGAACCTCCTCTTTTGACACTGGCCTTACTAGTGCTTCATTCATTTCAGGGGAAACAGTTTTGGGGCATTGGTCCAAGATCGGCTGATAATTTCTCTCCCCCATCGATGTGAACAGGTGTTGGTAAAAGCTGCGAATATGCTGTTTAAGAGCTAATGGGTCACGGCACCAGGTATGCTCATCTATTTTCAGCATGGTGATCCTATTTTTCTGTCTCCGTTGGATTGTCATGGCATGGAAATATTTTGTGTTTTGGTCACCCCAACGCATCCAATTAATTCTGGACCTCATACCCCAATACATCTCTTCTTGTCTCCATAAGCTATCTATGATGGCCACAATATTCTTGAATTCCTCTCTCTGTGTTGCCTCCTCATCATCGTTAGTAAGATGCATGAGCCTGGTTTTGAGTTCCGATATTTGTATATGGGGATTCTGGAACTTTTCCTTACTTCATTTGCTCAGAGCTGCCGTTACTCGTTGTATCCTCCTTCCAATGCAGAGCTGGTTTCTACTTTTTGTCCCCCAGGCTTCCTTTATCATTGCTTTACAATCAGGGCCTTCTAGCTAAAAGGCTTCCAGTCTAAACCTCCGCTTTCATGCGTGACCCACTCTATCTGTCTCCACAAATAATGGGCTATGATCTGATCCTATGGCTGGTAGTGCAAACACTTCCGCATGTATATAAGCGATCATCCATTCAATAGTGCACACTTCTCTATCCAGCTGCTTTTTAACTAGGTCAGGACCCTCTCACTTGTTGGACCAAGTGAAAGCACAGCCCTTACTTTCCATATCCATCAAGGAGCAACTATTCAGGAAATCCTTAAAAGCATGTATGCGATGTCTATCCACTTCACGACGTCCGCATTTCTCCCATTGATATAGGACTTCATTGAAGTCTCCCACACATAGCCGTGGGAGGTTGTAAGTTAAGGAGGTGGAGCTTAAGAAAGGCCAGAGTTGTTGCCTTTCCTGAAAATTAGTAGAAGCATGTACAAAGGATACACGCATGTCCATTCCGCTATTTTTGTCTCGGCACTTAGTATCAATTAACAGCCCGGAGCTAAATTCCACTTCCACCTCCGCCTCTTCATCCCACATAATTGCTAGTCCGCCCGCAATCCCAATCGGTTCAATTAAATAAGAGTGGTGATATTTAAGCCGCTTTCGAACCCTTTCAACCATATGTTCTTTATTCTTGGTTTCCATTAGAAAAACCAAGTTGGGCCTTTCCTGAGCCACTAAGGCTCTCAGATGACGAACTGTCAAGGGTGTGCCCAACCCTTGGCAGTTCCAGCTCAGTATCCTCATCGATGCGGGGGTGGCTTATTAGGGCTAGCCACCAAAGCCCGTAATTGTGCCCCTTCCCAGAGCTGGATTGGGGTTTCAGTGAGGCCCTCCTCGTTTTCCACCAGAATTTCGCCTCTTCCCAAAGTCATATTAGAGCTCTTTGCATAAGGACTCCTTCGTTTTTGTTTCTTCTGCACCGAGGTTTTATATTTATGCTTCTCTTTTTTGGAGCTCCCACCTTCCATCTCATTTTTTCAGGGTTATAAATAGTAAGAGGGTCCTGTATTTCTCGCTTACTTGCATTATTATCTGGATAAATCGCCATTTCCATAGAAGCTGCACAATCTGTTTCAGCAGGTGAAGCTAGGACAATTGCCATCTGATTCTGAGTTACATCTGCTGTATTTTGCACCTCCTCCTGCGAGTTAAGAGCTTGGGTCAGTGCCTCTTCGTCTCCTGCAGCATTTTCAATTTCCCCATAGAAGGCCTTCCAAAATTGACTCGTTTCTCTAGCTTCTGCCTTTAACCATGAGCCATACCTCCCTGGTTTGTCTTGTGGGAGGCCTAATTCTTCATAAGGAATAACCGGACAGAAAGTAGCATAGTGTCCAATTTTACCACAAGAATAGCAATTATGGGGGAGTCGTTCATACTTGAAATCCAGCCACCATTTCTTACCTCCAAAACTGATAACAGTTCCTATTTGCAGGGGTCGAGACAGGTCCAAAAGGACATTAGCCTTGCCTATACGCCGAGAGGTGGTGTTTCTAGCCTCTACCTTCACATCCTCCACAACTCCCAGCCTTGATGCTATCTGCCTCACAGAATTTTCGTTTACTTTAGCTCGAAGCAGACCAAGGAGATGCACCCAAAACGTATAGTGCGTAAACTCATAACAATGTTCAGGTATGGTTGGATCTCCTTCTTTCAAAACTAGGAGGTTACTAGCAAAGAACCATGGTCCGGAGTCTAGAACTCTTCTCTTTTCCTCTGTTGAGCTGAACAGAAATGTGAAAAAACCTGGCTCTATAACTTCGTATTTCACATCTTCAGTTTGCCAATCCTTTTTCATGGTGTTTATAAATGCCTGAACATTCACATTTGGTTTTGAGTACAGCTTACCATAGAGAGTGCGATTATTAACTTCTATCTCCTCCACAGGAACTTCCTCATCTAGCTCGGTAATAACATCTTCAGACCAGAGATCACCCATCCGGCGGCATAGGGCGGTCATTCTAAGTTGGTTTTCGTCCATTTTGGCTTTGACTGGATCTAGGTGGTTTTGTGTTTGATTTGGGGAATGGAGTGAAGGGAGCTTGGGGCAATATGATCAACTACTGTCCAGTGGGTTTTGAGGTACTACAGACATTTGATTAACCCTAACTTCATTACTTGGGGTGATTTGATGAGTATGAACAGTGGGGTGGGCATTCGAATCCATGGTCGTAGGACTTTGTGGGTAGAGTTTTGGGGGAGGTGAAGCTACACTTACCCGAAATCTCTTTTGCAGTTTCCATGTAGATGGGGGGCGGCTAGGTCCATTTCGCTGTGGAGAAGATCTTGAGCTACCCAAATGGGGGGTGGTTTGCTGTTGCCATGGGAGCGGATCAAGGGTTTAGGGTTTCTTGCAGGGATTTAGGGATTTTGAGGGAGGGAGATGACTATCACCATGAAGGGATAGGGATTCGCTCACCCAGAGTGAGAGGAGTGGGTGGGGGGGGGGGTGTTCGAGGGAACAAGAAAAGAAAGGGTGCCCATAAGTGAGACCAATCTAATTCAACGTGGAGTTCACTCCCTCAATCTCCCTCCTTGTGAAAAGGCACAGATGTTTAAGTCAAGGTCATCGAAGATTTTGCAGGGTGTCAAGAACGCCAATTCTAGTCTGGCCTAGCACTTTTCTCGGTCTCCACTAGGAGCTGCAACGTAAACGAAAAGATCGTGCTGATTAACTTTTGTCTGGCATGAAGACGAAGACTTCTGTATTTCCCTAGAATATGTGGTGGGACCCTGAAGAAGAAAAAAGACGGAAATATCAAAGGAGAGAACCTACCCTGTAGCAACAAGTTTCTTTTGGAGTCTAGAGGACGAATACGTTGGACGACAAACTGTTAGGAAAAATTGAAAATCAAGAAGTGCTGAACACGACATTTTGAACTTAACCTTACATTAACCATGCCAAAACTCACCCCAAATGTTTTTGGAAGTAACCTAGAAAACTGGCCTTGCTCGTCCTTTTCAAAAGACCCAAGACATTAATATGTTTCGTTATTCAGATTTCATGGCAATCAACAATTTCATTTTTCCTACAACAAATTAGAAATTATGCATCAATGCTCCTTATGTAGCAAGAAGAAAAGTATGATCTGGTACATTCTTACTTATTATATGTATTGGTTAAAGAGCTTGCAACATAAATATCAAATGACAGAAAGTTCACGAATACCACTTTCAAATAATTGTATAGACCATCACAATTCTGTATAATCAGAGTTCAAAAACCAAATCATTTATCACTTTCGTGAAGCATTTCACATTTTCAATTGGTTTCCAAAAGCAATTGTCCAACTAAGTTCATATTGCTTTAAATATGGAAAAGCAACACAAATCACAATGCAAATCTCAATAATGAAAATGTAGTCAATATCTAATCTAGAATCTATACAACAAATGCTCCAAACACTTTCGCTTTCTTTCCAAATACCATGTCATCCCATGCTTATCTAATATAAGTCAGTGATTTGCTACTCGGCGTTGAAATTAATTTACCAACAGTATTGACAGGTTGCCCTAGATTGGGAGATAGGAGATGGAGGTCATGAGACAAGTGTGCATGAGAAGCTCAGGGAATTCTGGGGCGTCACACTGGCCAAGTACCAGAATGGTTCAGATGTGAATTAAGAGAAGCTATTGGTTGTGAAAACTTCTAGTAGCTCCCAGACGGGCTTTCCGCAACTCTGATGTTTTCAAATGGACAACACTTCAGACTCTACACCTTAGCTTCAACAAGCTGCAAGGACGGCTTAAAGTCCCCCAGACAACTTCCTGTACCATCTTGTCTCGAATAATAGACTTCCGAACTGAGCTCCATACATGCCCTCGATTTGTCTTACAACGCCTTGACCGGTGTACTTCAGCCCAATGTTTGAGCAATCTGAGTGACACTCTAGAAGTGATTAGCCTATCAAGCAGCAACTTCCAAGGGTGAATTTCTCAAGTCAAGCAAAAGCGAGTGGGCAATTGACGATGATTGATTTCGGTAATAATCAATTCCAAGGGCCATTGACTGGGCACTCGCATGCTATGAAGAGTAGGAGTTCCTAAATGACCACATGAATAAAATTTTTCCGTCCTGATTGGGCTCACTTGTCGTGCTGATCTGGGAAGCCAACAGATTGCACGGGGTGATTAGTGAAATTGAAAGTGACTAGTTTTCCGAGGCTTCATATCATTGACCTTATTGAGACAATTGTCGGTAACTTGCCATCTAAGTAGTCTGAGCGTTGGACTACCATAAAAGTTGCAGCAGTAGATCAAGCGGACTATATGGGCTATACCCATCTGTTAATCATAAATCCAATTAAGAACCTCTGTCAAGGGTTCTGCCCACGATACACACGCCCTTCGACTACTCCATGATAATGACCGACAAAGGCTCCCGCAACTGAAGTATTCAAGGTTCTAAGAATATCTCACGTTGATTGATCTTTTCAGCCACGGTTTCACAATAGATTCAGTGAGTACTGGGTCAGCAAATCCGAATGTGAACATGTGACCTTGTAGTTACGAACCATTGGAAATTTAATCATTACAAATCATCCACTTAATATAAGTCAATATAATCTCACTATTTGTGAATTTTTTTAAAAAGCAAATATTCGAAGCTATTTGTAACGTGACATGAAATTTTAATTTCACTCCAACTAAACCTCTCCTCCATATGATAAGCCCCTTCATTATATATCAAGACTAAAAGAGATTTCTGTCAAATCTCACGCTCTACAACATCATAATCTATCATTTTCATGTAATTTCACAGTATGACAACTTCTAAATTAGATCTCAGAATTCAAATATCAACTTCAAATTTATAACCTAAATTTAATAATTAACCTAATTAGACTAATAAAAGACTTGAATTTAACGGTGTTACGAAACGAAGGTAATCCATCTTGACGAGACCTCTGTGGCGTGGCGTGTGCGCCAAAAACCTTTCTTTATTTCTCTCCTTTCTTTCTTTTCTATATTCACTGGACGGAGCGGCACTTTCCTCCTTTTTATTATTATTACTTTTTTTATCTCTTGTGGTCTTCTTTCTTAACCCATGCTTTTTGACCGAGTCAAAGTCATATTACATCAGCCATGACCCTTGAATGGTGAGGAACCCGAGAGTAAGGAGAGGGCTCAATCTGAAATTCGGTTAGTTCTTTGAGGAAAAGAGGGGATCGGCGAGCAAGATATCCAGCAACTACACTGCTTTACACTAGTCTTAAGAAAAACACTACGCTCGCAGCCTCCTGTTCCCTTCATCACGAGAGAGTTAAGGGATAGATGTACAATCTCCATATACGAGATACAACCAAAGATTAATTATCATCGATGCATGGGCACACAGTAGAAATATGGATCAATGGAATGATCTTAAATGATTTATATAATAGAGATTTGAAAAACTCTTTAGTTATCTATAAATAAAACTTACTCCCGATACATTTTATATGGATCAAGTAAAATTGTGTCCCCATGTATTATTTGATCTTGCTAATATTGAACTTTCATTTACTAAATTGCTCTATCACTTTGATTGGAAGTTAGAAAAGTTTGACATGACTATGTATATGGAGCTATAGCTCGGAAAAAGAATTGAACTTAATTTTTATCCTAGAACATTTCATTCCAAAGCATTGGGAGTGGTATCGATGACTATTTTGCACTCGATGTCTCTATGAAGGAAGATTTTGCATTGAGGCATTACTAATATAATAACACATTTTTACTGCGAATCATGCTATCCTTGCTTCCTGCAAGTTTGCAAAGTGTAAGAGCATGGTACCAACATAGTACATACTGAAGCCATACTTGGATGCACTGAATGAATGGGAATCGATGCACCTCAGTCCTTAGATCAGCTGGAACCCACTAAAATCCATCGGTTAGACCAATCTTAACTCAACGCGGAATCCACTCCCTCAATCCCCATCCTTACGGAAGATATCAGTACTGTGCTGATTAAGTCTAGTTCATCGAAGACTTTGCAGAGTGTCAAGAACGTCAATTCAAGTCTGGCCTTCCACTTTTCTGGGTCCTCACTAAGAGCTGTGTGCGGATTCGAAAAAAAATAGTGCTCAGGCTGGCATGAAGCTGAAGACCTCTTTATTTCCCAGGAAACTACAGTGGGACCATGAAGAATAAAAAAGACAGAAAAGTTCAAAGGAGAGAACCCACCCAGTAGCCACAAGTCTCTTTTAGAGGACGATTATGTTGGATGGAGAAATTGTTTGAATAAATTGAAAATCAAGAAGTGCTAAAAACGAGGTCTTGAACTCAGCCTTAAATTAACCATGCCAAAACTCACCCAGGATGTTTTTTGAAATAAGGTAGAAAACTAACCTTGTTCATCCTTTTCAAAACCAACAAATTAATATGTTTCATTAACCAGATTCCTTGGCAAGCACGACAAGTTAGAAAGTTCTACATCAATGCTCCATATGCAGCAAGACGGTAAGTATGATCGGGTAGTCCCAGGAACAACTTCGGCACGTCAGTGACACACTGTCCGTCCGTAACAACACAAGCTGTGATTATGTACATATGACTTGCTTTTTCCTTTTCTTTCTTTTTCTCCTTCTCTCTTTTCTTCTCCATGCGGTCTAATTTGCTTTATAGCGTCCACTTTTTCTTACTTCTTGACGAGTCAACTTTTCTTTTTTGCTGCCCAATTGATCTTTCCAGCCACGGTTTCGCAATAGATTTGGTGAGTATCGGGTCAGCATATCCAAGTGTGAACACGTGAGCTTGTAGTTACCAACCATTAGAAATTTAACCATTACAAATTCTCCACATAATATAAGTCTATAATTTCATGATCTATGAAAAAATTAATAAAATAAGCAGATATTTGAAACTGTCTACAATGCGGCACAAAACTTTAATTTCACTCTGATTAACCTCTCCTCCAAATGATAAGGGCATTCATTACATATCAAGACTAAAAAGAGATTTTTATCAAATCTCACGCTCTACAACATTCTAATCTACCATTTTCATGTAATTTCACAGTATGACAACTTCTAAATTAAATCTCAGAGTTGAAATATCAACTTCACATTTATGACCTAAATCCAATAATTAACCTAATTCGACAAACAAAAGACTTGAATTTTATGGTGTTACAAAACAAAGTTAATCCGGCTTGACGAGACCTCCGTGGCGTGTGCGCCAAAAACCTTTCTTTTTTCTTTCTCGCCTTTCTTTGTTTTCTACGTTCACTGGACGAAGTTCCACTTTCCTCTTTATCATTATCATTTTTTTAATCTCTCGTGATCTTCTTTTTTTGGCCATGCTTTTTGACCGAGTCAAAGTCATCATATTACATCAGCCATGACCCTTGAATTGTGAGAAACCCCAGAGTAAGGAGAGAGCTCAGTCTGAAATTCGGTTAGTTATTTGTGGAAAAGAGAGGATCGGCGAGCAAGATATCCAGCAACTAGCCTACTTTACACTAGTCTTAAAAGAAACACTACGCTTGCATCCTCATATTCCCTTCATCTCAAGAGAGTTAAGGGATAGATGTAGAGTCTCCGTATACGAGATACAGCCAAAGATTATAGTTATCATCGATGTATGAGCACACAGAAGAGATCCTAATTAATGGAATGATCCTGAATGATTTATATCAAAGAGATTTGAAAAACTTTTCAGTTCCCTATAAAGGAACTGACTTACTTCTGATACAATCCATATCGAGCAGGTAAAAGTGTATCCTTGCATATTATTTGATCATGTCAATATTGAACTTCCACTTGCTAAATTGCTCTACCACTTTGTTTGGAAGCTAGAAAAGTTTGACATGACCATGTATATGGAGCTATGGCTTGGAAAAAGAATTAATTGCCATCCTATAACCTTTCATTCCAAAGCATCAGGAGTAGTATCGAGGACTATTTTGCACTCCATGTCTTTATGAAAAAAGATTTTACATTGAGGCAATTACTAATATAATAACACATTTTTACTGCGGATGGGCTATCCTTTCTTCCCTGCAAGTCTGCAAAGTGCAAAAGCATGGTACGAATGTACTGAAGCCACACTTGGAGGCACCGAATGAATGGGAATCAATGCACCTTAGTCCTTAGATCAGCTGGATCTCACTAAAGTCAATCGGCAAGACCAATCTAACTCAATGGGGAGTCCACTCCCTCAATCCCCATCCTTACGAAATATATCAGTATTATGCTGATTAAGTCAAGTTCATCGAAGACTTTGCAAAGTGTCAAGAACATCAATTCGAGTCTGGCCTGCCACTTTCCTCGGTCCCCACTGAGAGCTGTTTAAGGATTCGAAAAAATCGCAGCAAGAAAGAAGGATGATCGGGTAGTCCCAGTATTAACTTCGGCACGTCAGTAATACAGTCTTTCGGTAACAACACAAGCTGTGATTATGTACATATGACTTGCTTCTTTTCTTTTCTTTCTTTCTTTTTCTCCTTTTCTCTTTTCTTCTCTATGCGGTCTAATTTGCTTTATAGCGTCCACTTTTTCTTACTTTTTCTTGACGAGTCAACTTTTCTTTTTTGCTGCCCAATTGACTCAGTCAACGCCACTATTACAATTCTGACCAAAAAATGCCAATGTTACAATCACTGCCCCTTTCCGTGGGAACCGACATTGCTGAGATACATAGGAATATAGTTATATTAACAATTCAGCCACAAAATTTGACAATTCATGCTGTTGTCCTCGTGCTTTGTATTTGCAGTTCGATAAGAAGTTGTAATCAGATCATCTTATTGAACAATTCAATGGAACGAACGATGTAAAAACATCTTCATCCGAAGAAAGAGGTGTGAAATAGGAACATTCTCATTTGTCTGAAAGAGATGACTTGACGTTTGACCCAATCAATCCTCACTCTGCATCCCTTTCATCATTGCCGACCTGTAAGTCAGCTCCACAGAAAGTCTGAAGCTCTTTCTGTAGCATGGTTTCCGATTGAATGGGTTTTGTGATCTGGTCTCTGGCTGATCAGGTGTGTGATTGGAGAGAAAATCACCGCTTGACACGGAGACTGCACACACGTATTTACACTATATTCAAGTGTTACAAGATTTCCAACCAAAAAAAAAAAAGGTGCTGCAAGATAGGAAATCCAAGATAACATAATATTACACAACCGATATATCCTATTTCTTAATATCAAATTATTATAATGATATATTTGCCTAACAATTTAATCTCTTAATATAATTGATAGTGGCCTCATCAAATTTTACATAGCATCAGAGTGGAAAGTCCCGAGATCAAATATTTCTGGAACTACCCTTTGCTACAACTGTTGCACTAAGTCCCATGAAATTCTAAACAAACTGGGTGAAATCCAGTATTACATATTTCTGTTTCAGCTTTTATTTGGGGAAGAGACAATGTCAGAGGCGGGGTATATTTGTAAAGCGCCTAAACAATGAAATTCTGTATCTTGCATTTTCTAAGCGAGCGTGCTCTTTGGGATGCAAGAATTCTAAGTCAAGGGACATCCTTGTCCATGCCTTCCAACTTTAACGCTGTAACAGGATCTGTTGACTATTGTCAACTCACTACATCAGATTAAAGCACGAAAATGACATCGGAGAACTTGGCCATATAACTTACATCTCCATCATCAGGCCCCATGTACACCCTAGCGGCAAAGTGAGTTTAAGAGAATCACTAGATCTGCTAAGATAACCATGGAAAAAGAGTCATTTCACTTCAACTGCTTGATACTCTTGCTTATTGTTGTTGCTTCACGCTCTCTTGCTTTGACCCGACCATGTTGCCATGAAGACGAGAAATCTGCATTGTTGGAGTTCAAGGCAGCCTTCTTCACCAAAGACGAGAAGCCTCCGTGCTGTTCCAGTGCCACTTCAGATGAGCCAGCAAAGATTGAATCCTGGAACGCATCGACAGGGGAAAGTAAAAGTGATTGCTGTTCATGGGCTGGTGTCCAATGTGACAAGGTAAGCGGTCACGTGATTGATCTCAACCTCAGTTGCAGTTGTCTCTCGGGTAAAATCAACTCTACCACCAGTATTTTCCGTCTTCTTCACCTAAGAAGCCTTAACCTTGCCTTCAATTACTTCAATTGTGAGATTCCTCCAGCAATTGAAAATCTCGGTTCCTTGAGGGACTTAAACTTCTCCAACTCCGGCTTCATGGGCCACATCCCACATTCGCTTGGTCACTTGACCCGACTTATCCATCTAGACCTCTCAAATAATAGGCTGATCGGCACAACACTCAATGACCTGACATTACTCCCAGAAACGACCAGCACATGTGCTCCTCGACATATTGATCCAAATATTTTCGATCCATGTCAGGATCCCCATGTCAACAAATTTGGAGGTCTTAATCACCCAAAGCGTTTAGATCGACACTTCAATTCTATCACGGGTGAAGTTCCATCTTTCTTGGGAAATTTGGTCCAGCTTAAGAGTCTAAGTCTCGCAGGCAACATGTTAATTGGCGAATTCCATCTTCCATTGGAAACCTAGTTCGACGTACTGATTTAGATCTTGGATACAATCAATTAGTGGGTGAGATTTTACTCTCTTTCCAAAACCTCCTGGAGCTTAGGTTCTTAGCACTTTGATCAAATCAGCTGAGTGGCAAAATCCCATCCTCATTGGGAAAACTCATCCAGTTGACTAACGTTGATCTTTCATTCAATCAATTCCATGGTGCTATTCCAAGCATGATTTTCCAATTACAAGATCTCCAACGTCTTAATTTGAATTCAAATAACTTGAGTGGCACTGTAAAGTTAGATTGGTTTTCAGAGGTTGAAAGCCTTCAAGTACTTGGGTTATCCTCCAACAAATTGTCGTTGATTGTCGAAACCACCATAAGTAATGACTACTATGCTTTGGGTTTAGGATCATGCAACTTAAATGGTTTCCCGGAGTTTCTACAATATCAAACTCACTTGTTTTTCCTAGATCTATCCTACAATAACATTTCTGGTCATGTTCCTGAATGGTTTCTGACTGTGAGTACAAAATACCTACGTCATTTGAACCTTTCTGGCAACTTTCTAACAAGTTTTGCTCAAGACCCCATTATTTTCAAGTGGGAAGAACTCGTTGTAGCAGATCTCCGTTTCAATGAGTTGCAAGGATCAATTCCCATTCCTCCTTCTAATATGTGGTACTATTTCATCTCAAATAACAAGCTCTCAGGAGGAATATCGCCACTCATATGCAATTTAAGTTCTATCCAGATGATTGATTTTGTCTTATAATAATTTGACTGGGTTTCTTCCACAATGTTTCAGTAATTTGAGTAGTACTTTGGAAGTAATGAGTTTACAGAGCAACAACTTTATCGGCAAAATTCCTTATTTGAATGGGAATTCATGTGCGCTTATTATGATTGATTTGAGTTGCAACAAATTGCACGGGCCATTGCCAAGATCGCTCTGCAACTGTGACAATTTGGAATTCCTAAATTTTGGAAACAATCAGATTATGGATGTTTTCCCGTCATGGTTGGGCTCACTTCGCAACTTGAAGGTACTTATATTACGGTATAATAGATTTCACGGACATATTGGGGAAGCTGCTGATGGGATTGACTTCCTAGCACTACAAATCATCGACCTATCCCAAAATATTTTTTCCGGTAGCTTGCCATCTGGATACTTCAAGCATTGGACTGCCATGAAAGTTTCTGAAACAAATTCGTCAAGCTACATTGGGGATGCCATTAAGCGGGCCTGGATTTTCTCTTCAGACGCAACCTTTCACTACTCTATGAGAGTAATTGCCAAAGGCATCCAAATGAATTACTCAAAGATCCAAGAGTACCTCACATTAATTGATCTCTCGAGCAACAACTTCAGCGGAGCGATCCCCAAGGCATCGGAAGCCTAAAGCAACTAAAATTGCTAAACCTCTCCAACAACATTCTAGTCGGTCCCCTGCCTCCATTCATGGCAAAGCTAATGAATTTGGAAGCATTGGATCTTTCTCAAAACCAGCTCTCAGGAGAGATCCCACAGGAGTTGACGCAACTCACTTCACTTGTGGTCTTCAATGTATCTTATAATCGTCTGACCGGGCCGATACCGAAGTCACAACAGTTTGACACATTCGAAAACAACTCCTACAAGGGAAATTTGGGGCTATGTGGCACTCCTCTGTCTAGAAAATGTGGAGATCCCAAAGCGTTGCCGCCATCATCTTCAACATCTGAAGAAGATCAAGATTCAGGGAGTGCAATGGAATTGGAATGGAAGTTCGTGTGCATGGGGTATGCAATTGGGTTAGTGAATGGAGTGGTCCTCGGGAACATCTTGATCACAAGAAGAAGGGCTCAGAGACTTGTGAAGAACTTTGGCAGAAGAAAGCAAATGCGAAGAAGGTAGAAGGGATTGTCTGAAACCAAGGAGTACTCGACCGAAATCTTTCATCTTCTGTTTTTCAGCATTTGTAACTTTCTCTAAGTTTTTCTGCTTTAGATGTTGACTAGTCCACGTGCATTTTGAATAAAGCATTCTGTAATCATACATGCGTGAGATTTATAAATATGTTTCCGAAGGCTCGCTGGCCCATCTTATGTCATTGTACATTAAAATGTGTTGCTCTAAGTCTATACACAGGAGTATTAGGTGAAACCAATTTGGTAATTCATATGACATGAAGATTTTGCCTTGATTTTCATCTAGAAACAGAAAATTTAGTCCTTAGTAATTGAGCTGCAATGCCAGTTCAGCGAACTCACATTTGATATGGTTTTTCAAACCTTGCTGTTGCTCCAGCTGCCTCACTTTATTCTCTTCGTGTCATTCTTCTAACCCTTTCATTCTCGCAAAACTTTGGGTCTGGACCCAAATTCTATGCCTAGTGGCAAATTTGGCACCAGGGCCTAAGAGGCTGCCTCTCATGGGGAATTTGCATCAAACGCTTTCTTCCTTACTTCGTCATTTGCTTAGAGACATGGCAAGCCAGCACGGCCTGATCATGGGCCTCCTGGGGGGGCGAAGTTTCAGCCCTGGTCTTCTGATCGGCAGAGCATGGCAAAGAGGTGTTTCAGGTCCAGGAGCTGGATTTTGCGCTGAGGCCTGGTAATTTAGCTTCACTGGTTATCCATTACGGAGGGTTCGTCTTGTTTTCTGTCCGTACAGTGAATACTGTCATACTGGAGACAGCTCAGAAAATTGGAGGTCCTCGAGGTCATGAGCAATAGGCAGGTCCAGTGTTTCAGATCAATAAGAGAAGAAGAAGCATGGAACTTCATGAGCTCGATTGCTTTGTCTCAAGAGCACGATTAACACAAGCAAGAGATTCGTCATTTCACGAATACCTAATATCCAGGCCCATGATCGGTGAAAAATCTACATATATGGATGGCTTAACATCGTTGCTCATTGAACTGTCAATGCTCTCTGGAGGCTTTAACTTACTTGATTTTTTCCGCTCACTATAGTCCCTGGGGTTCTTCAGGGATGATAAGGGTGCTGGAAAGAATACACCGAAAAATGGACAAGATTCTTGACAACTCATTGATTGTCAAAAAGAAAATAAAGAATTTGGCAACATGATCGATGAACTTGGTGAAGAAGATCTAGTAAAGATTCAGGAGTCTGGATAGGTTGAGTTTCACCTCACGACGAATAATACTAAAGGGACCCTCCTCATAGGACCAAGACTTCACTTGCCCTTTAATCTATTTTCCCCTCTGCCAAGATGAAATTCCATAGCAAGGCATAAGTGAGGTCTGTGCAAGCTTCATTTGGATGCTTTTAGCCCAAGAAGATTTTGCCTTCATTTTCATCTAGAAACAGAAAATTCAGTCCTTAGGAATTGAGCTGCGATGCCAGTTCAGCAAACTCACATTTGATATACTTTTTCAAATTTTGCTGTAGCTCCAGCTGCCTCACTTTCTTCTCTTCATGCCGTTCTTCTAGCCCTTATTGTTCTCACGAAACTTCAGGTCTGGCCCGAATTCTATGCCTGGTGACGAATTGGGCAGGGCCTGAGAGGCTGCCTCTCATGGAGAATTTGCATCAAATGTGACATGGCAAGCCAACACGGCCTGATCATGAGCCTCCAGGGGGGCAAAGTTTCAGCCCTGGTGCTCTGATCGGCAGAGCATAGCAAAGAGGTGTTGAAGGTCCAGGAGCTGGATTTTGCGCTGAGGCCTGGTAATTTAGCTTCCTGATTATCCATTACGGAGGGTTCGTCTCGTTTTCTGTCCATACAGTGAATACTGTCATACTGGAGACAGCTCAGAAAATTGGAGGTCCTCAAGGTCCCGAGCAATAAGCAGGTCCAGTGTTTCAGATCAATAAGAGAAGAAGAAGCATGGAACTTCATGAGCTCGATTGCTTTGTCTCAAGAGCACGATTAACACGAGCAAGAGATTCGTCATTTCACAAATACCTAATATCCAGGCCCATGATCGGTGAAAATCTACATATCAGGATGGCTTAACATCGTTGCTCATTGAACTGTCAATGCTCTCTGGAGGCTTTAACCTACTTGATTTTTTCCGCTTGCTAAAGTCCCTGGGGCTCTTCAGGGATGATAAGGGTGCTGGAAAGAATACACCGGAAAATGGACAAGATTCTCGACAATTCATTGATGGTCAAAAAGAAAATAAAGAATTTGGCAACAGGATCGATGAACCTGGTGAAGAAGATCTAGTACTGATCCAGGAGTCCAGATAGGTAGAGTTTCATCTCACGACAAATAATACTAAAGGGACCCTCTTCATAGGACCGAGACTTCACTTGCCCTTTAATCTATTTTCGCCTCTGCCAAGATGATATTCCATGGCAAGGCATAAGTGAGGTCTGTGCAAGCTTCATTAGATGTTTTTAGCCCAAAAAATAAAAAAATTAAACCGAACATTCTGGACGCAGATTCGTTCTTGTTGGTGCTTGTAGGAAAATAAGTGCAGTCTGCTTCATTTTGTAGGAAGAAAACTCGGCAGTGCCTCATAAAAAGTCACATGATCTGCAAAAGGATGAATTCTCCGTTACTTTGGGTGGACATTAAGCTTACAAAATTTTGTGAGTAACTTTGTCAGAAATCAGAATATGCCTGAAGTAACCAAATAAGTTTGAGTGTTTACGATTAAGTTGAGTGTTTACAATTCTTATACCGTCATAATAGAATTTTGTGCTTAATTTTGTTGGAAATCAGAATATGCCTGCACTACTGAAGTGATCAACTTGCGTTGCCCACTCCTAAATGCTAAGCTTGCTTCTGTCTCCTCCATTTCTCCACTTATACCAAAAAGTTGATTCCCTAAAAAGACCATGCATTCGTCAGCCTGTGTCGGCATCACCAATTTTCTCTGTTGTCTCAATCAATCAAATTCAAAGATCCTGCCACATTTCCTTTCCGGGACATCTTCTTAAGTGAAAGTGCAAGTACATTGACGACCCTGGAGTGGGCAAAAGCGGAAATGCTCGATAGTGGAGGTGACTAACAACTAGCCACTCTGCTTTCACCCGGATGCTGCTTACTCCTGCATCAATGCCCATCATTAATGCTTGGGCACTCAGGAGAGATCCTGTTCAATGGAATGATGCTGAATGCTTTATCTTAGAGAGATTTGGAAAACTCTTCAGTTACCTACAAAGGGACTAACTTCGAATAGATTACATATGGAGCAGCTAGAAGGATGTGTCCCGGCATATTATTTGGTCTCGCCAATATTGAACTTCCTTTTGCTCAATTGCTCCACCACTTTCATTGGAAATCAAAAGAGTTTGACATGACCCTAGTATTTGGAGTTACAGCTCGGAAAAAGAACGGATTGAACTTAATTGCCATCCGGTAATGTTTCATCCCAAAGCATTGAGAGTAGTACCAAGGACTATTATGCACTCCCATGTCCTCATGAAAGAAGATTTCGCCATTGAGGCATTACTGGTATAATAAGATAATCTTACTGAGAATAGGGCCATCCTTTCTTCCTTGCAAGTTTGCAAAGTGCAAGCGCATGTTACCACTACTATCGTACTGAAGTCATACTTGGATGCACTGAGTAAATGTGAATCGATGCACCTCAGTCCCCAATTCTGGTGGATCCCACTAGAGTCCATCCGTGAGACCAATCTAACTCAGTATAGTGTCCAGTGTCCACTCCCTCAATCCTTATCCTTACAAAAGATATGGATGTCGTGCCTTCTTTCTGGGTTCGGTGGAAAATAAAAACGCACAGATGTGTAAGTCGAGATTAGGACTTTCGGTGTATCAAGAACATCTATTCAAGTCTAGCCTGCTCCTTTTCTTGGTCCACACTTAGAGCTGTTCACGGAAGTAAAAAATTCTTGCTGATTATTTTGGCCGGCATGTAGACGAAGACTTCTGTATTTCACAGGAAGCGCCGTGAGACCATGAAGAAGAAAAAAGATGGAAAAAATCAAAGGAGAAAATCTAGCTTAAAGCGAGTTCCGTCAGGACAAAGAGCACGCTAGCTTAGAAAATGCCCTTGGAAATTAGGAGAACTGCAACTCTTAAGAGTTCGATTCATTCTTTTGTAGTTCACCCTTGGAAGACTCAAGCAGTCCATATCTTGAGGTTTATCTACAACAGAGGAGTCGAGTTTCACAGTCAGTCTCAAGACTAGGTCGTGACCACTAGAATCCTTGTGAAGGACGATATGGATTGTTTTAGAAGGGTATCTGGTTAATCTATTTTAAAATTAACCCGGTAACATGATCTGTGGATTATTGTCAATTCATTGCATTAGATTAAAGCACGAAATGACATCAGAGAAGAACTTGGCTATATAACATCTCGATTATCAGGTCTCATGTACACCCGAGTCAGCAGAGTGAGTTTCAGAGTCCCCCTAGATTTGCTAAGGTGACCATGGAAAAAGCATCATTTCACTTCAGCTACATAATACTCTTGCTCACTGTTGTTGCTTCACACTCTCTTGCTTCAACCGGACCACGTTGCCATGAAGACGAGAGATTTGCATTCGTGGAGTTCAAGGCAACCTTCTTCACCAAAAAGCCTTAAGTGTTGTTACAGCTCCACTTCAGATGAGCAAGAAAATATTGAATTCTGGAATGCATCGACAGAGGAAACTCAAAGCGACTGCTGTTCTTGGGCTGGTGTTGAGTGTGATAAGAGAAGCGATCATGTGATCGGCCTCGACCTCAGTTGCAACTGTGTCTCCCTTAAAATCAACTCCAACACCAGTATTTTCTGTCTTCTTCATCTAAGAAGCCTTAACCTTGCCTTCAATGACTTCGATTGAAAAGAAAGGCGAAGAAAGTAAAAGAGATGGTCTGAAACTGAGGAATACTCGACCAAAATCCATTGTCTTCTTTTCTTGATTACATAAAACTTTCTCTCAGTTTGTCTGTTATACATATTAACTAGTCTGTATGTATTTTGAATAAAGCATTCTACAATCATAAATGCGTGAGACATAAATCGGAAACACGAATAATAAAAAAGTTGGGCAGAATGGAACTTTGTGGTTAAGGCAACGTCTTCACAAAGCTCCATTTCCTTCCACTCCCTTTCTTATTAATAACTTAGAAACTATTATATTTTACACCAATCAGATGAAAAAAAAACTTAATTTTCTTGCTTATCGAACATTGATTTCTAAAAAAATGACAAAAAAAGAGAGAAAAAAGGAAGAATGTTTTCTGTATATTAATTTCTTTGTACAAGTACATTGGTCCTATTTGTAGTGTAAAGGATGAAAGGAAATAGGAAATAATGCACAGAAAACATATAGAGGATTATATCTTTCCTATTCTTCAAGACAATCACGGATCGTATAAATCAATTAGTCCATAATAATCTTCGACTATATCTCCAGCACTCCCCCTCGAGCTAGTGGCCTGTCTATGTCGAGGACACCTAGTTTGCTTAGTAGGTGTGCATGTTGTCTTTGACACAATGGCTTAGTAAACATGTCCACAGCCTGTTCCGCAGTGCCAATTCCTTTTGTTGCAAGGATTCCTTATCTGATCTTGTCTCAAGTGAAGTGACAATCAATTTCTATATGTTTTGTTCTCTCATAAAAATAGGATTTGTTGCTAATTTGATTGCAGCATCGTTGTCACAAAACAATTATGTTGGTCCATTAACCTATGGTCCAAAATCTGAAAGTAATACTTGTATCTAGACAATTTTGTAGGTGGTCTTCACCATAGCTTGATACTCTGATTCGACTAATGATAAGGACACAATTGACTACTATTTTTTTTTTTCAGGAAATTAAAGATTTTCCCAATATAATTAAGAAACTAGTAATAGACCTTCTAGTTATCAAACAAGTGGCATAATCTGTATCACAATAATCTGTCATCTTCATGTCATAGTCGTGAGATAAGAATATCCCAAGTCCTTGGCATCCCTTCAGATAATTCACAACTTTTAAGGCTATGTTCATATTCGACTGTATTGGACTATGCATGAACTGGCTAAGAATTTGTATTGCATAGCATATATCAGATCTTGTCATAGTAATATATATTAACTTTCCAACAAGTTGTTGATATTTCAACGGATCTTTGAGCAATTGATCCTTGACAATTGAAGGGGAGTCCATATCATACTCATGAGTTATGAGTTTGATATTCTGTTCAATTGGTATGATAGTTGGTCTGCACCCTGACAACCATGCCCCTGAAATAATCTCTAAGATGAATTTTCTTTGACTGAGGTTGATGCCTTGATTAAATCAAGCAATTTTAATCCCAAGAAAATACTTGGGAGGACCCAAATCCTTGATTAGGAAGGTGGAGTGTAGGTATTTTTTGAATTTTGCAACATGGGAGTCATCATTTTCCTATGACTAATGTATCATCAACATATATCAGCAAATAAATTGATGAATTGCCTTTATTCCAAGTGAATAATGCATAGTCATGTTTAGAATGCTGAAAATCTACATTGATTAGTGTAGCAGTAAATTTGGCATACTATTGCCTGGATGCCTATTTTAGCCCATACAGGGATTTGCATAGATGACATACTCGGTAATCCCAATGTCTGCGTAATCCTTACGGAAGCTTCATATAGATTTCTTCATCGAGATTACCATGAAGAAATGCATTGTGAACATCCATCTAATGTAGTGTCCAATTTTGAATGGTTGCAATAGATAAGAATGAGCAAACAGTAACTCTTTGGCAACCGGGGAAAAAGTTTCATGATAATCAAATCATTCTCTTTAAGTGAAACCTTTAGCAACCAACCAAGCCTTGTACTATTCAACAGAGCCATCTACTTAAAACTTGGTCTTGTATACCCATTTATATAGGATTGGTTTTCAATGTTGTGGTAAAGGAACAATATCCCAAGTGTGGTTTTCCATTAGGGCATTAAGTTTTGATTCCATTGCACATTGCCATCGAGGATCACGTGCTTCTTCATGAAATGAATATGGTTCTTGTTCTTTTGAAATACGGTTAATGCAACACATATGTTCTAGTGATAGCCGATTGAAAGAGACATATGAAGAAACAAGATATTGTGTACTTAGGGAAGTCAAGGCAGAACAAATATAATCCTTAGTCCATGTGGGTGGATGAGTGACTCACCAAGAACGTCTAGGCTACTCAACCATCATTTGCTTAGGTACCAAAGAATGTTCTAGGCCATTTTCTAATGTTGCCATTGATGGGGCAAATGAAATATCTCTAGATAATATTNCCAATGTCTGCGTAATCCTTACGGAAGAATGTCTGCATAATCCTTACGGAAGCTTCATATAGATTTCTTCATCGAGATTACCATGAAGAAATGCATTGTGAACATCCATCTAATGTAGTGTCCAATTTTGAATGGTTGCAATAGATAAGAATGAGCAAACAGTAACTCTTTGGCAACCGGGGAAAAAGTTTCATGATAATCAAATCATTCTCTTTAAGTGAAACCTTTAGCAACCAACCAAGCCTTGTACTATTCAACAGAGCCATCTACTTAAAACTTGGTCTTGTATACCCATTTATATAGGATTGGTTTTCAATGTTGTGGTAAAGGAACAATATCCCAAGTGTGGTTTTCCATTAGGGCATTAAGTTTTGATTCCATTGCACATTGCCATCGAGGATCACGTGCTTCTTCATGAAATGAATATGGTTCTTGTTCTTTTGAAATACGGTTAATGCAACACATATGTTCTAGTGATAGCCGATTGAAAGAGACATATGAAGAAACAAGATATTGTGTACTTAGGGAAGTCAAGGCAGAACAAATATAATCCTTAGTCCATGTGGGTGAATGAGTGACTCACCAAGAACGTCTAGGCTACTCAACCATCATTTGCTTAGGTACTAAAGAATGTTCTAGGCCATTTTCTAATGTTGCCATTGATGGGGCAAATGAAATATCTCTAGATAATATTGGAGAAGATCCATTGGATGCATCTTCTGGAGTAGAAAATTCTTTTGGAATTGGTACCAGAGGTCCCAAAACAAGGAAATATTGTGGGGCCATAGATAAATGTTCATCGGCTAGAAAGGGACGATGAGGACTTTTTGACTATGTTGACATTGATGAAGATGTCATATCCTTGAATAGGAATACATCTTCATGAAATACGACGTCTTTGTTTATAAAGAAATGTCCTGTAGAAATCTCCACAACTTTGTACCCTTTTTTGAAGTGGAGGATATCCCATAAAGACACTTTGAGTGGCGTAGGGACCCATCTTGTCATGAGGGCCCATATTTGTTGCATAACATAGGTAACCAAATACTCTAAGATGATCATTTTCCAACTATTTGTTGTAGAGCATGTCAAAAGGAGTCTTACCATCAAGGATCCGAGTTGGCATACAATTTAATCAAATAAGTTGTTGTGACCATACAATCTCCCCAAAATTCCTCAAGAATATATGCTTGGTATTTTAGTGCCCGAGCTACTTCTAAGAGATCTCTATGCTTGCATTCAACAATTCCATTTTACTATAGAGTATAGGTGCAAGAACTTTCATGGAGTAATGGAGTATCCCATGAGAAGACAGAAATCTTGCACAATTAGAGGTAAAGAATGCACACCTATTATTTGTATGAATTCGTTGTACAGATTTATTGAATTGATTCATAATTAAGGAAATGAAATTTGATAGGTGAGTGAATGTTTGGCCCTTTGATTGCATAAGAATAACCCAAGTAACTCGTGTGATCATCAACAATTATGAGAAAGAAACGGGAACCATCATGGTGAGGAATATGATAGAGACCCTAGATATCCATATAAAGTAAAAAGAAAGCAGTGTTAGCTCGAGATTTACTAATTGGAAAAGATACTCGAGATTGTCTAGCTAAAAGACATATTGGGCATTTAGGATGAGGAAATCGTGCACTATGACCCAATCATTGATGAAAAATGAGATTTTTATTTTGATTAATAGCATTACAAGAAACACTCTTATTTAAAAATTCTAAATCTCCTAGGGAATCAATCTAGAAGTACAGCCCATGCATGACATTACCCAAGCCCATCACACTACTAGTCGAATGGTCCTAAAAAAAACAATATCGGAATTGAATATGGCATGACAAAAATTATCCTTGCAGACTCTTGAGATAGAAAGAAGATTTAACTCAAAATCGAGAATGTATAAGGCATTCTTGAGGACAAAATGTAGACGAACAAAGCAATCATGGTAACATGGGTGATATTTTCATTTGAAAGTCGTACCGATACGGGAGATTGAGATTTTTCATAAACATGGGAGAAAAGATTTTTATTACATATTATGTGGTCATTAGTCCCTAAGTCAATCATCCACGCATCAATTGGAGGTAAGCCTGCACTCTTGACGCTACTTTTTAGTTAATTCAAAATCTGCAGAATATTCTAATACTGCTCCTGAGTAATTATTTGTTGTACCCCATCTATCCTTTGCGTGGATACTTCGATAAGCTGAGGATTCATTTTTCTTTTCCTTTTTTATTGGTTTTTTATGTAATTTCCAACATGTTTCAATAGTATGGTGCGAGTGCTTGCAATATTTACAATTTTTTTTTTAATTTAGCAGTTTGCCCAATAACGTTTTCTGATGACGTGGCTTTTTGTGAGCCGTAGGATGTTTTATAAGTAGGTACTACGTGGCTAGATCACGACCGCCCGATTCAGAGAAGCTGATGGAGAGCCAAGAACCGTTCGATCCAGCAAGCTGATCCCAGCCATCCGATTCAGGGCACTGATCTGGACCGTCCAATCTTGTGTTTGAATTCCAGCCGTCTTAGCAGTTGGAGCTTGGGTGTCCTTTCCCCCTCTTCAGCGCCGCAGCCACCAGCTCCCTTCGGCTACCGGATTTCTCGAAGATTCCGGCGCTGGACATCTCCCTTGAAGCGACGCCAGTCGGATACACGGCGAGGAGGCTCATCCCTTCATCTACTCGAGGATGTTCGGCCGTAGCCAGCCGTTGGCTCTCCTCCTGCACGGCCAGCTGGTAGATTCGGCCGAGCGACGGTGAGGGGTCCATCGCCAGAATCTCTGAGCGGAAGGCGGAGTATGACTCATCAAGAATCAGTAAGAAAGGCGTCGCCTTTCTCTTTCCTTCATCTCCCTATACTGTTTGAGAGGTTGCTCGGGGCCCTCGAGGCGTTCCTCCGCGGCTTCGAGTTCGTTCCACAACGCCGAGAGCTTGTTGAAGTAAGCGCAACCGTAAGGTTCCCTTGCTTCAACTCGGATATCTCTTGGGCTATGGTGAAGAGCTTGGCGCGGTCGAGGCGCGCGTACATTTCACGGATGCTCTCCCAATATTTCCTGGAGTCTTCGGTCGGTGGTAATCCAGCGGCGACGTCGGGAGCCAAGCAATTTCCAATTCAGCTTCAGACTAGTTGGTTAAACTTTCGCCAGTGTCGCTGGAGCCGCATCTCAGCGAGGAAAGGGACGGTGTCATCGAGGAAACCGTCTTTGTCCTTGGTGACGAGAGCTCGCCGGAGGTCCCTAGCCCAGGCACTGTAGGTTTCTGGTCCGGTGAGTTGCAGCTGGATGAGCTTAAGTTCCAGGCCGTCGGTCGGAGATGTGAAGAGAGGGTCGCCAGGTTCAGGGCAGCCGCCGCCATCAACAGGGAACAGGTCCGGCGCGAAACCGGGTCCGAAAAATGGGTAGGGATTTTGCCCTTGACCCGATACGGATCCGAATCCCTGACCTGGTACAGATCCGAACCCGTGACTCAGATTTGGTCCTTGACCCGGCATGGGTCCGATTTCAGGACTCGGGCTCTCTTGACCCGCTTCTTGATTCGGGTCGGCTTCATGCCCGGTAAAGCCCGGACCTCTCCTGTTGGACAGGATACCATGGGAATGGAGGCCAGTGCACGGGTCTAGAGATTTGCACCGAAGCAGATGGTGCAAAGTGGATGGTGTTGTGAGGATTTTGAGGATTCTGGATGGGCATATTCTCCTCTTCATTCGGATTGATTTGAATCGACGACACTAGAGTCTGATCTTGAGGTGTTTCCTCCGATGAGGAGTGCTGAACATTTTTGTCTTTTGTCATCGCCCTAGAACTTGAATTCCAACTCGCCTTCTTGATTTGTTTTGCAGGATGGGAATATGCAACAACAATAACTCAAGAAAGGAACGAGGGCGATTCTAGAAGGCGCGGAAGCTAGGTCAGGAAAAATACCACGACAGAAAAGAGAGAAAAAAGGAAGCATGTTTTCTGTATATTAATTTCTTTGTACAAGTACATTGGTCCTATTTGTGGTGTAAAGGATGAAAGGAAAATAGGAAATAATGCACAGAAAATATACAGAGGATTATATCTTTCCTATTCTTCAAGACAATCACAGATCGTATAAATCAATTAGTCCGTAATAATCTTCGACTATATATCTCCAAAAAAAAAAAAATTGTTAAATTGATTCGTGTCATATATAAAAAGGCCATTTCTAATTAACTATATAAGTTTAATAATAAGCAATTATATAATTATGCATATTTGGCTTATGAAAAGATACTAATTGTGATTCTTTAACATAGAAGATAAATAAACATATTCTTATATATTATACGTGTTGGTTAAAGAGCTTGCATACAAAAATATACATACGCGCATTCATAATCCATCCATAGTTGCAGATGATTAGCACGTCATAGTACCTATACTAAGAAGTTTTACAGTCGGGGTGGATTATGATTCTACTTTGTCTTACCATTTAAAGGTTGCAGATAGTATTCGAGCCATAGTTGGCATTTGGCCTGTAGCTAGATCTGAGGATTCAATTGAATCCAAGGTGATTTTTTGTTTCCTAATCCTTTTATACATGAATCCACTGAGCTCGCTCTCGAATCATTCGTACCATTGCACATACTTCTGTTGAGAGAGATCTTTGTTGAGCAACTTAGTCACACAGAAAGTCCCCCAGCTGATGGCAATGTCGGAATTTTCGTCTTTTGTGCTTGGTAAATTAAATGGGTCTAAAAATAATCTGAACCGGTATGAATTGAGATTTTGATTTTGGACTAAACTTGAATAATGGGTGGGCTGGTATCGGACCTAAAACCCTGCCCATGATTTGAAAATTATTAATTTTTTTGATAAAATGATTGGCTGCATGGGCTTGCGGGGCTAGGTGGATGCAGCAGGGCCCAAGAGAAGTTATATGGCCAGACCCAACCAATTTGTGTTTCGATGATACTATATCCTATTCCTAATTGATAAAAGATTAAAAGTATTGAAACCGCACATTCGACTAACAACTTAAACTTTTAAAAAAGTGAGTAGTAATCTCTCGGAATTTTACATGATATCATAATAGAAACAGTTGACAACGGGTCCATCAAATTTTACAATAGCTTGGTCAATTCTAGTATTATATAATTCCATTTCAGCTTTCGTTTGAGGAAGAAACCATATCGGGCGTATATTTTTAAAGCATCCACACAATGACCTTCTGTATCTTGCTTCTTCTTTTAGTTTTGCGAGTTAGCGTGCTCTTTGGAGTGCAAGAATTCAAAGTCAATAGACATCTCTGTCCATGCCTTCTAAAATAACGTCCTTATTTACTAACCCATTTGCAGTCGGAAAGCTCCTTTTTTGGAACATTTGGAGGTTATCTGTTAACCGCATATAGCACCTGAAGCACGTCCCAGGGCGATAGTTGAAAAGAAATATAATGAATGACTTGGAAATTAGGAGAACTTCGACTCTATAGACTTTGATTTATTCTTTTAGAGTCCACCGTTGGAGGTGCTACCGAGAATAAAAGAGTCGAGCAGTCCATATCTTGAGTTGTCGAAGTGATTCATGTAATACATAAATAGGCCATTTTCTAATTAATTATATAATTTTAATAATAAGCAATTATTTATTTTAATATAGAATATAAATAAACATATTCCTATTTATTATATGTGTTGGTTGAAAAGCTTGCAATACAAATTGCAGATGATTAGCATATCACAGGACCTTTGCTAAGGAGATGTACAGCTAGGGCGGTTCATGATTTTGCTGTCTTCCCATTTGGAGGTTGCAGATAATATTCGAGCCATAATTGGCATTGGCCTGTAGCTACATCTGAGATTTAATTGAATCCAGGCTGCATTGCGGTTCTCTAGTTCCTAATTCTTCTATATATGAATTGATAGAGCTAGCTCTGGAAGCAATTGTATCATTGTACATGCTTCTGTTGAGAGAGATCTTTGACTTACTGCTCAGTTATGGAGAGAGTCCCTCATCATATGGCAATTCAGAATTTTTGCCTTCTAGGCTTGGTGGTATAGACCGGTCAAGAAAAAACTAAAAATCCGAATCGGTTCGAATTTAGATTTTGATTTTGGCTAGACTTGAGTGATGGGCGGGCTGTTATCGAACTTAGAACCCTGCCCGTGATTCGAAAACTACTAATTTTTTTATGAAATGATGGAGGAAGGGACAGAGGAGGCAATGGTTTAGATTGGGATTTAAGTTTTGCGTCTTTATCACATCATGCTTAATCTGTACACTAAGTAATCATAAATAGGTTTGACAAAGTACGCTTGGTTGTCCAATATCCTACCTGGAATTACGAGAGAATATGCAATGAAAATGGGAGAGTTACGATTTGTTCAAAGCAAAGAAGCACATCTGCTGAAAAAAAGGGCCGAGACTTTGTAAGAGTTGCCATTTCTGGAACGACGCGATTAATCAAACTTAAGATCAAGAAAAGCAGTCCTTCATTATGATTAAGCTCGAGATAATTAATGTGGGATAATTAAAAAAAAAGTTATATACCTAATATACGGATGTCAATTCAATCCTAAAATTTTCAATTTAATCAATTTGATATAAATCTTTTGACAATTTATCTATATAATCATTCTTGCTAATTTTGTTTGCAAATCACCTAACGTGGACACCAGTCTTCCTATATAGAGATGTTTAAAAGAAAGTTGGCGCTAGCATGAACAGGTTTTTTTCCATTGTTTATTCACTTTTCAGAATTTTTTATAATTCTTTTCTTTTCTTTTTTTTCCTATCTTTTCTTCTTCACACGAAAAGATGTGAAACGGAAACTCCCATTTTGCCGAAAGAGATGAGTTTCATGTTTGGCCCAATTAGTCCTCACTTGGCATCCCTTTTATTATTGCCGACCTGTAAGTCAGCTCCACAGAAAGTCCAAAGCTCATTCTGCTGCATGATTCCAATTGAATGGGTTTTGTGACCTGGTCCCTGGCTGGATGTGTCCTTGGAGATAAAAACATTGTGCGACACGGAGACCCCCGTGCGCACACATATTTATGCTGCATTCAATATCTAAGATTACAGGATATTACGTAACCAATATACACATTTAATATGATCCCACTTTCTATTTTCCAACTGTTACAATATCAAATCATTAAAATCACGTATTCATCTAATAAATTAATTTTCAAAATAGTTAAGAGCAGTCTTTCTAAACTTTAAATGTTATCAAATAAAAAGTCTTGAGTTCAAATTTTTTGGGAACATTTTCTAGAGTGTCGCGACCTCACCTCGGGCGCATCACCTAAGGTTTGGCTAATGGATTATTAAGCCTAAACTTAGTTCGAGCTCTTCCAAGCCCACACCAATTCGCGACTTAAGGTTTAAGTTTTTAGCATGCAAATGATTTTTACTTGGAGTCGCCACTAATCTATTTTTTGGTGGGTCGATTAGAAACCCAAGTAAGGTAACGGGAGGATTACTTTACTCCTACGAACCAGAGACTATGGGATCGAGGACTTGATTACATTAAATTTCTCTAACGCCCTTTCAGTACATTTTCTCTTTTATTTGAAAAAAAATGAATGGTAGGCAGTTTGCATTGATTTTAATGTACTCCCTAACATTCAATGTGATCATGCAAATGCGCAATCATTATTTAACACTCAATTATTAAAGCATTAAATAAATTGCAAGGAAAGAGAAGAAATTACTTACCTTGAAGCTACTAAAGCATCTGCAATATTAGTTAGAAAATCACATCAACCTAAAAGTGATTTCTAATTAATATGCGATCATTCGAATTTTGGATTTTCTCTTATTTAATGAGGCCTAAAACTAACATGCAATGCATGTAATGACGTACGAAAGTGTCTAACTATAATGGCATGCAATGTGCAACCTAAACTATATGACATGCAAGTGATATGTTTTTTTTGTGTGTGTTTTTCAAATAAATTTCCTAGTTCTAGAAATTATCCAATTCAATCTAAAGGTTAATCTAAACCGAATCCTAGTTTATATTATTTCTAATTAAATGAACCCTATCCTAACATGCGATCTACGTTAATTAAAACATATTCTACGAATAAAATCAATCACCCAAGAAACAAATAAAATCGACGAATAGTATCTCGGGCATGAGATCGAATTGGCCGGTTTTCCGTGCAATCGCGAATCGTATCTCGGACGTGAGATCGGATTGACGATTATGGCACGTTAAGAAATTAGAGAATAATCTCTAATTTAAAAGGCTACTTGAAATTCGGGATACTATGGTATGGAGTCCAATCGAGTATATCCACAATATTTCACGTAAGGAAAATAAAGTCAAATCAAAACGAGATTTCACCTAATCGGTATATTAGCTTCCAAATTCAGCAACTTGCGAACCACAGTCCGTGAGCGGTGGATCGGCGGGAGGCAAGCTTGAACCGCTACAAAATTGTCGCAGGGACTCCACTGGTGTCGGACAACGACCGACTTTGGATGAATGCCCTCAAAAGATCACGCACGAGAGAGACAACTTCTTGCGCTTTTTATCATAAAATTACGTTCCACCCATAAAGGCCCCCTTTTGTGAGCGTCTCCTCCTCTCCCTCCAGGTGGAAGTGCTTGACTTTGAGGACAAAAAAAAACTGCAGAGAGAGAGAAATCCCCCCTTTCCTTCGTGTCCTTTGTATCTCAAACGTGGCTGCTTCCTTGATGGCACCAGAGGATCACGATCTCAAGGCAGCAGGTCGCGCATGGTCTCACGGCTTCGTCATTAACGAAGAGGCGCAGCGATAGGTCACCGTCTCGTGGCGGCACAAACAGCGGCAAGTGACGTGAAGCTCAGCTGCGGGTTGGCGAGGTTGTCGCCGCAGGAGGCTCGGCCATGTGATGTTTTGCCGAACACTCCTCACTCTCACATGAGAGCTCTCTCTCTATGTACGTACTCTCTTGCTTTCTTATGGCCGTCTATTTAGTGTGTGTCTGTCCCCCTTTTATAGGCAAGACAACATGGTGCCCTAAAAAAAAAAACAAAATAATGACACGATATCGGCTTTCTTATTGCGGATATATCATTTTTTGCTCTTTTCCTATCTTTAACCATGCAAATATACTTTACTTTTAAACCAACCACATCCATTCCTTTTCTTGACTATGCGGATATACTTTACCTTTGAACCAGCCATATCCTTGCAGATATGTTTTGCTTTTGAATCAGCCACATTCCTGCAGATATGTTTTACTTTTGAACTAGTCACATCCCTACCTTTTCTTGACAATCGACCGCCGCAAATTATGCTCCTAAAACTATATGCTATACAATATTAAATTTTGAATGATTAATCAAAATTTAGGTGTCAACATAGAGTAATTGCAATGGTCTCACCAATTTCTAAACTAATCGAGTGATATCTAGTACATATAATTCTATTTTAACTTTTATTTGGAGAAGAATTGGCATCAGATGTATAAGCGCCTAGACAATGACATTCCATATATTGCATTTTCTAAGCTAGTGTGCCTTTTGGAGTGCAAGAATTTAAATTCAACAGAAATTTTTGTCTATGCCTTCTAAAATAACGTCCCCCAACGATGCAGCCCGAACAAAGTTGAAAAGAAATTTAAAGAAAGACTTGAAGATTAGGAGGACCATTGCGACTCTTAAAAACTTCGATTTATTCTTTTGTAGTACATCCTTGGATGAGTCAAACGGTCCATATCTTGAGGTGTTATCAAAACGGAGCAATCAAGTTTCGCAGCCAGCCTCAGGACAAGGTCGTGATCTCTAAAACGCCTTGTGAAGGACATTATGGACTATTTTGGAAGGCCATCTGGTCAATCCATTCTAATATTAACGTGGTAATAGGATCTGTTGATCATAATATTCAATGCATTAGATTAAAGTAAGAGAATGACATTGGAGAAGAACTTGGCTATATAACATTTCCATCATCAAGTCTCATGCACACCCGAGTCAGCAAAGTGAGTTTGAGAGTACCACTAGATTTGCCTAACATAAGCATAAAAAAAGAGTCATTTCACTTAAGTTATATGATACTCTTGCCTACTGTTTTTGCTTCAAACTCTCTTGCTTCAACCCAACCATGATGGCACGAAGACGAGAGAGATCTGCGTTGTTGGAGTTCAAGACAACCTTCTTCATCAGAAAGCATCCGTGCTGTTACAACAGCTACAATTGAGCAAGAAAAGATTGAATCCTGGAACGCATCAGCAGGAAATACTCTGTTCTTGGACTGGTGTCGAGTGTGATAAGGTAAGCGGTCACGTGATCGGTCTCAACCTTAGTTGCAGTTATCTCTTCGGTAAAATCAAGTCCAACGCCAGTATTTTCCGTCTTCTTTACCTAAGAAGCCTTAATCTTGCCTCGAATGACTTCAATTGTCAGATTCCTCCGACAATTGGAAATCTCGGTTCCTTGAGTGACTTGAACTTCTCCAACTCCAACTTCATGGGCCACATCCAACATTCACTCCGTAACTTGACCCTACCCGTCCATCTAGCTTAAGTATTTAAGTCTGAGGGACAATATGTTAATTGGGCAAATTCCATCCTCTCTAGGAAACAACGTCCAACTTACTAGGTTAGATTTAAGCTTAAATCAACTAAGAGGCGAAATCCTGTCTTCCATTGGAAATCTAGTTCAACTTATTGCTATAGATCTTGAATACAATCAATTAGTGGGCGAGATTCCACTCTCTTTCCAAAACCTCTTGGAGCTTAGGTTCTTGAATCTTGGTTCGAATCAATTGAGTGGTGAAATTCCATCCTGGTTGGGGAGACTCAGCCAATTGATTGACGTTGTACTTTCATTTAACCAATTCCATGGTCCAATTCCAAACACAATATTCCAATTAGAGGATCTCCGTATTCTAAATTTGAATTAAACTAACTTTTGTGGCACAGTAAAGTTAGATATGATTTCAAAAAGCCTTCAAAGACTTGGGTTATCCTCTAACAAACCGCCATTGATCGTTGAATCAACATAACTCACCAGTACTCAGATCCAAGTTTAGGTCCATGCAACTTTAATGATTTCTCCAAGTTTCTCCAAGATCAAGATGACTTGTTGTTCCTAGATCTATCCTACAATAGCATTTTTGGTCAAGTTTCTAAATGGTTTTTGAATATGAGCACGGAAAAGCTAAGTTACCTAAACCTTTCTGGCAACTTCCTAACAAGTTTTGCTCAAGGCCCAGTTATTTTCATGTAGAAAAAACTCATTCTAGCATATCTCAATTTCAACAAATTGCGAGGATCTGTTTTTATTCCCCCTCCTCAAATCTGGCACCGCTTCATCTCACATAAGAGGTTCCCTAGAGGTATGTCGCCACTCTTATGAAATCTAAGCTATATTCGGATGATTGATTTGTCCGATAATAATCTAATTGGGTTTCTTCCACAATGTTTGAGTAATTTGAGTGGTACTCTGGAAGTATTGAGTTTACATAACAACTTTATCAGGGAAATTCCTAATTTGAATGGGAACTTCTATGTGCTTATTATGATTGATCTGAGTTACAATAAATTGCAAGGGCCATTGCCAAGATCACTCTGCAATTGTGATAATTTGGAATTCCTGAATTTCGAAAACAATCAAATTAGGGATGATTTCCCATCGTGGTTGGGCTCACTTCTCAACTTGAAGGTATTCTTATTGCAATATAATAGATTTCATGGACTTATTGGGAAATCAACCGATAGAATTGAGTTCATTACGTTGCAAATCATCGACCTATACCAAAATATTTTATTCGGTAGCTTGCCATCCGGATACTTCAAGCATTGGACTACCATGAATGTTTCTGAGACAGATCCATCAAGTTACATTGAGGATGCTATTAATGTGGGCTGGATTTTCAATCCAGAAGCAACCTTTGACTACACTATGAGTGTAATAGCCAAAGAAATCCAAATGAATTACTCAAAGATCCAAGGGTACCTCACATTGATTGATCTCTCAAGCAACAACTTCGGTGGAGTGATTCCCAAAACTATTGGAAGCCTAAAGCAAGTAATATTGCTCAATCTTTACAACAACATGCTCTTCGGTCCTCTGCCTCCGTTCTTGGCAAATCTAATGAATTCGAAAGCATTGGACCTTTCTCAAAACCAGCTCTCTGGAGAGATATCTTAGGATTTGAAGCAACTCACTTCACTTGCGATCTTCGACATATTTTACAATCTTTTGACCGGGCCAATACCGTAGTCACGACAGTTTGCTACATTCGAAAATAACTCTTACAAGGGAGACTCGATACCATGTGGCAGTCCTCTCTAGAAAATGCGGAGATCCCAAAGCATTGCCGCCATTGTTTCGGACGTCCGAAGAAGATCAAGATTCGGGGATTGCAATGGAATTGGATTGGAAGATCCTGAGCATGGGGTTTGCAAGTGAGTTAGTGATAGGAGTAGTCCTCGGGAACTGCTTGATCACAAGAAGAAGGCCTCAGAGACTCGTGTAAAACTTTGGCAGAAGAAAACAAAGGCAAAGAAGGTAGAAGAGATGGTCCGAAACCAAGGAATACTCGACCAAAAATCTGTTGTCTTGTCTGTTTGAGTAGCTGTAACTTTCTCTTAAGTTTTTCGGCTTTAGATATTAACTTAGTCCATATGCATTTTGAATAAAGCATTCTGCAATCATTCCTGTGCGGAACATAAATGAGAAACGTCTATAAATAACAAAAACATTGAGTAAAATGAAACTTTTCAGCCATGTCGTCGCAAAACTCCATCCCCTACTACTTCCTTTCATAAAACCATTATATTTTACAGCAATATGTTCAAAGGAAACTTAATTTTTCTATTTGTCTGACATTGTAGAGATTGGGTGAACTTACTTGCATTGATGAAGTAATTTACAATATATATACATAGGGTTTAGGGCTAAAACAATACAATGACAATTATGCCCTTTAGTATAAATCCAATTTGCCAATACTCCCCCTCAAGTTGGTGAATGTAAACATGTCAACAACTTGTTCTTAAAATTACAAAATAAATCACGTGTGACCGGTTTCGTGAACAAGTCTGCGAGTTGGGAGTGACTGGGAACATAAAGAGTACGCAAAATGCCATCTTGAATTTTTTCACGAACCAAATGACAATCAATCTCGATATGTTTGGTTCGTTCGTGGAAGACAGGATTAGTGGCGATGTGGATGGCCGCTTTATTATCACAAAAAAGATTGGCAGAGGTAGTGTTGACATGGAGATCCGAGAGAAGCATGTGAAGCCATGTGATTTCGCATGCGGCAGACGCCATAGCACGATATTCGGCTTCTGCTGAGGAACGGGCAACAATGGTTTGTTTTTTGGAACGCCATGAGATAGGACAAGAACCAAGAAATATGTAGTAGCCAGAAACAGATCGTCGGGATGTAGAACATGATGCCCAATCAGAATCTGTATAACCATTAAGTTGGAGAGTTGAATCAGATGGGAAAAATAAACCAGTGCCAGGATCATGCTTGAGATACTGCACAATGCGAAGGGCAGCATTCCAATGGTCTTCATGAGGAGAGTGCATAAATTGACTAAGATGTTGCACTGCAAAGAGTAAATCTGGACGAGTTACTATAAGATATAATAATCTACCAATAAGTCGTCGATATGAACCTAGATCCTTAAGAATTGGAGAGGAGTCCGAAAATTGTATATTGGGTTCCATCGGAGTATCAATAGGACGTCCACCAAGAAGACCAATGTCAGACAAAATATCAAGAGTATATTTCCTTTGTGACAAGAAAATCCCAGACTTGGAACGAGAAACTTCAATGCCCAAGAAATATTTGAGAGTGCCCAAGTCCTTGATACGAAATTGTGCATCGAGAAATCGCTTGAGAAGTTGAATCATAACTTCATCATCACCCGTTATAACCAAATCATCAACATAAACAAGGACAATGGTCAAGAGAGAGCCACGGGCTAATGTAAAAAGTGAATAGTCTGCCTTTGACTGTTGAAAACCAACATCAAGTAGTGCAGAAGAGAATTTAGCAAACCATTGCCTCGATGCTTGTTTAAGGCCATAGAGTGATTTCTTAAGTCGACAAACTAAATTCTCCCCCTTAGTATAAAAACCCGGTGGAAACCTCATGTAGACCTCTTCGTCAAGATCACCATGCAGAAAAGCATTATTCACATCTAATTGGTAGAGAGGCCAATGACGAATTGAAGCAAGAGCTAATAGAGTGCGAACAGTTACCATTTTAGCAATAGGCGCAAATGTGTCATGGTAATCAATCCCCTCTGTTTGAGTGTAACCCTTTGCAACGAGCCGAGCCTTGTAGCGCTCAATGGTGCCATCAGAATTATATTTAATTCGGTAAACCCATTTACATCCAATGGGATGTTTGTTAGGAGGAAGATGAACAATTTCCCAAGTGCCATTTTGTTCAAGAGCCTGTATCTCAGAAGACATTGCCTCCCGCCACTTGGGAGATTGGCACGCAACGTCATAAGTTTCAGGTTCCTGTTCAGAGGATATGGAGGCTAAAAAGGCACGATGAGTGGGTGAAAAACGCGAGTATGATAAACAATTGGATAAAGGGTAAAGAGTACCTGATTCAGCTACCTTAGAGTCCGAAGAGGATTGATCGGAGGCCACAATCGAGCAGTAGTAGTCCCGAAGATATCCGGGTGGATGGCGTTGCCGAGATGGCCGAGGCATGGCTTCAGGTTCAGTTGGTGATGGTGCAATCGTGGGTGTAGAAGGTTGAGGAGTTGAGGTCGGTGCAAGGACTGGGGTGGAGGGAGGTGGGTATGTTTCACCAAGATCAGGTATGGGTAATGGAAGTACTGAGGTCTGTTCGGTTGTGGTATGTTTGACGGTTTGACGGAAAGGAAAATTTTGTTCATAGAAAATGACATCGCGACTGGTAAAAATTGTTTGGTCTTGAAGGTCATAAAGACGGTAACCTTTATGGTTTGTGGGATAACCAATTAGAACACATCAGCGAGATCGGGGACCAAATTTGTTGGAGTGAAGATGACCGGTGGAAGCATAGCATAATGAGCCAAAGACACGAAGATGAGAATAAGAAGGTGGTTTGCCATAAAGAAGTTCATACGGAGTTTTTTTGTGTAGGAGAGGACTGGGTAATCTATTAATGAGGTGAGTAGCAGTTAAGACACAATCCCCCCAAAAGTGAAGAGGTATGCTAGAATGAAAACGCAATGCACGAGCAATATTGAGCAAGTGACGATGCTTACGCTCAACAACTCCATTTTGCTGAGGAGTGTGAGGGCAACTACGTTGGTGGTGAACACCATGTGCACAAAAAAAATCTTGTAAGCGAGAAGAAAGGAATTCAGTCCCATTATCAGATTGAACATTTTGGACTTTGGTTTGATATTGAGTCTCAACAAAAATAAAGAAGCGAATCATAGAGTCAATTGCATCAGACTTAAAAGTAAACAAAAAAATCCAAGTATAGCGCGAATAATCATCAACAATAGATAAAAAATAACGACATGTCTTATGTGTAAAATGAGAATAAGGTCCCCAAATGTCAACATGAATAAGCTCGAAAGGACGTGAAGTGGTAATAGTACTAGATGCAAAAGACAGACGCGTTTGCTTGGATAAATGACAAGCATCACATGGACTGAATTGTTTTACTGGACTAAAACATAAAATTTGTTGCAAAGTAGATAAAACTGACTCAGATGGGTGTCCTAAGCAGGCGTGCCAAAGATGAGATGAAGATGTTGTAGTAGAAAGAACGGCAGGTTCAGTAGGAATTTCCAGATAATAGAGACCACCACGCTCATGGCCCCGACCAATGATCTTCTTCGTCAAGAGGTCCTGAAAAACACAGTAGGTAGGATAAAAAGTGACTAAGCAGTTTAAAGTTTGAGTGATTTTAGAGATGGACAATAAGTTGTATTTGAAAGAGGGAGCGCAAAGGACATGATCAAGGGAGATATTTGGGGTAAGGGGGGCTGAACCGTGTGATGTCACGGGGACACCAACACCATTCGGAATTCCAACGGTGGGATGTGGAGAGGAATAGTATGTTGGATTTGTAAGGTAATGGGGTTCGAATGTGATGTGATTGGTGGCGTCAGTGTCAATGACCCAAGTATTGGAATTAAATGAATTCGAAGTTAAGCCAAGAACATTACCTGAGAGGTTGGCTTTCGGGATGTTTACCTCTTGCAACAAGCGCATCAATTGCTTCTATTGATCATTCGTGAATGGTGGAGGTGCTGCATCAGAAGTATGATTGGACTTGTTATCTGCGAGTCGAGAGGAAGTAGATGGTTGTCCACGGCGTTGCTTGTGGTTAGGAGGGAAGCCATGAAGTCGATAACACACATCCCGTGTATGTCCTGGGATGCCACAATGGACACATCTTTCCCGGTTGCGAGACGTGTTTGTCCGTTTAGCTAGGTTAGCAGACAAAGCGGGGCCACCAAGAGAGCTGGGCTGTCCATGATATGAGGAATTCATGTACGGCCGTGGAACATTATTTCCATGAGTGCTAAGCAAAGTGCTGGTTTGGTCGGATGCTGGGCGGTCCAATTGGATATGGCAATGCGACTCATCTTGAAGAACTAGCGCATATGCACGTGCAACACTAGGTAACGGATTCATTAGTAAAATCTGACTAATAACATTAGCATACCTCGGATTGAGATCCATGAGAAATTGAAACAAGCGCCGGTTCTCTTGTTGTGTGGTGATGATAGAATGAGCCAAACAAGAGCATTGCGGTAACGGATTCAAATTATTCAATTCATCCTAGCAGCTTCGCAAATTGTTGTAGTACTTAGTCACAACATCGTCATATTGAGCAAGGGTGCATATCTTTTGCTCGAGATGAAAAATCCTAGGACCATTCGATGGCGAAAAATGTTCACGAAGATCGGCCCAGACATCCGCAACTGACTCTGTGTAGAGAACTGTTGGCACCAAATCTGGATGGAGGGAATTAAGGATCCAAGATAGAATCATATTATTCACACGAATCCAAGACGCATAGGTAGGATCTGTTGCAATTGGATTTTTTATTTCTCCAATAACAAACACCATCTTGTTCTTGGCAGAAAAGGCAATCTCCATGGCACGAGACCAATTGTTGTAATTGTCACCCGTAAGGACCATGCCAACGAGATTAGATCCTGGGTTATCAGAATGATGCAAAAAATAAGGGCTGCCCACCTGCTCATGTGCGGGAACGGTGACTGAAGAGTTTTGAGACTCGGTTGCCATAATAACTGCAAGTCAACGCATGAGAAGGAGAAGGAGATGAAGGACTACGATTCTGATCCAGAAATCCTCTTCTTCTTCTTCTCCTTTTTTTTGTGTAGCCTTGATGGCGATTTTCTCAAAGAGAGACGCGAGAGACGCGAGAGACGGACTCCAAGAATCGCCGCTCTGATACCATGTAGAGATTGGGTGAACTTACTTGCATTGATGAAGTAATTTACAATATATATACATAGGGTTTAGGGCTAAAACAATACAATGACAATTATGCCCTTTAGTATAAACCCAATTTGCCAATAGGCAATGGTTTGCTAAATTATCTTCTGCACTACTTGATGTTGGTTTTCAATAGTCAAAGGCGGACTATTCACTTTTTACGTTAGCCCGTGGCTCTCTCTTGACCATTGTCCTTGTTTATGTTGATGATTTGGTTATAACGGGTGATGATGAAGTTATGATTCAACTTCTCAAGCGATTTCTCGATGCACAATTTCGTATCAAGGACTTGGGCACTCTCAAATATTTCTTGGGCATTGAAGTTTCTCGTTCTAAGTCTGGGATTTTCTTGTCACAAAGGAAATATACTTTTGATATTTTGTCTGACATTGGTCTTCTTGGTGGACGTCCTATTGATACTCCGATGGAACCCAATATACAATTTTCGGACTCCTCTCCAATTCTTAAGGATCCAGGTTCATATCGATGACTTATTGGTAGATTATTATATCTTACAGTAACTCGTCCAGATTTACTCTTTGCAGTGCAACATCTTAGTCAATTTATGCACTCTCCTCATGAAGACCATTGGAATGCTGCCCTTCGAATTGTGCGGTATCTCAAGCATGATCCTAGCACTGATTTATTTTTCCCATCTGATTCAACTCTCCAACTTAATGGTTATACAGATTCTGATTGGGCATCCTGTTCTACTTCCCGACGATCTGTTTTTGGCTACTGCATGTTTCTTGGTTCTTGTCCTATCTCATGGTGTTCCAAAAAACAAACCACCGTTGCTCGTTTCTCAGCAGAAGCCGAATATCGTGCTATGGCGTTTGCCGCATGGGAAATCACATGGCTTCACATGCTTCTCTCGGATTTCCATGTCAACACTACCTCTGCCAATCTCTTTTGTGATAATGAAGCGGCCATCCACATCGCCACTAATCCTGTCTTCCACGAACGAACCAAACACATCAAGATTGATTGTCACTTGGTTCGTGAAAAAATTCAAGATGGCACTTTGCGTACTCTTTATGTTCCCAGTCACTCCCAACTTGCAGACTTGTTCACGAAACCGGTCACACATGATTTATTTTGTAATTTTAAGAACAAGTTGTTGACATGTTTACATTCACCAACTTGAGGGGGAGTATTGGCAAATTGGGTTTATACTAAAGGGCATAATTGTCATTGTATTGTTTTAGCCCTAAACCCTATGTATATATATTGTAAATTACTTCATCAATGCAAGTAAGTTCACCCAATCTCTACACTTAGCAACTAAGGTTGTTTGTGCATTTCTATCAATCATAGGTCTATCATAGAAGCATAAATGTTGCTCCAGCACACCAACTATATTTGATGGCAAGAACTCCTGATCCATCATGGAAAACACAAAAAAGAAATAAAAACTAAGAATTCATTTTCAGGAACCATTACTAAGATCACTTCAATATATAAATGAAACTATGAATATTTTTAAGCAGAATGGAGTCATTCACCCTCTCGATAATTCACAAATTCATCTCAATGAGATTTACTGAGCTTGTTCTTTTCTTAATTAATTAAAGATGTCATTTAGTCATTTCATGAGCATAGATTTACAAAGTATGGCATTATAACATAGCAAGACATTGTCAATGTAACCAGAACTACTGCATGCAAAACCATGCTCTACCTCGCAGACATACATTGTCGTCTCAGTATTAACACATGCTGCATTGCACACAAGATGCAAATAACAAACAGAGACTTAAGAGAGCATTGAACAATAACGATCGTCGTTTCTATAAGTATAAATCTTAGATTTATCCCACAGACACCATTTTGTACAAGTTTTTAGGTGCCCAAAAGAAACATGAAAGTAAAGGGGTTACCTCAGTTTGCTTTTCAGGAGCTCTGTCAGTACTTTCTAAGGTTCCACCTGTTCCATCATCTTTCATCGTAGAATGGTCTGAGGGATCTTTCGGCAGAATTCCACCTGTTCCATCATCTTTCATTGTAGAATGGTCTAAGGGATCTGTTGGCAGAAGCTAACTCATAGTAAGTAAAAATTTCTAGATCAAAATTGATGTACCCATCTTGACATTGATTTCTAGTTCGTTACCAATTTAATCATGTACTCGACCATCATCCCATTGAAGTACTAGACGAGTGAGCAACACGAAAAATTTCCAGTTGGTTAAATGTCAATAGATAAGGCAAGACCCGCAGTATATACATCTCAACAAAATTGGCAAGACAACTCAGTAAAGAAATTCACAGTGCGGAAAGCTTTCATCTTGATATGGGGAACCCTTTTGGCTATGGAAAGAAATACTAATCAGCTCCCTAAAATGATGTCACACAAACAAGAAACAAATCGGGAAAGAAATACTAATCAACTCCTTTCCCTAAAAGAATGGCATAGGAATAGGAAATAAGACAGGAAGGAAATACTAACCACTCATGCTTGTTTCGAAACATAATTAGTAATTAAAGGAATAAGAAGGTAGATTGCTAAATAAAATATAACAAAAAACAATATATAACTAGTAATAAAGATTGTATAGTCTAAGTCAACAAAAAAACTGTTTTCTTATCAATTACAAATCCTCTAATGCATCAACTACTTCCTCATTACACTTGCTTGATGAAGGAAGATCAATTGATTATGACTGCAGAAGGTCAATCCTGCACAAAAGAGAGAGTATCATAGTAACTTAATGTTTTTCATTGATGAGATCACACTTTTAAATTAAACAAGCATCATACCTTATGTGAGGTGTCTCCGGTGCATGAAGAAGCTTTTCTTTTTCGCTTTTCACTAGTGCCCTTCAACCGAGTATTTGGTACACCTTTTGGTCTTCTTTGAAGGGGATCGAGTATTCGAATTTCACAGTTTTTTACATCTTCAGGTTCATCACTTTCCTCCAAGACATTAATATGATCATTGCCTGTCAAAAATTGCGTCTTGTTTGTGATAAGGGAACGAAGACGTAGCAAGGTTGTAGTTGCAAGTTGCTCCGTAACATCATGATTTGCACTGATGTTCATAACATTGAAAGCTAATTGCATCAATTTCTTCAAGCGCAATGTTTTTGACTTTACTGCAGCATGAGAGCTTTGTCCAACATCATAATAAGCCCCTTGTTTTGCAGCTTTTGTCCACCTCTTCAAAATGTATTGGGAATGAATACTTTTAACATTTACAACATGTGTTAAGATGCATAAAGTATGCCTACACAGCCATCCTTGCATTTCAAAGAGCTTGCAGCTACATGTAATGGTTAAATCACTTGGATTAAAACAAACAACATGCCTCCTTTCACTACTTTCAGTTGCCACAATATAAGTGTGCAATGGCCCATCAGTTTTCGATCCACAAACAAACACAGACAAAGCATTCAAGAACTCATCCTGCAAACTCCTATAAATGACATGAGTATACACATTTGCAGCTTGTTTTAGAATTCCACTATTTTGAATCATTATCTGCGGCTTTCCTCGAGCACATTCAAAATCATCAACAATTTCAAAATTGCGCATTTTTTCTGCTAGCTTCTCATAATGGGTGACAAATTCAAACAAAGTCATAGTCTTACATGCCATATCTTGAAAGACACTATTTGTGCTCTCACTTCTTTGTGTAGATCGGATTCTTGCAGAAAAAATATCTCGGCCAAATGCAGGACACCATTTATGACGCAATCAGTACAAGTTGTTCAACCACTTGTGGTCCTTCAAGCTCCATTCTTCACACATAGCTTTCTAAACATTCTCCATTTCCAATTCAGATTCACAATGATATAAAAGTTTATGCCAATATTTATCACGAAAACCTGGTTTTCCAAGAAGATGCCCAATATGATGTGTAGCATTTTTTCCAATGTGCCATATACATAAACGATGATTAGTATTTGGAAGAACAGTCTTAATGGCATTCGCCATGGCATGATCTTGATCTGTGAAGATAGTCTTTGGTGCTTTATTGCCCATTACCTCTAAAAATGATCGAAATACCCATATAAAAGAAGCAATAGTTTCATCCAATAAAAATTCACAACCAAAGAGGACATTCTTCCAATGATGATTCAAGCCAACGAAAGGTGCACATATCATATTGTACTTATTTGTACAATAAGTTGTATCAAATACCACTACATCTCTAAAATTTTCATAGTCTAGCTTGGATGCACCATTAGACCAAAAAAAGTTGGTTAGTCTCTCTTCCTCATCCAGTTGAAATGTATAGGAAAAATTGCTTCAATTTGATTGTAAGCAATTAAAATGATTAATGAGAGTTTGACAATCACCTGCACAAATCAACTTCCTTCGTTTTGATTGTAAGAAATTTTGGCAATCCCGCAAAGTGAAGCCAATATTCTCTTGTCCTCCCGCTTCACCACTAAGGTAAGAATATGCTTTAATAGCTCTTATACCAGCTCCAGCCATAGATGTCAAAATACTTTTATTAGTATCAGTCATGTGCCAGTATGATCGTATAAGGTGTTTATGTTTATCATCGATGAAAGAATGATTATAAACATCCTTAAACTTGTCAACTATCCATACTCCATTTTCGATTTTGAATTTTATGCAAGCTTGGCATCCAGTTCTCTTTACTGTCCTATAAACATTTATTTGTTCATGAGGTGGGACTGGTGGAGAGTATCCTTCACAATTACAAAGAAATATGCATGTTCGCAATATTCCTTTACTATTGTTTGCCTTTTGTCCTTTTCTCACTCTAAATCCCTTGGAAATTGCATATGCATTGTATGTCTTATATGTTTTATCCTCATTAGCAAATGTCATGCCAATTTTAAATTCAAATTCTCTATAGACATTACGCACGATCATATCATCTGTTGTAGCCTCTACAAATTTTTAAAAGGAAATAAAAATCTATTCATTTAAAGAAGGTATATAAAGAGAAAATTAACTTTAATTCTAAAAAGATGAGTCATGCCCATTTATCCTAAGAACAAATCAAGCTGGTAAAGGATTACTCAGAATAATATGTCCAAAATTTGAACAAATGTAAGTTAGTGACTTCAAAAAATTGTGAAGTGTCGATATTTCAATCATAATAGAAAACATAATACCCACTTATCTTCAGGCCACTCCTAGTTTTGTTCTCACTTTTGGTTTTGTAGCCAGCATGAACTTTACCTCCTCAACTTGCAAGCTCAACATATCACCATAAATAAGTTTGCCATTAGCAGAAAAAGTTTTCAAAGACAACCCATGATAAAAAAGAAAATGACATTAGCCTAGTGATAAACAGCCAAGATTTGGCTCCATCTTGTTATAAGGAGATTGGGATATTGCAAGGTTGGTTCAGAGGAGCCCCAAGTCTATTAATGTGATAAGCTTCAGTGAAAAAGAGAAACCTAAAGTTGCTGTAAGTGAGGTACTTAGGGGGGTTCTCGAAGAAGAGTTTTACTTCTGTTCTCTCGGCACAAAGTAAGGTACAATTCGAAAACATTTATTATACTATCATAGCACCCTCTCTATGTATGTTTTGTTATTGTTACTCTTGTGCCTATATTTCTTTCAATAAAGTGAATTCTTGTTCACATTTAGGCTGCTTATGGGCTAGCTAATAGGACTAAGGACCGTTTAGTGGACATTGATGAAGCTGATGCTAATGATGAGTTAGCCATGGTTGAGTACACAATGAGATCTACAAGTTCTACAAACTTAGAAGTAAATTTGTAAGCAGAAATAGGTAACCAACTAGAAATTTTTCATGTTGCTAACTCGTCTAGTACTTACCAGTCTTCACTTAGTGGAGTTGCAAGTCGTTTAGTGATAGTTTTTCTCCCTTAACTTTTAAAGTTGATATTCTAAAATACTAGTATCCTACCACTCGATACTAATAGTGGGTTTGAGAAGAGTGTTGGTCTTCGCACTGCTTCTTATTACAGTGGGACTCGAAACGACCATGGTGCTAACAATAAAAACACTAAACAAACTGTTAGAACCTTGAGGCAATTGCCTCGTAAGTGAGTTTGACTTAGTGCCCTTGAGTTGGGCAGGACAGGTGCGAACACCCTCAATATGCTCAAATAAGTCTAGATAAACAAGTGCAGCCATAGCCGATGGCCACTAAAGAACAACACATACAGCGAACGATGGCCGCCAAAGAACAACATATACAGCAAACGAATGCTACAATGGATGGCAAGAACAGTGAAAATAAAATTAGACTTCACGCTCACTGTTAATGCTCACTGTTAACCTTTTAGAGAATCATTCAATCGCTCCAACGGGATTAAAGAAAAAGTTTTAAGTGTTCTCTCTCATTCTATGATTTCTATTTTTTCTCGATTTTTGATTCAATCGGCAACATTGATTTCTTGATATCCTGCGTGTGTCACCGGCATTTTGCCTCGGTCAGTTCTGATTCGACCGACGCAATCAGTTCAGCAGCTCATTTCCAGCGACGCTATCGATTCAGGATCGATATTTCCTCTCCGCGGAGCTTTACCTTTGATTATTTCAGATGTTTGTCACTGGAGTCTGCTCTCTTTAGGTTGCCGGAGATCGCGTTGGATTGGATTTCCTCTGTTCTGCTCTGTTTCTCCGATCAGACCGATCAAAGTATTCAAAGCTGATTCGTTCTCCCTTCAGTGGCCCGATTTTCAACCCCGACGCTTCCACGACCTCCAGTCTCTGGTCCCATCGCTTTTCGTAGCCAACCACTGCACTTTCAAAGAATGAGCAAGCCAGAATGCTTATTAAGATCCTGAGAGTGGTTCAGTCGTGAAGGAGAAGAATCGAGTTTCATGGCTTGATGATGCTACGCTCTTGAAGTTCAAACAAGGATCGATAAGTACTGAAAGGCATGAATAGAAATGGTGATGAAAGTGCAGAAGTAGGATTTGTGTTCTGAGAAAGACTTGTTCTTGATGATATGCACTCACAAGCTTATTCTTACATCGGTTTTGGACGGGAAAAAAAACAATTGTTGATTCCATGATTTGGTTTATGTTCTCTGTGCCCGCAAGCTATTCGATACTACGTCTCAAAGATAAGGACAGGAGCTAATCCATAGTACTGGCTAAATCTGAATGTGCCTCAACACAATACGCGCGAGATAAACAGTTTACACTAAAGTTATTAAGCATGATTTCCTAATATTTGTCTCAGTTTTTTGAAATCTGAATGCGGGAGTATGCTTGTTCTTGGTCCATGTTATATGCTTACCTGCGAGGGGGGGTTTTCACTACAGTTGCCGGTATGAATGACTCGGAGATGATGTCCATAAGCGTGATGGTTTCCAGTCCTCCATTCAGTTGCTCTTATTGTTGTTTGCGTTATGTCTCTGTGATGATTTGGTTAATTTTCACCATCGATTGCACGGATAGATAGATGCCCTCCTAAAAGGTCGATTTAGATAACCTTATAGTTCAATTCCTGCAAATTATAAATTTTTCGGTGAACGTTATTTACAAATTTCTTCCAAAATATCTTGCGCAAAAATACCAAGTTGTACCATGATTATTTCATTAATTGACAAACATGAAAGCAATAACTCGCGTACATAGCGAGTGCAAGGGCTATTCTATATACCGTGGGAAACCTGTTTCCATCTCTCTTTTGCTTAACTTCCAAAATTGTCCTCATATTAAAGAAGTCTCGCATGAAATAGACGGATCTATTGAAGTGCTCGAAAGGTGTATAAGGAAATGACACTAGCATGTTCAGATTTACACGGTATGAAATCATGCACCGTCGAATCATTTTTAGTAATTTGTATGATGTTAACTTAACCTCGATCACTAGTATGGTAGTAACATTAAATCTAGAAATTTTCTTAATTTTTGTATCTGAAATATTCATCTTTTAATATGAAATTTATATGGTTATCAAAGCATTATTTCCTAGTCAAAAGTTTTTTAGTTCTTAATATGAAATTTTCCCGTGCATGGCCGACGTACATCCCTTATATGTCTCTTAAATATCCAACTGTCACATTAACATATAATTATCTCATGTTCATGAACATTTGATGCTTAAACCATGGGACAATTCCCAGAAGAAGTGGACAAGTTCAAAATGTTCGAACTAAAATTAAGAATGATGTCATGTAAAAACTTGTTCAGATTGTCATGTATTAGCGTCAATAGAAAATGGATTGTTCGTGTGAGTAGCCCTTGTCCAATGTCCATTCATGTTCTTAAGATCTCCTTATAGAAAGAAAAGAAAATCGGACCAAAAAAGGAAGAAAATAAACGAACAAGATCTTCCCAAGTAAAAACGTGTTTGAAATGATTAAAAAGAACAACAGTTTAAAGTGTTTTATAAATACGTTGTTTTTAGAAAACTTTTTAAAAAGTCTATGAGAATATTCATTAAATGACTTCGTAAAATATAATTAAGCGTGTTGGTACATTTTATGAAGGATAATATATGATGATGCATGATTTCATAAAACAAGGCCAGACTTTGGTCTCCATTTTGTAAGAAGAACAAGAAACCCAGAATATTCCGTTAGGTCTATAGTTTCCACCATAGATCGTGACTTACTAACTCCGACGACATTTCTGACACATCGAACTCACATTTAATATTTGTCAACAGATCTTGAAAGACAAAAAACAGCTTGTTTGCGGAAAATTTAGAAATGGTTCTAGCATGACATGATTAGTTTGCGCAAGGATTGACCTTAGAAGAATGTGCCCAATATGAACTAGACGACGATGACAACACTCTATCATTCAAATCATGGTGGGGGACACAATATTGAAGATATAAAATTTATTAGACATGTTGCTTGGTGGAATTTGTGCGTATTCAATTAAGGCACCATTATGTGTAATTTTCTTTGGCAAGATATTTGAAGATATACTCGCATTTCAATTTGGTTTAACTGAATGAGTGTTCTTCGCTAATTCTCCTCAATTATTTTTTATTATTTTTAAAATTTTCTAAAAAATTAGTTAATTTCTTCTTGAATTTTTTCATTAGAGATTAAATTAATTTTTTAAAAATGGGCCCGAGCCAATCGTGGCCCAACCCAACAGTGGGCCGGCACGGCCCAATGGCCACTCCTAGCTGGCACAGCCCAAGGACTGGCACTTTTCTTCTACCAGGCCTTTCTCCATAAGGTCTTTCGCTTGGCGCTGGAATTCTTCATGCTTCTCTAAGATTCATGGGGTTGGCAGCTTTGTTGAGGATATCTGCAGTGTTGAAATATCAAGCGTGTGCCGCAAGCCCGTTGGCATTTCATCAGGAACAAAATTTCTAAATTCTTCAAGAAAGTAATTCAAATGATTCTTCGTTCTCATGGACACCACTCCACTAGTGCGCAGGCAACAAGTGTCTCCTCTTAGGCTTTTATTTATTTCAGACAAGGATGTTGGAATGCTTGCTTCCTTTGCCTACTTGGGACGATTATCAATTTTTAATGGTGCAAGAGTAATCCATACACCATTCTTCTTGAAGGAGCAAGAGTATCCGAATCCATCATGAATAGTTCTATGGTAATGTTGTCATGATCGTCTTAGTAACATATGACACACATCCATTAAAATTGCATCATTCCACACTTTGTCATGATATTTATTTACAATAAAAATTTGAATTAAACAAGGTTTGGAGACCTTCACTTCATTTCCTTCCATTAACTACTGTGATCTATCAAGGCAAGGAGAATCTTTCATCGACAACTTCAACTTCTCGACCACAGCTGCTACAACATTCTTGCAACCTCATCCATTCATAATAGCATCACAAACCTTGCCACATGACATGCACTTTGTGTGGAAAACACTATGGCGCCCTTCGTTCCTCACCTCTCTTTGCCTTGTCTCTCTTTCGAGACAGCATAGATTGCCTCCTTCACCAATCATAGTCATACACATCTCTCTCCCTCCCCCCTCTCTCTCTCTCTCTCTCTCTCTCTCTCTCTCTCTCTCTCTCTCTCTCTCTCTCTCATACACACACAAATCACAAATCATAATAAAATTTCACAAACATATTAATAGAAATACAATCTAGATTTGTAGGAAAAAAGATCATTAGGTTTAATTTTTGGATTTTACATCAAAATCAATAAAATTTCACCAAAAAGAGCAAATTGTCGAACATGCTTTTTTGTGGGTCCATATGGTCTCACCGAATGCCTAGAATGTTGGAAATTTCATATAATGGGCTTACATTAATTAATTAATTTTCTATTTCAAATAATCGGGTTAATGGATATTCCAATATATTTTAAATCCTTAAGTAATTTTATTGAATTGGATTTTGGCATCTATTAATAATGAGCCTAGTTGAGTAGCAAAATGTAGACAATTATGTTTAACTGAAATTCGTAATGGGAGGAGTTCAGTTGACACGGCATTGATTAGAGTTTACTAGATCGCCTTTTTAGCCTATAAAAAGATATATTATATCTATTGGCCGCTGAATCCCATTAAAGTTGTTATACTAAAATAGTTCATAGAGAGAAAGATATGGCATTTCAATAAATTACTGATAACCATAGATTTGATATATTTTCTTTGAGTGAAATTATGGCTCAAATAGATACGTTTCAAGATCATGGCTAGAATCGTCCATATAATGACATCAGTAAGTAATAGACAAATATGGTGCGTGAATGCACTTGCATCAATGCGGCCAAAGTTCCAAAACAAGAGAGAAATATTTCCACATCCAGAGAGCGAATGCATTGGGATTAATGCAGCCAAAACAAGATCACGCATGAAATAAGAGCGAGAAGAAAATTTCAAAATCTAGCATGTGAATGCACATGGATTGTTGCAGCCAAAGGTGGAGCATGCGTGGAAAACGTAAACATCGACATTCCTGAAGAGGATGCACCAGTTAAAGACATAGAGAATGGTGAATGCTTTTAATTAGCAATTTTCGCAATTTCACATGCTCAGTGTGAAGATGATATGCCAGCCACGGCTACTCAGCAGATAATAATTATTGAAGTGATCATAAGAACCATATCACACGAGACACAAGAAAAAGAACACTACGAGCCATGTACTATGCTGCACTCCATCGAACAAGTTTTGCGTCAGAAAAAAAAAGTTGAAAAGGACAAATAACGAGTCGAAGCTCCCAATGATTTATCACGTAAGCTCACCGTCTTACATTAAAACAAATAGATGAATGATTGAGGAAAAGCAATTTTGCACTCCGGAGATGTCCAGACCGAATTAAAGAAAAGTGGGCAAATGGTCAGGGACAACGTGGTGCCAATGAGGTGCGAGTTTCTTGATCAGTTTCTTTTACGCCGTAATCAAGATGGGGCTTGTCATGATGCTTGCCGCTGACATCTGGCTGTTTCTCTCGGTGCCATAGTATCCGTTTGAAATAAATTTATCAAAGATATATTAATTTGAAATTTTTAATAGTAAAAATTTTATTTCGAAATAAATTTATTACAGATATATTAATTTGACATAAAAAATATGGTATTAACCTTAAAGTTTACTACACAAAATGAGGTGACAGTTGAGGGGCAGATTAGGAGGGCACTTGATACGTCACTTGGTAAACACTGAGGCTGTAAAAATAATAGAAAATAAAAGCAAAATAGATGAGGATCAGCTCCTTGGATCAAACCTTTTTGTCTTCAAGTCTCCATCGTCCGTATTTCCTTTTCCGATGACTTCAAAGAAGCTCAATTAATCTATCGTGCGTCGCAACTCTCCTTTGCAGCCGTGGTGCCCCATCGCCTCGTGTTCCTCCAAGCATTTTTTCACACGTCGTGAGTTTTGGCTGTAGCCCAATTACAAGGGTATAATGACGTGCCGTGGTAGAAATGATGATTGGTGAGGCAGAGAGCGAGGGTGATAAGAGTTCCCTTGGATTGTTTTGTTCAGTCCAAAATTCCATTGACAATTGCATGAGCAAGATCATCTCCTACTGCCGGTGCTTGTCTCTTCTCACCTTCGTCTGAAGAAACCCCACAGGGTGACATCCACCAGATGTTTGTGATTTTGCCTACCTGAATCCAGCTTTAAGCCACCCCCTCCTCTGCGGAGTCTATTATAATCTCATGTTGTTAATAGGCATCCATTAATATCTATTTTTTTCCCAAACATGCTTATGTCAACATGAGTAATATTTGATAGATTTATCACTTAAACTCACGATTTTACATTAATGAAATAATAAATCAATTATTGAAGAAAAGCACTTTTGCAATTTGGAGATGTGAAGACCAAATTCAAGGAAAATGGGCTGAAAGGTGATTGCTAACGTGGCTTGTAAAAATTTAGTTCTTAGAACTAAAGACTTTCAAGCACTTGTGAGTAGACAAATTGTGATCATGTAGATCGTATTGGTGAAGCACGTGATGCTCGTGTGACTTAAATGTATATATTTAAACCAAAAGTGAGGTTTGTTTCAATATTAGCTTTCCAAATTTATCTTTACATTATCTATCTATTATCTTTTAAAGAAAATGTCTCTTTTTAATTCTCCACTTCAAATTATTCTCCTTATCTATCTAACTAGTGTTTGATTATATTGCTATGTTTGCATACTTGCTTTAATTGAGATTTTTTTGTTGTTGTGATGCCTTTCATTGTTTTGTTAATTTAAAATTTCTAGTGTTTAATATGGTCAAAAATACTTTCCCATCTTCTTTTCCAATGGAAATTGGGGTAATTTGACAATCTCGTGCTAATGAGTTAAACTCAACATTACTCCTATGCGTAGTGATGGAATGACTCAATGCTCTAGCAATTGAAGATTTTATTGCGAAAATTATTCAATATATCATAAATTTATTATACGTATATCAATTTAGTCCTAAAATTTTTAATTTTGCCAATTTAATCATTAACCATTACGTCAAATTTGAATGTAGCTCTTATGGCTAGTTGTCGCCATTAATTGTTGACATTGAGGTTTACCACGTAGTACGGTTGGCAATGAATGGACTATCACGTTGGCAATTTTTGAGGAAAATTAGCCGAAAGGTCTACGATGTAATTTCATGCAAATATTTAAGATTTAATTGACACAAAATTGAAAATTTTATAAGTGGTATCAATACAAAGTGTTTAAGACTAATTGAGTAATTATTTTCGATTTTATTTGATCCTTGAACTTCAAATCCTACGTGCCCTCACTACTCTTGGAGTTGGAACTTGATGAACTTTTTCTTTAAATCGTAACTTCCAACATATATCTGAAATATTCATTTTCTGTTTAATTTGATATAATTATTGAGAATTAAGTAATATATGGCCTATCTTGTAGTTAGACTTCAAGCCAGGGGGTATAAGGTTTGAATGATTTGTAGTTGGGCGATGTATGGACCTCTGGAGTACCAAAGGTTGACACGGATGAACATTTAAGTGTCAAAAATTACAAAAGGTACATTTAAGTGCCAAAATCGGAGTAAAATAGATCACTTAAGTGCCAATGGCAAAAAATTCCGACCAAATTGTCACATATCCATTTTTCGACAACTTCATTTGCTGATGGAGCATATTTTTCAAAATAAAAAATCCACTTGGTAATTTTTTTTAAAAAAATTGTCCACGTTAGATTTTTAAAAAATTAAAATCGATTTTATTTTTAAAAAAAAAAGAAAGGAGGGGATCGGTGAGGGCTGTAATGTTCTGTCGAACTCAAAAATCCAAGTTGGTTTTGCAGTGTCTCTCTAGAGTGTAACACATACTTCCATATCATTCATGGACTTCTTTCACTTCACATTAAACCAAGATTGTTGTGCTCGATACCTATAAATCATCATCATCATCAAGACTTTTTAAACTGGATTGGCGAGATTTTTGGAGTCCGGCTACAACTTGCCCTGCCCTTAGGCTCCAGCCTTTCCGAGGGACCCGTGGGGCCGGACCGTAATTGACGGAAACGCCCCTCGACCTTTGCGCCTCGGGGCCGGCCACGATGGGAGGGTAAAACGGGAAGCGGGAACTCTTTTTTTTTTTTTGGGGCCACGTGGAGAGATGGGCCCCGGGGAAAGGTTCGATCTGCTTGAGTGGGATTAGCTGGTGGAGATGATGCATCGTCGTTCGATGCTTCCTTGCCTTTCTAATTATATATATATATATATATATATATATATATATATATATATATATTTATATATTCTTGCATGATCACTGTTTTCTTTTTTCCTTTTCTCCCCCCCTTTTTTTAACTTTTGTCTTTGACCAGGTTCAGAGGATTGTAATTATAGCAGCGGCGAATTCGTGCTAGGGCATTGTGCTCTCGTGCAATTTTGTACCTACGTCAAAATAATTCGTACGATGAAAACTTGTAATTTTTGATAACAAGGGAAAACACATTCGATTGTGTCGGTTTTCTTCTTTGTGCCTAGTTGAATTAAGTTTTGTGTTGTTAGGCATCAATAAGGATGAGCCCTGTCCTGCTGATAACTCAGTTAAATTCAATTAACTGTTATTATATCTAAAAATCACATCATATGAGATTGGACTATGAATTAGAAGTAAAACAACGTAGGAATATCTTGTTTATGCAAAATGGAAATAATTATATTATGTAGACATCAATTAGTGTCCCATCCACCGGTCCATAGGTACATTGATCGTCACTCACAAATTTGCCATATAGTGCCAGAGAAGTATTTCCTTAATGAGACGAGATACTTTATTTCCATAATGAGGTTCTTGTATTACTCGTGAGTGTCTAACTATGGAACAGGTGACCCTTGCTTGAACTTTGTCCTCTTCTCTGGAAAGAAAGAAGACCGAAAGGAAAGGAAAGGAAAGGAAGATGATGTGAAGAAACAATGGATGAAGCGTATGGAGCTGTATCTTTTGTTTTTAGGGTTTATAATATTTTTGAACAAATTTTTTTGGACAAAAGTGCACATATTCTGTCCATCGGAAAAATCACATGCTTGCCAGCTAGCAAACATTTGGCGGACCAGTGAGTTATAATTTGAAGACGAAAATATAGTGGCATGGAATGTCGCAATGACATAATTATGTAATATCGACAGGATCCAAAAATGCAATGATGCATAGGGGTCTCTGTAATTGGGTCTCAAGTTAGTCTTCTGTGCTAATCTTCAACTAATAACAACACGTACCTGATTAGCATTCCATGAGCAGCGTGAAAATGAGCCTCTTGTAAACTCACTAGACGTGGTCTTGCGTCTTGGAGAAGCATTTAAGCAGAACTCCGCATTTTCAGAAGCTGAGTGAAGCGTTCCCTGATATTGGGCTCCCGTGCATTGTCTCATCCTGTCTGTTGCACAGCACAAGCATGTATCAACTCTTTCTGCTATGATCAATTACAGAACACAGAACAGCAAATGGAAAAGAGTAGAAGTAGGAGAGAGCTTTTTGATGATTTGACTGAAGGATTTCTCATGGACAGGCAAAAAGGTTCTCCATGTCTACTCTCCATGTTCTCTTTCCAGCAGATTTGTTCCAAATCTTGGTCCAGCTCTTTGACCAGCCATCTGCTTGCTGTTGGATCTTTGCAACTAGTCAGACTTAAAATCTCTGCCTCTGACTCTTCCATACTTGTCGGGTACATTCTAGACCGCCCGAGTTTTCTACCGCTTGGACCCGACCCAGAGATATACGGGAACTGTAAATTTATCCACATAAGTAGCCTAAAAGGGCATCAAAACCTTTTTTTTTTTTTTTTTCATCAGTTANTTTTTTTTTCATCAGTTGTTAAGAGAGAGTACATGCCTCCGCATTGTTTGAGCTATAGGAATTTATCTCAAGCAAAGTAGGATTGGTGATTAGACCGAAAGTTGTATCATCAATGAGAGAGAGAGAGAGAGAGAGAGAGAGAGAGAGAGAGAGAGAGAGAGGACGGTGTTCATGATTTGTGTTAAGAGGCATTTTCAATCCAAATTGTACTTATTGGTTTGGGAAAGTTCGAACCCGAATCCTAATTAGTAAAATTAGGACTAAGCTCAAACCGATGATTCCGATTTGTCATCGATTTGATTTGGTTTTATACCGTTGACATCAAGTCTAAACACTAAACATCACGGATAATTCTTTGGCATATATTATTGGATATTGATGATCAATCAATAATGCTGAAGCTGAGAAGTAGATGTCTCTAGTTCAATAATATAGAGCAATCTTTGATAGGAGAAATTCACTTGGTTAGGTTGAACCATAATTTTTATTAAATAGAATGAAATAAATTATTTATTACTCTCATTAATTTAGTTTGATTAATCAATTTGCTAAGTTATAAAGCAAAGGCACACAAATAGACTAATAACAAACATACAAATCTCCAACCATATCTATAGAAGTTAACCAAGTGATGCGTCGGAATTTTTAGTGATGTTTTTGTAGATGTCCGTTAGAGTTTTAAGCACCGCGTGCCTATATGATACACTAACTTTAACAAAATAAATAAAGTAGAAGCATTAAATCAATTTATTGTGATGAGAATAAGCCAGTTCCAACAATATACAAATTTTAGGTGTCAAGTTTAGAGGTTACACTTAGAAAAGTCTCTCTTATAATATAATTACGTAGATTCTTTGAGTAAGCTTGAGATCCAACGGTAAGGAAAAAGGGTTTCCCCATTCTTTTCCTTAAATTACTGGTCAAAATCCTCTTAGATTACATGATAAGGCTTTTGGAGTACCCAGCTTTGCATGATCACAAGGAGATGTCGATCTGTGTCTGGAATCCTGGATGGCATAATCCGCTATGAAGTGTAAAGGAACCGTGGAACCAAGGAGAAGAATGAGGAAGATATGGCTTCTTGTATGTTGATTATACATCATCTTTTGGCAAGAGACACTATTGAAATACTATCGAGTGCGGTCTTGTCCTTCCTGATGTCATAAATTTGAACTACGTTGTACGCAAACTTTTAGTTAGCATGAGTTTTTGACATTTGCCACCTCACATGGAGAAATTCATAATTTTGACTCATTTGAAGTCCTTAAATTCATCACCTCGTGTATCCGATTCACGAGTTTCAGCACATACAACAAACAAACGGGTTACACATATCATAAATATGTTTCAATCTCTACATGTTGAGGATTGATGCAGGTCATCGATTATTGAGCAATATATGATATCCCGATACTCAACCTTAATGTTTTTCAACACGCCGAAGACCGAAATCATGGACTCAAAATGAGAAATCTCTCGAGAAAATTTTTCGTCCTCTCACGCTCTACATACCTTTGGAAACGCATGCTGTCCTGGAAATGCATTTTGTCCATGCGCGAGGAGATGCATAAACGGACTATCGACCTAATGTCTCAATCACAAAAATGGAGGGTTTGGTGGACCTTATCGCGAATGTGAAAAGGAGATCCACCAAGCCCTAATTATTTTCCTTACTTCGATCTAAAACGGCAAAAGCATCGATCAGCCTTTAAGTTGGTCGTGGCTTTATTATACTGCACAATTTGGGACCACTGTGCATTCAGGGACCTTGCTACATCGAAAAAAGAGAAGAAAGTCAGAATAGTCATAAAGGGAAAAAAGCAAAGCATGGAATCTGAAGATTTGAGAAGCACCATGGAATTGATTCGGCAATCAATTTTGTCGAACTAATGGATACTATTCTTTTCTCCCTCTTTTCATGTTTGTATTGTCAAGCTATGTGTTCGACAAACACAGTTAGCATTTGAAACTAACAATTTTTTTACTACAACAAATCTGCTTATAGATTTTAGTAAAATATCTCCATCAAAGCGCATCATCATTTCACCCGAGCCATGTGCGCAAATAATTGCAGGGTCCTCGGTAACTGTCTTCTTTAAATTTCGGCAAATTTCCTAGGGTTCTCCAACAGACGATTAATTAAGAAACGCAATGCAAAGTTGGCGGCACGGATGCAATTAACAAGATATAGCCCCGCAGCGCCAAAGGTACATGCAACATGTGCTCCACTGAATAATAGAAATACCCCAATCGGTGCAATCTCCAGCAGTGCATGGGTTTGGAGTACGTGGTGACCGTCGTAGCCATTGGGGTCTGTATACTGGGGTAATAGCTGAAGAGAGAGAGAGAGGGCGTGGAATCTGACGCAAGGAAGTGAGTCGTCCTCAATACGCACACACGGGGAGGGCCTCTGCGTGAAATCCTATGAACAAGCGCAAGAGAGATTCTGAGGTTTTGATAATAATAATAAGATTGAAAAAAAAAATTGACAGAACTTCGATCTTTGAGGTCAATGTTAAGTGAATAAACATGGTCTGTACGGTAGCGCCTCGGTCTTCAAGGTGCACGCACCAGCGATTTTGAAGTTAAATATGTTTGATAATACGATGCGGGACAAAAAATGTGTTGTCCGATCCCAACAAACGTGCCCTGTACCTCCCTTTCATTAATCCCCTGACATTATTAAAAATAAATTTCGCTAATTGAAATTAAAAGAAAATTCCAATAAGGTTCAAAGTCCCCCAAAAACAAGGACATTTCGAAAAAACAATTATAAGAATCCTCGGAAGTGGAGCCCTCCCTCCTCCTAATGGCATGCTGAGGGGGACGGCCAATTGCATGGTGTGCATGGAAAGTAGAAAACGACATCTTTTAGAGAGAGGTCTCGGTGCCATGGACTAGGATAAGGGGTCGGTGGTGACGATGATGGAAACCATCCCTCACATGCGCATGATTTGTCAATCGGGGTCTTCGAAGAGAAAAGAATGGCTTTTCTTTTGTTGATACGCTGGTTAAATCAAAAGGGGCTAGAGAGCTTTAGATAAAGAAGCAAGAGGAAGAAAAGGAAAGGCATCACGGGAAAGTATTCTGAGTGTCGTGATTGAGCTCATGATCCTCGGTCCAACGAGGTGAGGACACCAGCAAAAGACACGGTAGCCATCAACCCACGAAAGATGTCTTGTAAGAATTTAGAGCGAAGGAGGAGGAGAGGAAAAGACAGCAAGTCGGGTTCAAAAAGGTCGGAGAGAATCTAACCTCTCACATCACATGTGGTCCAAATGCTCACAGATGCTTACAAATGGAAAAAGATGTCGTGCCCCCATCTCTCTCTCCTTATCACTGGCCCCTTCTTTTTCCATTTATTGTAAGAGCTCCTTTTCTCGGTGCCATAGCCGTGATGGCATCCTCGGAAGTGGAGCCCCCCTCCTCCTTAATGGCATGTTGAGGGGGACGGCCAATTGCATGGTGTGTGTGGAAAGTAGAAAATGACATCTTTTAGAGAGAGTTCTCAATGCCATAGTCGTGATCAAATCGATCCCAGGATAAATAGTGTTACAAAGGTGGCTTCCTATTAAACGGCGCCCCCATCTTCCCCAAGACCACCCCTCCCCAGACCGAGAGGGAGAGAGTAGATAGCAAGAGAGAGAAAGCAAAGTGGCCCACTCGCATGAAAAAAGAGGGAGAAGCTCTCATTCGCCGGAGCCCAACCCATCAGTTGTCCACCACCCCAATACAACGCCCAAACCAAGAAGCTTTGCCTTCGTCTGTGCATCCTCTGTTTTGGGTATTTCGGGATGGAGTTCGTGGCCATCCGGTTCATGCGAACTCCAGCCCCACCAGCTCCTTGTAAAAGCTACTTGGAGAATACATTTGGGCTTGGAATTGAAGTGCGTTGGGTGAGGGTGTGGCGAGCGGGCAACGTGCGGATGGCGTGCGGGCAACGTGCGGGTGGTGTGCGGGCAACGGTTGGATAGCGGGAGATGTTGGCCTCCAAATACACAAGTATTTGCGGAATTTCTTTCACCTTTTTTAGTCCTTAGGGATTTTTTATTCTTGTTTTACCAAATGGGAAGATAAGTTTGGTCAGATGGTCCAGAAGATGACATTATACATTATTTCCTTTCTCCTCCTCCTCATCCTTTCTTAAACCTCTTCGCCCCTTCCTCTTCTGTTTCAAACCAATTCTCTCCTATTCTGTTTCAAACCAATTCTCTCCTACGTGCAAACAAGCATGGACAGCCATTCGATGAAGCTAATGACTTCGAAACTCCATCAAACAGAAATGATGCTAAAACTCGCCCAATAACATAAGGTAATTGCTTTATACTACTTGTTCTCATTTACTTTCATATTATTCATTGATAGTTAATAATGTTTTTTTCAAAGACAAAATGAGGAATTCTACTGCAAAATGATTCTGCTGGAAAAGCTTTGCCTCTCAAAGCAGCTGCTCGAGTTAGAGATTGCTCATTTAAAGGGTTAATGTCATAAAGCATCTTAATGATGATGAGTGATGTCATTGTATTTTCAGGTCGTCGTTGGTGAAGCTTAGGTTTATCAGGTTATCGTTTTTCCATTAGTCATCGTTAGTGAATGCTTGAGTTATTATTTCTCTCTCTCTCTCTCTCTCTCTCTCTCTCTCTCTCTCTCTCTCTCTCTCTCTCGCAGATGGCGTGCAGGCAATGTGCAGGTGGCGTGCGGGCGGCGGTTGGATAGCGGGAGACTTTGGCTTCTAAATACATAAGTACTTGTAGAATGTGTTTCACCTTCTTTAGTCCTTAGGCATTTTATATTCTTGTTTTACCAAATGGGAAGATAAGTTTGGTCAGATGGTCCAAAAAATGACACTATACATTCTTACACTTCTCCTCTTCCTCATCCTCTCTTAAACCTCTTCGCCCCTTCCTCTTCTATTTCAAACCAAGGGCCTGTTTGGTTCAGCATTTGAGAACCCCATTGGCCAAATGCTAGCATTTGGAATGCTAGTAGAATGCTGAAAGCCCAATGCTGGTCTCTACCAGCATTGGGCTTTCAGCATTTCAAGGATACAAGTCAACATCGTTGACTTTTTTTTTTTTTAAAGAAACGGAGCAGCCCAGCAATGGCTGCTAGGCACGACCTCCGGCGACCGCCGACGGAGGTCGCCCGACCCCGGCGACCGCCGTCGGAGGTCGCGCGACCCCCGGCGACCGCCGACGGAGGTCGCTCGACCCTCGGCGATCGTCGCCCGGGGTCGCGCGACGCCTGGGTTCCTGCGACCCAGGCGTCGCGACCTCCGGCGGTGACACGCCTGGGTCGCGCGAACCCAGGCGTCGCCGCCGGAGGTCGGAGGTCGCGACGCGACGCCTGGGTCGCGCGAACCCAGGCGTCGCGACCTCCGGCGGCAACGCGCCTGGGTCGCGCGGACCCAGCGTCGCCGCCGGAGATCGGAGGTCGCAGCGCAACGCCTGGGTCGCGCGAACCCAAGCGTCGCCGCCGGAGGTCGGAGGTCACGCGAACCCAGGCGTCGCGACCTCCGGCGATGACACGCGCGACCTCCGACGGCGACCCCTGGGTTCGCGCGACCCAGGCGTCGCCGCCGGATGTCGCCCAGGCGGCGTCGTCGCCGGAGGTCGCCCAGGCGGCGACGCCGCCGGCCAGATCTGGCCGCCAACAGCAACGCCGGTGGCCAAATCTGGCCGGTCACCGGCCACCTGCTTATTTAAAAAATAAAAAATAAAAAAAAATATAAGAAAAGCTATTTGCAGATGCAAGTTTACCAAACAGTATTTACACCAAAGTCATTTCGGAAAACTTCAATTTGCCAAACACTTTTGCTTTCACCAAATACCCATTTAGCTAAAGATACTTGGAGAAATGCAAATGCATTCCCCAAAAGTTGAACCAAACGGGGCCCAATTCTCTCCTACGTGCAAACAAGCATGGACAGCCATTCGATCAAGCTAATGACTTCGAAACTCCATTAAACAAAAAGGACGTTAAAACTCGCCCAAGAACTTAAGGTAATTGCTTTATACTACTTGTTCTCATTTACTTTCATATTATTCATTGACAGTTAATGATATTTTTTTTAGAGACAAAATGAGGAGTTCTACTGCAAAATGATTTTGCTGGAAAAGCTTCACCTCTCAAAGCAGTTGCTTGAATTAGGCTGCGCATGATAACCATTCTATTTATGTTTTTGGAATAGATTTATATTCCAGACCTATTTCTAGAATAGAAATCCGTTTGGTAAAAAAGATTTCATTTCTATTTCTGGAACAAATTTCTATTCCAGAAACAGGTTTGGAATAGAAATCAGAAATAAAAATTTTTTACTTTTCTATTTCTGGAATAAAAATAAAAAATTGTTTCTCTCTTTCTTACTTCTCACTCAAAGAAATTTTTTTCCGTCCGTCACTCACCACCACCACCACCACCACCACCACCACCCCTGCCCACCGCCGGCTGCCGCCGCCGTCGCCATTCGTCGTCGTCCACTACCCATCCTCCACCGCCTTCCGGTCGCCGTCCACGGCCGGCGACCGACGACCGCCGCCATTCGTCGTTGTCCACCGCCCATCATCTGCCACCTTCCGATCGCCCTCCCTGGCCGGCGACCGGCGATCGGTGACTGGAGACCGGAGATCGTCGGCATCCGGCACACGGTGACCGCTGATCGCCGACCGGCGCCCGATGCACGGCTACCAGCAGCGGGCGACGATTGCCAGTCGCTGGTCACCGGTTGTCAATCACCGGTCGCCGGTTGCCGCCGCCAATCCCGCTCCTCCCATTATCATCACTACTTAGATGCGGTAAAAAAAATTTGATTATAAACAAATTTCTCTTCCAAGAATAGAAATTTTTTGTTGTTATCAAACGCGTTTTTTGGCTCAGAAACTCATCCAGAAATAGAAATAGAAAAATCCATTTCTGTTCCAAAAATAATTTCTGGAACATAAATGTTATCATTCGTGCCCTTAGAGATTGCTCATTTGAAGAGACTCATCAATGTCATAAAGCATCTTAACGATGATGAGTGATGTCATTGTATTTTCAGGTCGTCGTTGGTGAAAATTAGGTTTCTTAGGTTATCATTTTTTCATTAGTCATCGTTGGTGAATGCTTGAGTTATTATCTCTCTCTCTCTCTCTCTCTCTCTCTCTCTCTTGCGGATGGCATGCGGGCAACGTGCAGGTGGCGTGCGGGCGGCAGTTGGATAGTGAGAGATGTTGGCCTCCAAATACACAAGTACTTGAGGAATGTCTTTCACCTTCTTTAGTCCTTAGAGATTTTTTATTCTTGTTTTACCAAATGGGAAGATAAGTTTGATCAGATGGTCCAAAAGATGACACTATACATTCTCTCATTTCTCCTCCTCCTCATCCTTTCTTAAACCTCTTCACCCCTTCCTCTTTTGTTTCAAACCAATTCTCTCTAAACCAATTCTCCCATCTTCTGTTTCAAACCAATTCTCTCCTACGTGCAAACAAGCATGGAGAGCCATTCGATGAAGCTAATGACTTCAAAACTCCATCAAACAGAAAGGACGCCAAAACTCGCCCAAGAACATAAGGTAATTGCTTTATACTACTTGTTCTCATTTACTTTCATATTATTCATTGACAGTTAATGAGGTTTTTTTCAGAGACAAAATGAGGAGTTCTACCGCAAAATGATTGTGCTGGAAAAGTTTCGCCTCTCAAAGCAGCTGCTCGAGTTAGAGATTGCTCATTTGAAGGGACTCTTCAATGTCATAAAGCATCTTAACGATGATGAGTGATGTCGTTGTATTTTTAGGTCGTCATTGGTGAAGCTTAGGTTTATCAGGTTATCGTTTTTCCCTTAGTCATCGTTGGTGAATGCTTGAGTTATTATTTCAATATAGCATCTCTCTCTCTCTCTCTCTCTCTCTCTCTCTCTCTCTCTCTCTCTCTCTCTCTCTCTCTCTCTCTCTCTCTCTCTCTCTCTCTCTCTCGTGGATGGCGTGCAGGCAATGTGCAGGTGGCGTGCGGGCGGCGATTGGATAGCGGGAGACGTTGGTCTCTAAATACACAAGTACTTACGGAATGTCTTTCACCTTCTTTAGTCCTTAGGGATTTTTTATTCTTGTTTTACCAAATGGGAAGATAAGTTTGGTCAGATGGTCCAGAAGATGACACTATACATTATTTCCTTTCTCCTCCTCTTCATCCTTTCTTAAACCTCTTCGCCCCTTCCTCTTTTGTTTCAAACCAATTCTCTCCTATTCTGTTTCAAACCAATTCTCTCCTACGTGCAAACAAGCATGGACAACCATTCGATGAAGCTAATGACTTCGAAACTCCATCAAACAGAAATGACGCTAAAACTCGCCCAATAACATAAGGTAATTGCTTTATACTACTTGTTCTCATTTACTTTCATATTATTCATTAATAGTTAATGATGTTTTTTTCAGAGAAAAAATGAGGAATTCTACCGCAAAATGATTCTGCTAGAAAAGCTTCGCCTCTCAAAGCAGCTACTTGAGTTAGAGATTGCTCATTTGAAGGGACTCATCAATGTCATTAAGCATCTTAATGATGATGAGTGATATCGTTGTATTTTGAGGTCGTCGTCGGTGAAGCTTAGGTTTCTCAAGTTATCATTTTTCCATTACTCATCGTTGGTAAATGCTTGAGTTATCATTTCTCTCTCTCTCTCTCTCTCTCTCTCTCTCTCTCTCTCTCTTGCGAATGGCGTGCAGGCAATGTGTAGGTGGCGTGCAGACAACGGTTGGATAGCAGGAGACTTTGGCCTCCAAGTACACAAGTACTTGCGGAATTTCTTTCACCTTCTTTAGTCCTTAGGGATTTTTTATTCTTGTTGTACCAAATGGGAAGATAAGTTTGGTCAGATGGTCTAGAAGATGACACTATACATTATTTCATTTCTCCTCCTCCTCATCCTTTCTTAAACCTCTTCGCCCCTTCCTCTTCTGTTTCAAACCAATTCTCTCCTACGTGCAAAACAAGCATGGACAGCCATTCGATGAAGCTAATGACTTTGAAACTCCATCAAACAGAAAGGACGCTAAAACTCGCCCAATAACATAAGGTGATTGCTTTATACTAGTTCTCATTTACTTTCATATTATTAATTGACAATTAATGATGTTTTTTTATAGAAAAAATGAGGAGTTCTACCGCAAAATGATTTTGCTGGAAAAGCTTTGCCTCTCAAAGCAGTTGCTCGAGTTAGAGATTGCTCATTTGAAGGTACTCATCAATGTCATAAAGCATCTTAACGATGATTAGTGATGTCGTTGTATTTTCAGGTTGTTGTTGGTGAAGCTTAGGTGTCTCAGATTATCGTTTTTCCATTAGTCATCGTTGGTGAATGCTTGAGTTGTTATTTCTCTCTCTCTCTCTCTCTCTCTCTCTCTCTCTCTCTCTCTCTCTCTCTCACGGATGGTGTGCAAGCAACGTGTAGGTGGCACGTGGGTTGCGGTTGGATAGCGGGAGACTTTGGCCTCCAAATACACAAGTACTTGTGGAATGTCTTTCACCTTCTTTAGTCTTTAGGGATTTTTTATTCTTGTTTTACCAAATGGGAATATAAGTTTGGTCAGATGGTCTAGAAGATGACACTATACATTCTTTCATTTCTCCTCCTCCTCATCCTTTCTTAAACCTCTTCGCCCCTTCCTCTTCTGTTTTAAACCAATTCTCTCCTATTCTGTTTCAAACCAATTCTCTCCTACGTGTAAACAAGCATGGATAGTCATTCGATGAAGCTAATGACTCAAAACTCTATCAAACAGAAAGGACGCTAAAACTCGCCCAAGAACATAAGGTAATTGCTTTATACTACTTATTCTCATTTAATTTCATATTATTCATTGACAGTTAATGATGTTTTTCTAGGGACAAAATGAGGAGTTCTACCGCAAAATGATTTTGTTGGAAAATCTTTGCCTCTCAAAGCTACTACTCGAGTTAGAGATTACTCATTTGAAGGGACTCATCAATGTCATAAAGCAGCTTAACGATGATGAGTGATGTCATTGTATTTTCAGGTCGTCGTTGGTAAAGCTTAGGTTTCTCAGGTTATCGTTTTTTCATTAGTCATCGTTAGTGAATGCTTGAGTTATTATATCTATATATATACATCTATATATATATATATATATATCTCTCTCTCTCTCTCTCTCTCTCTCTCTCTCTCTCTCTCTCTCTCTCTCTCTCTAATGTCCAACTCAGTGCTCAATCTTTTCCCATTTTTTTCAACACCTACACTTTCAATTGGGAGATGTGCAGGTGGCGAGTGAGCGACATGTGGGCGGTATGCTGGCGTCGGGCAGGCGACGTGCGCACAAAAATGATTGCGGTTTTGTTATGGAAGTAGAATGCTGAATCTCTTCAACGAAAATGATTTTCTTTCTATCTAACTTTCCAAGATCCATACACCTTTGACTTAGCTGGGATTTTGGTCCTTGATGCTTTTAAGGCTTTTCTTGCCTTGCCTTTACCCTTACCCTCCATTTCCCATTGTCTCTTTCGGCTTTCTTGCAAGTCGCAACGTTTCCTTAAAATCTTAAAGAAAAGATCACATGTCATTCTCTCTTCTCTTCCTTCCTTCTTTCNCTACACATTCAAGTGGGAGATGTGCAGGTGGCGAGCGAGCGACATGTGGGCGGTATGCAGGCGTCGGGCAGGCGACGTGCGCACAAAAATGATTGCGGTTTTGTTATGGAAGTAGAATGCTGAATCTCTTCGACGAAAATGGTTTTCTTTCTATCTAACTTTCCAAGATCCATACGCCTTTGACTTAGCTGGGATTTTGGTCCTTGATGCTTTTGAGGCTTTTCTTGCCTTGCCTTTACCCTTACCCTCCATTTCCCCATTGTCTCTTTCGGCTTTCTTGCAAGTCGCAACGTTTCCTTAAAATCTTAAAGAAAAGATCACATGTCATTCTCTCTTCTCTTCCTTCCTTCTTTCTTTGCTTTGTCTTTTTATTTTTTTGGGCTCTTTTTGTAGGTTCATAGCTCGAAGAAAGTTGGTCAAACTAGAAAGTTTGGGTCACAAGGATCACGCACAAATTGGTGAGGGAGCATCTCCATTTATAAAATTTACACGAATAGAAGTGTATTATTTGGGACTTTTGAGCAGGTCAAAGAGAAGTGGTGGGATCAATTATTATTTTAAAAAAGAAAAAAGAAGAAAAAGGAAATAAATGGCTGAAAAGTAAAAAAGAGGAGGAAGAGAAGCAAAGTAGGTGCTTGGCTCACTAAAGGGAAGAGCCTGAACTAGTTCGGAAAGAGGAGAGAGAGACAAGAAAAGAAGAAGAAAGAAGAAGAAGAGAAAGGGGAAGAAGAGGAAAGGGGTTTGCACTTGCACGTCCAAGCCAACTCGACTATGGGTGCGTTTGGTTCAGCTTTGTAAATGGGCTTTCAGTCCAATGCAAATGCTAAAAGCCCAAAGCTACTTGGGGAAATGCAATTATGTTTGGTAAAATTTCTTTGCAAATAGACTTTGAGTTGAATGTGTATTTGGTAAAAAAACTTTCGTAATCGGCTTTGAGGGGTATTATATGTATATATGTGTATATATATGTGTATATATGTGTATATATATATATATATATATTTTTTTTTTTTTTTTGGGAAAATTGGACTAAATCCTTCACTGGATCGGTAAAGGGCTACGGCTGCCGGCAGCCGGCAGCCGTCGGCCGAGGTCGCTTGAGGTCGGGCGACCTCTGGCGAGCAACCCAATCGAGGGTCGTTGGAGGTCGCTTGAGGTTGGGCGACCTCAGTCGACAGCCGCTAGCACCAGATCTGGGTCGCCAATGGTCGTAGCCCTTTGCCGGACCAGCGAAGGGCTACTTCCTTTTTCAATTTAAAAAAAAAATCAAGGACAAAATCAGAAATATGAAGAATTAGTGAGGGTAGTTTTGGAAGGGAAAAAATAATTTCAGCATTCTGCCAAATGCTAAAAGCCGGCTTCAAAGTTAAAAGCCGAAAGCCGGTTGAAAGCTGAAAGCTGGCTTCAAAGTTCGCACGAAATATACCTTAAATAACAAGTACATCAATCTCCTTTGCCTTTTCCCCTTTATGCCTTGAATTCGATGGTGCTTCTCAAAAGCAATGAGAGCAGGCGTTAAGGCCCGTAACCAAAAAAAGGAAGCCTCGTCTTCTCTGCGAATCCTCGTGGATACGGAGCTTTTGAGCATTCAACTCGAGCCTGACTGTTTGAGTTTGGTATAGTCTTTTAAGTCTGCTGATCAAGTTCGTGTAGGAAGAGCGCGCACTTATCTCCGAGGTCCGTGATCTGCTACTCAACTTCTCAGATCCAACTTTAGCCCACCGTAGTGAATTTGATTGGGATACAAAGGCCCGATCCGAAAAATAAAGGAAACGTGTTTGACCGGTGCATCGAGAAAAGTGATTTCTAATTTCCAGCGAATTCATGATAAACATTCCAAGCTAACTCGAGCATAAAAAAAAGCAGAAATATTCCACCTCTCAAGGTGTTGTTCAGCCAAAACAACCCGCCTTAGTACATCAATTTTGTCAACCAATCTAAGCTTGGTCAGTATTAATCTTGTTTTGAATTGATTTCCTATATCAATTTTATGAAAACAATCCAAATCCTCAACAAGTGGGCCCAATTCCATAGAGGCCGACACTAATTAGACTACCACATCAACAATTATATGGCCATGGCCGGTGATGCATGTGTGGTGAGTCACTTATTTGCTTGTGAAAATTCTTCTCAGCACTAGTTCACGCTAGTTCATTGAAGTCATTTCTCATTTTATGTGGTTCGTTCGTGATCAGGCATGGAGCAATGAAAGGATTAAGACTTGTGACCACCGAATGACGATTACAGAAGAGAGTCAAGTGAGATACTCTCTTAGGATATTCTCATACGTCACAGGGATGATCGAGATGCTTGAGGAGTTCATCGACGAAGCACACCCTCGGCAATACAAGCGTTTCAATCACATCAATCTCCTTAGCCACCGTGACTCTAGCGACAACCCCATCAAGGCCGAGAGCCTCATCAAGTCCAGCTGCAGGGTTCTGGCCAATTAGCCCGCATAATTAATTCAGAATGAATGGAATGTATGCCTCCTGATGTAAAATAAGATGAGGTCTATGCAGGGAAACACGGAGACAAACTCATCTCCAGAATGGATTCCTTCAAAACGAGGTGCTCCAGAGGTTGATATAGACGGACCTCACGTAACCGGAATAATCGAAGGAGCGATGGCCTGCATATGTCGTAATTCCTGACTTTCATCAAAGGGGTTCGCGAACTCACCTCGCCTCTCCTCTGCAAATCAAGCTGGAAACCCTAGCCATGGTGTACACCCTCAAGTTTCTCTTTTTTCAGAAGAGCTTTCAACTTGAGTCTGACCGTTTTGAGTTTTGACAAATTCTTGGACGTCCGCAGATGGGTTGGTGCAGGAAGAGAGCGCACATATCTCCGAGGCCCGTGATCTACCCCTCCACTTCTCATATCTAATTTTAACCCACGTAGTAGAGAGATTGACAGAATAACGGATTGGGTTGCAAATTTGCATAAAGAAAAGGTCCTTCCAAATATTGGGTTGCCCAATCTCCGCCGGTCTTTTAGGACTTACTTTATTTTGATGCACCACATGGGCGCTTGATGTTTATATTTGAGAAATAAAGGAAATGCATTTGGCCCGAAAACAAAATTAATGCATTCAAAGGGATCAATAGAAAAAGTCACTACCCGCCTGAGTGGCGTTGCTGGTTCGCGCTTTCTTTCTCTCACAAAAGGTCGAGAGTTCGAATCCCAGCTTCGTCATAGGGTAACTTAACCTGGTTGCACGTGTGTGATGGCTAACATGTGCGACCCCCAGGGTTTACTCCCTTGGCTGTCGGCGGGGTGCGAGATTCCCTAGGTCATCAAAAAAAAAAAAAAAGTCTCTTGTAAGCTTAATGTACAAATGTGATTTTCTTATTTCCAATGCATCAAACATGATAAACATTCCGAGCTAACTCGAGTCTCAATAAAAGCATACAAACTCTAACCTTCAAGGTCTTGTTCAGCCAAACAAATTTCGTAGTCCTAAGTCTCTCAATTTGATTTGTTCTTTTATCAATAATATCAAATCAAATCTTAGCGCTTAGACATGAAACCCGCAATTTGAGGCATAGGGATGACGACCCCTACGCTAGGTCCTTGATAGTTGGGCCTGAGGCCATTGAGGCTAGGCCGATAAACTTCGAGGACCTTATCCAGGTTCCTGTCAACTGTACCCTGGCACCAAACTTTTATGCCCAAATCACCAATGCCCGAGCCAGGTTCCCTCGAGGCTGAGCCCCAATTTCCTGGCACTAGTGCCCAGCTTCCTAATGGCTGAGCTTGAGGAACCCCGATGCCTTTGGCTCAAGGACCATAGCGGCCGATGCTTAGGTCGTTAGGGTCAAGGCCTAGTAATCCATGCCCAAGCCAAGTTCCTCGACACTGGGCTCGAGACCCCAACAGCAAGGCTTGGGTTCCTAAGGGGGGCCCAAGACCTCAATGCAAATGAATTATCGTGGAGTCTCCTTTTCAAATTATTAGCATGTATATATGCAAAATTTTAAATCCATTCATTTATGTATTTCCTTCCACTAAGCTTACTTACATTGTTGTTGCACCTTTCATTAGTCTAATGAACTATTTCATTTTCCGACCAAAAAAAAAAAAAAATTCAGTATAGCTTTTCCTGTCACTTCATGGCACCTTCTTTAATCCTTCATTAGGCAAATCGGATTGGATATAACACTACGGTCATATATGATAGACGTTCTGTCTTCGCAGCGGTTTGTTGCATTTGTATTACAACCTTGGCGGGCTAGTACATATACTCTAGTAGGTTCCGTTTGACAATTGACCCGCTACTCTTTTTTCTCATGTTATTGCAATTTGACCGGTCATTTTTGCAACTTTTGTCATAACACAATTCGCTTTTACGTAATTGTCTCGAACTTGTTTTCCAAGATAGGCGGACCGGAATATATAAGCACGTCATTTTAGGCCAAGTCCTTATATCACGCGAACAATGCATGTCTACTTAGATTAAAATGAAAGCATGTTTTTCTTTCCGAATGATGGAAAATAATTTTCAATTCATTTTCAGATTTTAACCAAACACCAAAAAATATTATCATCTTCTTAGTAAATAATTTCTTAAAAAACATTTTTCGAAAGTGTCAAATTTTTCATGAAAGAAATGAAGCATTTGCAAGCACCACCACGGTACTCATCCACGGGAGCTGGTCAAATCAGTGCATTGAGAAGAACCGGTACACAAACTCCATTTCAGAACTGTGGTTCTGGTTTTGGCTGGGAACAAAGGAGAATGTAGGTCGGTCTTTCTGGGTTTTTGGGGTAGATAACAAAGAAGGAAGCCGCAGGCTGAGATCCGGGGGTTTTTCCGATTTTCTGGGTTGAAGACGAAAAAAAGGCAGCAAGGAAAACGCAGGAGGAGGGGCCGTTTTTCTGGGTTTTGGAGGAGGAAAAAGGAGAGAATCGGAGGGGAGTTACTGGCTAGACGGGGAGAGCTCGAGAGAGATCGGAACAGGAGAAAAACGCAGAAAAAAGAAGGGTCGGTTCTCTGGTTTTGGAAGGGAGCAGTTGCAGGTTTCATCTTCCCGTTTTCTGGCTTTCTCGGCTTTTGGGGGCGGAAAACCAGGGCCGGAGAGACAGAAGGTAGAGAGAGCTCGAGGGACTGAGCAGGGAGGCAGAAAGAAACAACAGCTGAAGGAAACCAAAGGAAAACGCAGAAAAAAAGGAGCCATGAACGTCGTTTTTCTGTTCTTTTGGACTTCTCTGAGATTGGGCTTCTTGAGGAAGGGTTCGGCTGCAGGAGAGAGCAAGAAAAAGACACAGAAGGCAACGCAGAAGGAAAACCGAAAAAACAGAAAGAGAGAGCACAGAGGTCGGTTTTGCTGGTGAGGGTGAATCGTCTTCGTCGGCCATTGAGGAAGGTGGCCGAAGGGATTTTCTGGATTTTGTTAGAGGGTTGAGATCCTTCTTCTTCAGATGCTTGCTGTCGAGATTAAGAAAAAAAAAATGCAGGAGCCTGAGACAAAAGGAAAACAAAAAGAAGAAGAAGACAGAATAAAAAGCTCGAGAGAAAACTTGAGCGAACCAAAGAGCATTACGAAGGGAGAAAGGTCGAGCCAGTGAAGCAAGCGGGAGAGAAAGATCGCCAGTAACCTCACCTGAGCCAAGACTGACGAATCACCGTCGTGGTACTTCGCCTGAGCCAAGCCAATAACCTTTTACCCCGCTTCTTGTTCTGTTTTGGGCACCGACGCACCGAGCGGAAGCTTGCGGCCAACCGGCTTGCGCGAGCTCTGGCCCCGTCCATCTCTCTTCTGGTTGTAGTAATATCTTTTAAGCCATGCTCCAAGTTCTTGCACCCATGGAGATCCAATTGCTCTAGATTTGGAATATAATCGAGGTTCGGCATATAAACAAGCCACTGGCATTCACTGAAGTTCAAGAACTTCAATTTTTTAAAGTCCTGCAAGAAACATTCCAGACAAGAAAAAAAAAAAAGAACGATTTTTTTTTTTTTTGGTAAGGGTAAGTAATATTGACTTTTCAAACCAGCAAACTGTACATAGGGGGAGAAATCGGTACCAACCTTCACTCAACGGGACGACATGTCACTAGAGTTGAGAGGTACCCATTTCACCAAAAAAGAAAAAGAACACTTAACTAACATAAAAGGAACTAGGTGGCCACATCCGGACCTTCATCTTGGACATCACCAAAAATTCGAGGGTGGATCCCCCAGCATCGCTGCAATCTCCTGATTCTTGGGGAGTCTTCAACGTGATTGAAAGCTAGAGCTTTGTCTTTGATCGCCTTCATTAGGTGTTGCTTCATGGCTGGGATGAAGAGATTTTTGCCCCGGAAAAGACAATCATTTCTAGACTTCCATATCACATAACAAAGAGCCCCAAACAAAAATCTCAAAATATCATGATAGAAACCAACACCCGAAAATGTGTTGATGGCCCAATAACAGTTGTCCAACCAAGAACTATTGCTCCAAGGGAGATTGCACTTAGCCGCCCAAAAGGAAGCAAGTGAATTGGAGACATGGCACTCAAAAAATAGATGATCTAAAGAGTCAGGTCTAGTACCACAAAAAGCACAAAGGGAGGAGGGTATTCTGCCGTGTGACATGAGGAGCACCTGAGTAGGGANGCTCTAGATTTGGAATATAATCGAGGTTCGGCATATAAACAAGCCACTGGCATTCACTGAAGTTCAAGAACTTCAATTTTTTAAAGTCCTGCAAGAAACATTCCAGACAAGAAAAAAAAAAGAACGGTGATAAATATTCAATTCAAAAACTGGCTCTAAGTTTTCAATTAAAAAACTAGTGGTATGTCCACATCCTAGGAAACTATATAAAAAAGTCTTCACACATCAAAATTCATAAGCATTAACCCAAAACATGGATCAACTAGTAACACTTCTATTTGTCCACAGGCAAATAAATTGTCCTTACAATTTTCCTGAACAAATTACATAGGGGTGATTCTACTGTTCTGAAATGCAAAATCGGAACATTGCTCCATGTTGGTAAGGGTGAAAGACATTGGTAACTGTCAAATTCCATTGCTAACAATAGTTTGACTTAATAAGGAAAAGAGATTTACCCATCGCCATCCAAAGAGTTCTAAAGGCGTGACTTCTCTATTCTTTCATGGGAAGGGTCCTTGAAAGCACAGAGACCGTTACCAACTACATATCAAAAACCTACAGATCAAATTAAAAGTTTCATGGTATATTTTATGCACATTCAGCACTCAAATGTTTATCTTACAAACCAAGGAGCTTTTGTTTCAATTTTCTTTTCAAAATCATTATGATTTGAGTTTGTTGTTGTCATTTTTCATGTATCTACGGAAAAGTTTTATTTTATCTTGATACTTTCACTACTTTTCTAATAAACATTCTGTACTTTTGATTTTTCTAATCAAATACTTCTACTTACATAAATTATCTAATCAATTCTGTCTAATACTAAATCTAGCCAAATCTAGTTGATGTGGCCAGTGGACGGTCCCACACTGTAACGTGGATTAAATATCACACATACATGGGCATTCATTCATTATTTACAATGGCTATCCATGTAGGCAATATTCAATCCACATCATACTCCGATGACCACATTGGTTGGATTTGGCAAGATATGATGCCAAAGAGACTTAATTAGACATTTTGTATAAGAATGACTAGACTATTTAGATAAATTAAAAACACATGTACTTGATCAGAAAAACAGTTAAAAGTACAAGGATGAAAAATGAAATGATATCCTATATGTATTTCAAATATAACCAACAAGTTGTCAACTAGAAGGCATTGTTTTTATTCAATGGTTCACGTACCGATTGATAGCCTACATTTGATGCCTTAATATGTGTAAAGAACATAGTAACTATGATGGTTTCCTAAGGACAACAATGTACATAATCAGATTTGATACATATAAGTAATGAAAAAAGGATAATGTAAATACGCACCTTAAATTGTTCCCCCACTACTTTGATTTGGCTTTTCCGCATATCAAGTCCAACTAACTTCTTTGGACCATGGCTAAAATCTGGAATCGAGACACAATTAGGCCATTCAAACCACCTTAACTCATTAGGGAGATGGATGGGACCTTGGAAAGAATTATCTACATTAAGCAAGATGAGCAATCTCAACTTTCTCATGTTTATGAAAGCATTAGGACTGATATACATCTCTTCTGGCTTTGGTAGCTCCAAAACTATAGCTCTTGTCACATTCATTCCCTGTGTATTTATTCGAATATATTAACGTTACTTTGTAATTAAAGTAAGCGAAGTCAAATATAAGAATTGAATATGAATCTTATAACTCTTACCATATCTCCCGACAGAACATCAAGAACATCATCATAAAGCCATAACCTACTACGTCTTCTAGGGTCATCACGACATTCTTGTTTGACAATATCCATACCCATTAATTGCATTAAGTCATGCATTTGTAAGGTCCAACACTCTTCGCTAATCAAGCAGCGTTCAATAAGAATTTGTATACCAATAGTTGTGTCAAAATCACAACTATCAAGAACTTTCTTAATGTACTATGTACTCTTCCCCTTGAAGAAACAAGCAATGTCCAAAAAAATCTCCTTCACATAGTCCTCCAATCCATCATAACTTACCTTTAACACATCATTGATCTTTCTGTCAGGATTTTTGGCAAGTTTTTGCAAGGTACTTCTCCATTCGTGTTCTCCTCTACGACACAAGAAAGCGCCCAATACCTCAAGAGCCAAAGGAAGACCTCTCGCATAATGCAAAACTTGATCAACAAGATTGTTGCTTATTTCTATTCTTTGATTTCCTAGAAAAGCATGCTTTCTAAAAAGTTCAAGAGCTTCACCATCCTCAAGAACTTTAACTTCATACATATGATCCCGATCTATCCCATGAGAAGTTAGCAGATGCTTATTTCTTGTTGTGATGATTATCCTACTTCCTTTACCAAACCACTCACTGTCACGCCCCGAACCCCGAGCACGCGACAACCCCTTACCATGGTCAATTGAAAGCGACGTCCCAAGACTCGTCGACGACCATTCATTTTAATATTTTGTTATGCGCAAGCAGAAGACGAACCATCCCCAGTCCAACAATCAATCAGGGATAGAGGGATGAATAACAAGAACAACCATCACTACTCATTTNTAAACAAGCTTAATTATCACATAATCCACAAATAAGCACAATTAAGCATAATCAAGCATAATTAAGCAAGATTAAGCTAATCTAATCTTAACCACATATCTAACCACCTATCTTAGGGCTAATACAACTTAATTAACCCTCCTAAACCAGCATTAACACTAATTAACCCAACCCTAAGCAAGTTTAGGCACTAAATAGGGATTAGGAGCTAAACTCACCCGTTAAGCGGGCCGGAGACGCGAACGCGGCGGCGGCGACGAACCCGACACCCGGGGACCTCTACCACGACGATCCAAGGTGGTCCCGGGGCTGGAACAACAGCAGCAAACTCGGAATACCCACTGCAACACTGAAAACTGCACTGCACAGGAGGAAAGTTGCTGATCGGAGTTGAACGGGCTGCCCGGAGCTCCGGCGAGCGGCGGGCCAGCGACCAACGGCACCTGGGGGTCGAGGGGGAACCACTCGTGGCTGGTATGGGCGGTGGTTAGGTCGAAAATGGAGGAAAGCAGGTCGAAAGGCGGAACACAGCAGAACTGGTCGCTACAGTGACGGTCCGGCGAGCAGGCGGCTTCCGGCCGCCGTACGGATCTGAAGGCGGCTCCGTTCGACGAACGGCCGACGCTATCCGTACGGATTCTCTCTCCCGAGCGTAACGGTGGGTGGCACGTCTCGAGATTCCACCGGGAAGGCCATGAAAAACTCGATTTTCGGTGAAAGGTCAGAACTGAAAAACAGAAGGAAGGAAGGAAAACCGTGGGAGAGAGGTGCTGCGATTTGGGGAAGATGAAGAGGAGAGAGAAAGTGAAGTGAAGGCTGAAGGATAAGCCTTATCCAAGCCATCAAGACTTGCCCCACTTGCCAAACAATGACCTCATCCTCTCTTTCTTCTTTTTGACTTTTCTTCAAAATATCCAAGGGCATTTTGGTCATTTCCACCTTGCACATTTCCCAATCTGTCCTTGGGCTGAAAATGGAGGGCGGGCCTAGGAAATGGGCTAGAAAATGAATAGGAATGGGCTCGGGAATTTCTTGGGCTCGAATTGGCTCAAGTTTAGACATCGGGCTAGGACGGGTGAGGGGTCGGTTGGGTCCAACGGGCTCGCTCGTTGCCTCGGTCTTCTATGGTGGCCGTCCCACCTTGGGCGTGAGGCCCTCACTGTTCTTGCCCGGCCCTCGTCCTCATAGGCACTATTTCTCGGTCCAAAATCCCTTTCTCAAAAACTCGGCTCGACCGATTCCGTCGACTATTAAGGAAGCATCGCCCGAAAGCCCATCCCGAACGTTCCCAACAATTCTAAGTTCAATCTTGGGTCCTCATGCCTTGTTAATTTCTCACTGATGCCATTTTTCTACGACCCATACTGACCGGCCATTTGGAGGATTCGCGATTATTCCTTCACAAAAGGGCTTTGAATTTCAGGACGTCACACTCACGATCACCAAGTAAAGCATTTAACTGGCATGCATCATCAACATCATCAAGAATAATAAGAACTTTCTGATTGCAAAGTCTATCTTGAATTAACTGACTTCCTCCACCACTACTATAGACTACTAATTTCTTCCCTTGTAATACTTGCAATAGCAATTTTTCTTGTAGAGGAACCAAATCAAGAGAATTTTTGGAATTTTCTCGAACACGTTCCAAAAAACTAGCACCATGAAACTCTCTAAATATAGCATTATAAATGGCTTTAGCAAGGGTTGTCTTCCCTACACCTCCTTGTCCCCATAATCCTACCATAAGGACATCATCCTTGGACTGTAAATTTAAGATTGTTTTAAGCTCTTGTACTCGGTAATCCATCCCAACCGGATACTTGGCTACATGTAATGGCGTTCGATCTAGTTGAGTTGAGATCTCCAATACAATATGTTGTATAAGCCCTGCTTCATATCTGACAAGGAAAAATTAGTTGAAATTGCTTAGAGAGCATTCCAAAGAAATGAATAAGTAATTAAAGAGAATTGCTAAGTAAGAAATTAGTCCGCAATATATCTCGAGATGAATGCCCGAACATATCCAACTAGTTAGATGCCCGTGTCTACACTTGTCTAAGACTATATTTTTCATCTTATTCTGCATGTTATGTGTTAATTTATTTTATGTTTAATTAAAATTCAAGTTAATTATTGTATATGCTAAATGCTGATCGACATTGTCTTGGTCTCTTTCCAAACTTTCATGGAATTATCTTGTTTTTCCTTAGATTTTTTGGATGCCTACCCTTTTATCTGGTATTTCCTTAGCAGAGTAGTAGCTCTGATGGAAACCAATGACGTGAAGTCTAAGTTAGCATTATCATGAGGTAAATCCTAATAATATCAAAGTTTACAGTTTGGGATGACTTGAGTCCCACTTTTTGAAGTGGACAAATAAAGACACTTGCGCCCGCCACTGGGACAAAGAAAACTATCTTTCAATTACCTTCTTGCTCTTTAAAGCTTCGTTTTCCAAGAATGTCATTAAGGGTTGTATTTCCTTTCGAAAACCTAGTTTTTCATTCTCTTTTTATAAATAAATAAAATAAACATTTCTAACAAATAAAAAAGTTTATAGAACACAGATTTATCTTTACCTATATATGATGGGTTACGTAACGAGGTAAACTACTCTCTGGACAAAATATTTCTTCCGAGAAAATGACTATATGGATACAAAGGAAGGGAGAAATGCTCTCGCGAGAGAGGTGCCCATGTTGGCAATGAAAGGCTTGATGTAATTGGAAACAAAGATTAATTTAAAGAAGCCTGAGGGACAAGCTTCAACTCAAGTCCTCGAAGCCCAAAAATTGCAGCAAGAAAAATTGGTTCAGGATATTAGCTAAAAATTTGTTTCAAGAGATTTCTTGTTTTCATCTATTATTTCGAATTAGAGATCAGCAGATATAAAAGATTCAGTTTAAGTCGATAATTTACTATCATGAGTTTTTTAAAATAAAAAATATTTTTTTTACTAATACATTTTAAGATATATGAAAAATCACTAAATTAATGCAAATTGATCAAATATGAGCCATATGACACGATAATGCTCTGTGTCTTGCCACATCAGAGACACTTGTTTTATTTGACAATTGTGCAATTTCCCTTTTAAAGAATATATCAATTTGCAAGTTCACCATTTTGGTTTTGTATAAAAAAAAACACATTTCATATTTTCCTAGAATTTTAATATTTAAAATCTATTAAACGAACGAAAAAGTGTATGGGCTAACCGCACCTAGAGGTATGCAAAATGGACCACCCACATTGAAAACCGTTCGGAAAAGATCGGACCAACCGATTTGGTCCGCTTGTCGGGAATGTCAGTCCGGTTTCCAGTTCCTAAAAAATGAATAGGTGTTTGGGCGGTCCAATTTCTTAAAGTGTTGGTTCGATTCTCGATTCCTAAAAATGGAACCGGTATTTGGGCAGTCCAATTCTTGGTTCTAATGATGAATCGGACCAGACCAAACCGATTAAATGTACTTTTTTACTTTATTATTTCTTCAAAAAAATTGGTAAAATGTGAATTAAATACTATCCTGGTCCGGTTCCAAATAATTGAAAATATAATAATAAAAAAGTAGTAATAAAATAAGTAGTCATCTTTCTTTGCGACAGAGGAAAGCCTCAGCCGTCGTAGCCAGCCCCCGGTGACCATCGCCAAAGGCTACCCACCCGGCGATCTGGGTTCAACATGGCAGATCTGGGGTCGCAGCTAGTCGCCTAAGCCCCTTGATACAGAGAGATGGAGAGGGGCTGAGGTGACGCGGTTGGGGCTGCGTGGGGATGTAGAAATCGGGCGGCGGCGTGGCCTTTTTTGGTGGCGGGGGGGAGCTTCGAGAGGACGAACGGGGTGCTCTGTTTCGCTCGCACATGATGCGCTGTTTCGTGTGCTGGATAGGCGTGATCTGTGCTGTGTGTTTTGCTTGAGAGTGAGGGGTAAAATTACCCCTTAACTTTATAGGAGAGAAAATTAAGCAATCAAAAGATCTAGACTAAATGAAGTAGTAGAGTTGTTCTAGACTGATTGAAGTAGTAGAGTTGTTCTCACGTACCCATCAGTAAAATGCCACCCAGACAAGCTACCAGCGTCATAAAGAGCTTCCTTCCATTTCTTCACTTTCTCTGGATCTTTCTCAAACTTGACCTCATGCTTAGCCAAAGCTTGTCCATAACTCTGGTCATTTCTTGGGGTTCTCACTTCTCTAGGATCCACTTTGTAAAACACCGGAAAGACCATGAGGCCTCTTTTCTTTTTGCACTCCATGATTTGTGTTACTTCGTCCAAACACCATGGCGAAGAGGCGTAGTCCTTGGAGAAAACCACAATCGCAATTCGTGATTCCTCAATCGCTTTCATAAGTGCAAGTGATATTTGTTCTCCCTTCCTCAGTTCTTCATCATCGATGTAAGTGTAAATCCCTGCTTGATCTAGAGCCACATAGAGATGACCAAGAAAGTAGTTGCGGACATCTGGACCTCTGAAACTTAAGAAGACATCATAACTCCTTTTAGACTTGGAGGAAGAAGAAGCCATGAGAATCAACGAAGAGAGGAGGTTAACAATGAGCGATGAGTTGCCTAAGATTTGATGCTTTGTTTCACCATTTGATCTACTCCTCATTTATTTTATATATCAGGTGCCTGAATTTTTTTTTCAAAGGTCAACAAAGAACATTATTAGGCCTTTAAATTATATTAGAATTTCAGAAAATGAAGGTGCGTGGGATTTTACTGTACTTTTTAGTCACTTAAAGTGTTAAGAGTGAAACCTTTTTTCATTGAAGATCACATTTGACCGAGATGTCTTATTGGCACAAATCTTTATGTAAGTTGAATTTATTATTAATTAGATTGCTAATGAATTTGATCGGTCGACAATTATATGAAAAGAAAAAAAATTCTATGAACGTATTTCCTACGGTCCTCATTTGCAAATTTTCAATCAAATGCACATGAGGGAGGACCCACTAATGCGCTGGCTTCGGGAAAATGGATTCCTTTGTCTTATGCGGAAAGGAGTGTCACCTATATCTGTCAAAATGGGTGTATAACCCATTTATGACCCATTTAATATTTAAATGGGTCATAAATGGGTTAGGCTTTCTTTTAGTATAACCCATTTATAACCCATTTAAAGAAAACCTGACCCATTTATGACCCATTTAATATTTAAATGGGTCATAAATGGGTTATATATCTATTTTGACATGTGTATCTATAATGGGTTTAAAAATTAAAAAGACTAAAATATATGGGTTGTTAATAAACTTGAATAAGTTTAAAATCTTTAAAAAAGATTATAAGAATAAATTTTTCTAAGTTTAGTTAAATAGAGAAATGTTTTAACAATATGGGTCGGGTCAGGTATGGGTTGGGTATGGGTTGGGTTGGGTATGGGTCAAAAATTTTATACTATGCTTAAATGGGTCATAAACCGGTTAATGGGTTAATTTGGGTCGGACCATTTATGACCCGACCCAAACCCAACCCAACCCACCCGTTTAACAGGTCTAAAAGGTACTCCACCCATTTATGACACTGTCACCCCATCTCTTTAAAAAAGATCAGCTACTCCATTGGCTGCCCTAAAAGGTACTTTAATCCTTTTCCTTTATTTTTCCTGTATGGAAGGGAGGGCATCTCCTCTTTAAAAAAAGGTCAGTCGCTTAATTGGCTTCCAGGAAATGGCAGTCGCAACCAAAGCGTCTTTCTTTCCTTTCTCTTCTTTTGCAAATTATAAATAACCATTCTCCTCGAAAGACATATCATATTGAGTCTGTTTTTGTTTTATGCTTGCGTGCACATAATGGTATACTAGCCCTCACGCACGCACTCTTGCTTCGAAAGTTGGTGAACCATACTTTCATCTTTTTAAAGTAACCAAACCAAAAAATGAAATCCGTTAACTGCAAGTTGAAGAATTGAATTTTTATGTCACCCAACTCTATGTCTAATTTAGCAAATGAAATTACAATCTGTCATACCACCTTTGGGTTGAAACTATAGCCATTATGGAAAGTGGGATAAAAAACATCGAAGAAAATTAAATAGGGCTAATTATATTACACTCTTTTAATAAAATTTCGGCCCCCCTAAAATCCCATTCCCTTGGCCCATCTTCGTTTCGTTTCTTCTTGGCCCAATTTTCATTTTTCTTCTAAAACTCCACTTAAGCCCAAAAAGAGGAAATCGACGCAATAGGAGGAGGGACAGCGTGAGCGAAAGCATGCTCGATGGAAGACAGAACCGGAAAGATTGGCAGGGCTAGAGGAGGAGGATGCTGGCCTTGGAGAGAGGAGGAGGAACATTCGTTCTAGCTAGACCTGTTAAACGGGTGGGTCGGGTCGGGTTTGGGTCAGATCATAGATAATCCAATCCAAATTGACCCATTAACCCATTTATGACCCATTTAAGCATAGTATAAAATTTTTGACCAATACCCGACCTGACCCATATTATTAAAACGCTTTCCTATCTAACTAAATTTAGCAAAACGTATTCTTATAATCTTTTTAAAGATTATATTCCTTTAATATTGTATATTTTTTAAGAAAATCGAATTATTAATAATTTTATTTTAAATTATTTTTATTTTTAAAAAATCATGCACACATATGAGAGAACGAGACTCACCTAGATTTTGATGGCCAATCAAGCCACCATCCGACGATGGTGGCAACCACATGCAATAGCATCGTCGTGCGAGTGAGAGGAGGAGCTACTATACAAGCAATGGGAGCGAGACAACACGATATCGTGCAATGAGGAAGGTTTATTCATTTTGATTTGAGAGTGGAGAGGAGATAAGTCATCTCTAAAGATTGAGGAGTAGTTGGGTTCTAAGTAAGTTTAAACTTTGATCCATTAACGACCCATGTATTTTAGTCTTTTTAATTTTAAACCCATCATAGGTATACATATCAAAATGAATGCATAACCCATTTAAATATTAAATGAACTATAAATGGGTCAGGTTTTCTTTTAGATGGGTTCAAAACTAAAAAGACTAAAAAAAACTTGACCTATTTATGATCCATTTAATATTTAAATTAGTCATAAATGGATTATGTACTCATTTTGATAGGTGTAGTTCTAGCCGGGGGAAGCTCGCTCGAGTGATGTATCAGCGAAGAGAGAAAAACCAGAGAAAAGAACCAGAGAGAGAATCTGAGATAGGAGGCAGAGAGGACGCTTGCCTAAGGAGGATTCTGTTCGCATAACAGAGGGCTTGAGAGGCTGGTTCGTAATGGAGAGAGGAAGCTCGCCGGAGAGATGTTGTCTGCCGCCGAAGGTCCCCTCCAAGTCACCTGAAGCTTCACCGGAGGCCAACTCGTCGACCATTCAAGAGGAGCTGGACCGTCGCCAACTGCTCTATAGTCTCCTCATGCCGGCCATGAACCTGTGAGTATCGCCTAAAAAATAAATGACGGCAACCATGGCCGAATGTTTCCCGAATGAGAATTGAATTAATAAAGAAGGGGCAACTTTTAGTAGAATCATGATAAATGAAATGATGGCGGGGTGCTGCACTTTTTTAAGTCTGTATTTCCTTGTAAGTATCTCCCCCTGGGAGATCCTATGGTTCATTTTGTAGCGTATGCCTTTTGTCTTTAGACCTTTTGCGGCGAAAAGTGTAGTTTGTCCGAACGGAGTCTTGTTATCCACGTGGTGCTCACGAGCTACTACAAGAGTGCACACTTCCCAACTTGCCCCTATGACCCGTACCAAGTCTACACGAGCCCGAGCAAGGCTGTCCTTTGCGCAGACTCCTTCCAGAGCATGTACACCCAGATGCTCATGCGCAAGGAGGTCCTCCTCTGTCGGTACCGGGTCAGTGACATCAATGCCGCCCACACACTATCCGCATGTTGCCCACCCACCACACCCTCGCCCAACGCACTTCAATCCCCAAGCCCAAATGTGTTCTCACATAATCCTCCATGCGGCGATTATCACCCATGTGTCACGGGCCGATCGATTACTCGTTCCTTTGCACCCGTGCGGCCTTAGGATTTCTCCCAAGCAGCCTTTCCACTCAAACTCACACAAAATCTAGAGAGAGAAACTGTAGAGAGAGAAGCTCTGGTTTTCTATTTCTTGTGTAGAATGAGATCCTTACAATGAGGGGGAGGAGCCCCTATTTATACAAGTACGGACTCATCGTATCCGTAGATCCATCCTCGATCTAACGGTGGAGATTAGATCTCCCCAACTACCATCTACCCACATTAATTACATTGAAGTAGCCCCCAACTACTTCCTACCCGTATTGAATACATAGGAGCAGCCCCTCAACTACTGCCTACTTACATTGATTGCTTTGTGTACAATGACCGTATCGCCCGCCCTAGGAATAATCTAGAATACTCAAGAAAACCCTAGAATACGGAGACCACGGTTGAGGGTCGCTTGTACCAAGGTTCGGTCACGGCATCGCTCAAGAACCCTCTTGGATCGTGCAAGTCCTTGAGCCGTGACATTCTCCCCCACCTAATCAGGCGACGCCCTCGTCGCGTCTTCGGCATGGAATGCTTCAATTTGTTTCTTGAATTGCCAAAGAGCGTCCGCGGGTTCCCAACTTGCTTCACTCTCCGGAAGACCCTTCCATAAAATCATGTATTCTCGCTTCGGTGCACAGTACCGCTTCCGTATGACTCAGTCGGCCATGATGTGGTCGACCTCTCGATCATACGAGGCCTTAGCTCCCATGGGTGCCCGTTGCGACTCCCCTCGGTTCGGATCTTCCTCATCCATATGGAAAGGTTTAAGCATACTTACATGGAAAACCGGATGTACCTTTAGCTTTGGCGGTAGCTCCAGCTTGTATGCAACCTTTCCAACCCGTTGAAGCACACGGAACGGCCCCTCGTAGCATCGGATCAACCCTTTGTGTACGTCTTTGTATCGGAGGACTATG
>CM026417.1:15591461-15753907 GCA_014858505.1 Corymbia citriodora subsp. variegata | reverse complement strand
GAGATCTCCCACGCTGCACCGCTTGAGCTCCTGCTTGGTCCATGGTTTGAGACCACCCATGAACTGATGATACGCCTCCGTGTCGCTCATCGAAGGGATTTGGAGTAGCAACTCCGAAAATCGCTTGATGTAGTCACGCACCGCACCCTTTTGCTCGAGCCGTTTCAGCTCATTCCGAGCATCCTCCTCCGCGTACGAAGGGTAGTACATCCGTCGGAATTCTTCGACGAATCCTTCCCATGTCGCGATGGGATCGCCACTCCTCCCATCCGACCGACGACGCCACCACAATAATGCATTATCAAGTAAATACATAGATGCGGTGTTTACCCGAGTAAGGTCGTCGTTGATTCCCATGGCCTGGAAGTATCGTTCCATGTACCATAGGAAGTTGTCCACATCCTTGGCCACCCGCGAGCCCCTGAACTTGTCTGGCTTGGGTGCGTCCGTTCGTGGACTAGCATGCACCGTGACCACTCCGTTCACGCGTACCGCTTCTGATTCCGCAAGCTTCCCTTTGAGTTCCTCAACGTCAGCACGCATAGCCACTATCATGGCCTCCAAGGTTTCCTCCCGTTGTTCCAGTTCTTGCCTCAGGGTCCCCAGCAACTCGCCTCGGAGCTCTCCCATGCTGGACTTGAGCTCTAGCACTTCGGCCTCAAGCTCCTCCTTGCCAGCTTCAACTCCTTCAACGGTCTGGGTCAGGTCGTCGACCGATCCTTGGATCTCGGAGGCGAATATCTCCACCTTTATCACCTGACGATCCAGATCCCCCATAACATCCCTCGAACCAGAACCAGCACGGTTCTTTCTTACCTTGGGGCCTTTAGCGGCAGCTCTTCCACGCTCCTCTTAATCCGCTGCCAGCACGATCAACACCTCAGGACGGGATTCAGCCATTGCGCCTAGGAATGAACTTCGCTCTGATACCACTTGTCACGGGCCGATCGATTACTCGTTCCTTTGCACCCGTGCGGCCTTAGGATTTCTCCCAAGCAGCCTTTCCACTCAAACTCACACAAAATCTAGAGAGAGAAGCTCTGGTTTTCTATTTCTTGTGTAGAATGAGATCTTTACAATGAGGGGGAGGAGCCCCTATTTATACAAGTACGGACTCATCGTATCCGTAGATCCATCCTTGATCTAACGGTGGAGATTAGATCTCCCCAACTACCATCTACCCACATTAATTACATTGAAGTAGCCCCCAACTACTTCCTACCCGTATTGAATACATAGGAGCAGCCCCTCAACTACTACCTACTTACATTGATTGCTTTGTGTACAATGACCGTATCACCCGCCCTAGGAATAATCTAGAATACTCAAGAAAACCCTAGAATACGGAGACCACGGTTGAGGGTCGCTTGTACCAAGGTTCGGTCACGGCATCGCTCAAGAACTCTCTTGGATCGTGCAAGTCCTTGAGCCGTGACACATGTCTATACCTGACTTATCAATTAAATTACAATTTGTCATACCACCTTTGAGTTGAAACTATAGTCACTAGGGAAATGGAAGGCGACCCCAGCCGACCCAGAGATCTTGAATCAGATTATGTACAGTGTGGATTGGTGGATGGGGAGTGGGCAAGGGCCCACCTCGGCGAGAATACATGTCGTCACACGTGGTGATCACCACACCACACACATCAATGCTTGGATGACGTCACATTTCGCCTTTATGGGAGATTTAATTCCATGCAGTGCCAAGTACTTTTGTCCTCTGCCTTTTTTTTTTCTTTTACAGATCTCGCACATACGAAATCCTCTTCCTCTCTCTCTCACAAGCATGGCAAAGATTTTTGCTAAGATTTTGAGCCTTTAACAATTAGACATATTCCCCTCCCCCCTCCCAAAAATATAAAAACACCCATCAAATCTCCATAAAAGATTTTTCCGATTTGGGGCTCAAAAGGGAAACCTCAGCATAGTCTCCAAACCATAGGGCATTTTCCATCATAAAGTGGTCAAGCTACACAAATTTGCCGAGGCATCTGCAAATCATGCCAATTTGACTAAATCTCTTCATTGGGCCGGGGGGTTTGGTGGAGATCACTTGTTTGAATCTAAGCAAAAAAAAACAACAAAAAATTTAATTTAATTAGTGAATCACATGCTCTAGACCACATGATGAGGAACTTACAAGAATTGGGTTGGAAGGAATTTGTTGTTTCTTTTTTGGAATTCATTTGCTTAGTAATTTCATTCCCTATCAAATCAAATTTTAAGTCATTATCAAAATAATCAGATATTTCTTATGAAACTTTGTAAGGAAGACTTCATCTAAGTGTGAAGTGAGACATTACATTCAGATTATGTTGTCAAAAAGGATTTCTACATTTGGACTTTACCAACGAATGGCACTTCAAAAGGGTAAAGTATCCACAAACAAAAATGAAAGGGGAGTAACGTGTGCACTAACATTGGCTTTGATAGGAATTGCATCTAAAATTTAGTTTATTTTACTATTGTCTCCATCGATGTCACAAATGAGGTTAAGAATATCACTAATGTTAATTGAGCCTACCACTCACTTTGATCATTATAAATTCCATGTAATTTGATCACAGGTTATATTGATAGGAAAATCGGTAAGTGAGTGGATTTAAATAAATCTTACCAAGCCTTGCTAGGCCATGTATCAATGACTTCATATATCTAAAGAATTTCTTAGTTTGTTTGTCCTGCTTAGTAGGATGGAAGATTGATTAAAAAAAAGTGCATTTGAAGAAACTTGAAGAATTAACGAGTTTTGAATTTTTTAGTTAAGTTACATTAGAAAGCATATTTAAATTTATTCGTGAAGTCAGTCGAAAATGAGAAACTCCTGTAAACATTACCCCTGATTCCCTTTGATTCAGGAGGGAAGAACCCAATCAGAATGCGTAGTGAGGAGGAAGAGGATGATCCAGAACATCTGGCTCATTAGGAAATGCGTGGAAAAGAGATATGTTCAAGGTCTGGGGGAAACATTGGCCAGCTAAAACTCAAAGCAACAGCTCAGACTAGTGTAGCACAAGGAGAAATGCAAGAAGGGAAAAAAAATTCTCCAACCAATAAGAAGTTGGGAAGATACAACCCCTATGGAGTATGGATAGCTAGGGTTAATGCAATAGACGAGACTTGGCCACTTGAATTACTAAAATTTCGGCTTTATTTAGTGGTGAAGCCAGTGGGAATCGGATGAGTATTAGTAGTTATGTGGAATGATTTGGTATTTCTTAATGTTGAATCAGCCTCAAGAAAATTCATCAACGGTACGCTGGAGAACAAACCTAGGAGGATTGTTCTACAAAATAAGGAGGAATCCTGCAAAGTAAGGAGGATTGTTCAATGGCTTTTTATGTATTTTCCTATTGCATCTTGACAAGGTCTGAACAATCGGTTTCAATTTTCACTAAATTTTTTATTCATTTATTTATTATTTTCTATTTTTTATTAAAGATGGGCTCAGTCTGAAAATGGACTGTACTGGGCCTTTGTGAATTTGGGCTGTGGACATAAATGGATTTATTATATCCAACCCCTTTCAATTTTAAAACTTCACTGAACTCAATCTCAAATATAATTATACTAACCTCATCTTATATATATCTTGTTCTCCTTTTTTTTGGTAAGGTAAGTATGTATAATTTTCAACCATCAACTATACATTATAAGGGATAGCGGTACCTATTTACACTCGAAAAGCAATATAACTACTGAGTGGAAAGGTGTCGGAATCTGAAAATATCTAGAGCAGAAGTGACAGAGAATAACCACAAAAGTCCTTAGACATCAAAAACAGAGGCATCAAATCCCCAAGATCTTTGTAATCTTCTATTAACCATATTATCTTGAACCAACGACCCCGAAACCACTTTGTCCTGGACAGCTTTGATAATATAATGCTTCATAGAAGGAATGAGCACACTTTGCCCCGAAATAATGCATCATTATGAGACTTCCATATAACATAACATAATGCTCCAAAAGAAAACCTAAATACCTCTTTCTGGAAGCCTTTACTAGTCAAATTTCCACAAGCCCATTCAAGAGTATTCCTCCATGATCCTCCTGGCCAGGCCAAATTACATTTACCCACCCAAAAAACAGCAATATCATGCATTACTTTACAGCCAAAAAACAAATGATCAATAGAGTCCGGCCTAATCTTACAAAAAGGACATACGGCACCAACAATCCTGCCATAAGATAATAAAAGCAATTGTGTAGGGAGGCGATTCCTGATAATCAACCATAGCAAAAATTGGTGCCTCGGCACAATGGACATACTCCACACGAAGGAAGACCAATATACCCGCACAGCTCGACTTCTAATATTATCCCAAGATGAAGCCATCGAAAACTCACCCGAGGAATGCAGTAACCAAGTAAACACATTCGGCCTGTTGTTGAGGATTGGAATCGGATACAGCCAGCTTTGTATATGTTGGAGAACAGCGAGCCCAGCCAGAGAGAATAGGTCCGCCACTGTTGCTTCCCTAGGAAGGCTAGATCGATAGATGTAGGAGTTGGAGAAGAAAAGATTCAGTGGATCTTGAGGGTGCCAAGGATCAAACCAGAGTGAAGTAGTATGTGCATTACCAACCCGCCACCTCACAAAAGCAAGGAATTCAGGTCTCAAATCAAGAATTTTCCTCCAAGCCTAGGAGCAATAAGTCGGTGTAGATGTGATCCAAAAGTTCTTGTTTTTTAAATAAGTGGCATGGATCCACTTACACTAAAGGGATTCCTTGTCTATAAACAAGAGCCAAATATGTTTCATCATAATAGCTCTATTACTCTCCCGAAGCTTCCTCACCCCAAGTCCACCTTCAGCCTTTGGTAGACACACTTGATCCTAAGCCACCTTTACACCACCAGAGCCTAAACTAGGACCCTTCCACAAGAATTGTTGACATTTTTGTTCAATTCTTTTCAGGATCGAGCTTAGTATGATAAAAATACTCATCCAGTAAACTTGAATGGCATGAAGGACCGACCTGATAAGTAATAGCCGATTAGCAAAAGACAAAAATCGAAGGGTTCAAGAATGGACCCGAGTAGTAAGGAAACTAACTAGGGCAACACAATCCATTTTGGCCATCCTCTTAGTGATAATAGGAACACCAAGGTATCTCACTGGAAGGGACCCTAGCCAAAATCCCCACATCTGGATGATTTGATCATGGGCGAATGTAGAGCCACCCGCTAGAAACACCTCACTCTTGTTGAGGTTCAACCGAAGACCACTCCAAGAGGAAAATAGAAGGAGACCCTCCTTTAGACATGAGCATGAGGTCATAGAAGCTTCACAGAAGAGGAAGACATCATATGCAAAGAGTAAGTGAGACAACCTAATAGCTTTACATATCCATAATAACTTAAATCTTGGACAATGAGCTTGCCGAGAGATAATGCCAGACAGGACCTCCATGGCCAAGGTGAAAAGATAGGGAGACATAGGGTCCCCTCGCCTTAACCCCCTCCCACTTGGGAAAAACCCATGAAGCTCTCCATTAATTGCAATACAAAATCTAGGAGTCCGCACACATGTCATAATGCGATCTACCAACCAAATAGGAAATCCAAAAGATTTCAAGATCAGCTCCAGAAAGTCCCAATTAAGGGTATCATAGGTTTTCTGAAAATCAACCTTGACTTCACATTTAGGGAGGTAGGGCTCCACATGAAACCCACTAAATAACTCCTGAGCTAATAAAATTTTATCACTAATTCGCCGGCCTTTGACAAATGCATTATGGAAAGAGCCAACTAGGAACAAGGTAACCTCAGCAACTCTATCTGCAATAATCTTTGTGATGCATTTATAAACAGTGTTGCAGCACACTATCAGCCTAAAATCCCCCACAAAAAAAAAGCATTGGGAACTTTAGGAACAAGAGTGAGGATAATATTATTAACCTCCCTTAACAATCTCCCAATGTTGAAGAAATCCATAACAGCATTGACCACAACCTAGCCTACCACATGCCAATTCTTTTTGAAAAAATCAGAGTTAAAGCCATCCGGTCCTGAGGCTTTATTACTCGCAAGTGAGAACATAGCATTTTGAATTTCAGTAGAAGTAACAAGACTAGATAGCAACCGAACCTAGTCATCCATAACTCCAACAGAAAGCACCGATTTAATGTCCATAAGAGAAGGCTAAACCTCCATGTGCATCGAGCCAAGCAGCTCCTGAAAGTGCTAAGTGAAACTGTTGTTAACTTCCTTCAAATCAAAAACCAAGTTGCCCTTATTATCCTGGATAGACAAGACTCTATTCTAGAGATGTCGATTATTCATCAAGTGGTGAAAAAATTTAGTATTGAGATCCCTTTCTTTCAGCCAGTGAATTCTGGATTTCTGACAGAAAAAAGATTCTTCCTAAGACTTGAGTTCATAAAACAACCTAAGCTGAATTCTCTCTTGGTCCGCCAAATGGTCATTCTGTAGATCCAACCGGTAAGCATCTTGAGTTACTTTGAGAGCACCCCTTGCATCTTCAACACGTGATGAGAGGTTAGGGAAAAATTCATTGTTCAGTTGTTTTAGGCGGCCTTTTACCTCTTTTAATCGAAAGTATAATTGATACATGGGGGTACTTGTCACCGATGCAGTCCAGGCCTGGCAAAGAATAGGCCGAAATTGTGGATGTTCCATCCAATAGTTAAAAAATTTAAAGGGTTTCCTCCTGGGTGACGATTTAGTAATCTTGACAATCATAGGAGTATGGTTAGAAATTCTAGGAGCAACAAAGGCAACTTTAGAGAAAAAAAAGTCCTGGCACCATTTACTATTTACCAAAACCCAATCAATCTTACGAAGTTTCCAAGAAGAACCAAAGAAGACTGACCAGGTGTGACGATATCCAACATACCTAAGGTCATCAAGCAAAGCTTGGGATAAACATTCCTTCAGCTCATCAAATGACATGATCCATGGAGTCAAACTACCCACTCTATCCGATGGGTCACGAATAGCATTAAAATCCCCAGCCACCAACCACAGACTATTGTTGTAGGATGAACTCAACTGAACCAGATCAGCCCATAGAAGTCTACTAGCCACAAAAGTGTGCTCTCCATAAATTACCGACAAGTTAAAGGAAATGCCATAACTAATATCTGAGATATTGCCATGAATAGCTTGATCATGAGCTAGGATGGCATTAAATTTAACCCTACTCGGGTCCCAACCCACCCAAATTCGGCCCCTAGAAGAGAACGCATAATTAGAGGACCAATGCCACCCCGGGATAGTACTAGATGATAGAGTATCAAAATGTCCAGCAGGGACCTTAGTCTCCAATATTCTTATACAACAAAGATTGTTGGTATGCACAAGCTTGCCGACATCAACTTGGTATACCGGATCCACTAGACCCCTAATATTCCATATACCTATATTTATATAGTACTATATGCATCAAACATAGAGAGCTTACTTGCGTTGACCTGTACGCCAACGACTCTTCGATGACTTCGAACTAGGGACTGTCTTCTTAGAAGATGGAGGAAAAGGATCAGCACCAGCCATCGTGTCAGGCAGTTTAGGCCCCTGTTCAACAGCAGGGGGTTTTTGTTGTTGGGGCCTGGCATCTCCATCCTCCATAAGGTCCTCCTCCAAGCTGTTCTCCATCTCAAATCCATCATCTAGCCCTTCGTCTGATGAGGTAGAAGCAGATGACGATGGAGAGTCTACTAGACTAGCCTTTGCCTGATGTGCCCGGGAGGAGCGTAGACTAGCCTTTGCCTGATGTGCCCGGGAGGAGCTGTCCAATGGAGAACTAGAGGAGCACACATGATTAACCAGTTCTAACTTGGCTCTCACCTTCCTTCTGGCCTTCCTGCTAGGACGTTGAGTTTGCCAAGATGCCTCAGCATTCACAACATGGACTATTTCGGCTGTGACACCATCTTTGCTACCTGGAATATCAGCACCAGGTACCACACTCTTCCCCAACTCCAACCGGCTTTGGATCAGAACAAAAAGATCAACAACAAATTGCCCGACCCTTAAAGGAGGATCTTCTTCATCAAGAGGCTGAGTTGCAGCACCATCGCCCCCCATAGTATTGTCCTTGGGTAGACATTTATGCCCAAACAAGCCATAAGATGAGCAGCACACTGGCCTCCACTCATAATCCACTTTCACCTTATGCATAGTGCCACTAATAAGCATGTCAACTGAAGCTAGAAACTCTGTCGTGGCTGACATCTCCACATAAACACGAGCAAAGGACAACATGAATCACACATGAGAGATTGAACTGAATGCCCTTCCGTTACTGCAACATGGACATAGATGTCCCGGGGTGTCAGGAAACATGTGCCACCCCTAATTTGTTTTGTTGGCTTAATGATTGCTCCCTCTAGGAGTTGTAAGCCAACCCATACTGCACTAGCCTCTTCCCATTTAAATCTGTTTCACTCTCCCTGGTTTCTTGTTTCTCTCTATAGATACGTGACAATTCGCGTACGAAATCTGTTGCCGATATATTTGCTAATCCACCGTCGCAAAGTGTCGTCGGATCCACTAATTGATTGTCTTCAAGCATTACCTTTAAATCATCCTCTAGCCGTGTGCATGTTAGCACATATCCTAACATTTTCATGGTTCTACCCGATACTCTAATTTTAATGCTAAATTGTAAATAACTCTCATTAAATTGCCCAAAATCAACTCCTCCCTCCAACACTCCCCATAGCACATTCGGTTCAACTCCTCCCTCCGAAGTCATGATCAACCATCCAACAAAACCAGACTACCATAAAAATTAGTGCGAATTGCATTCCAAGTCGATGCAGTGATGGTTATCGTGCACTTTGCTGAGGAAGAAGACGATCTTCCCTTGCATCTATGTAGTTTAACCATGCCATCCTTTGTACTCTCCGTGGGTGTGCAACAGTTTGGACCCCCTGGCTTAACGATTGCTTCCTTACGAGGCGTAAGCCAACACTGCTGCACTTGTCTCTTCCTGTTTAATCTGTTTCACTATCATTGGCTTCCAGTTCCTCCATTCATAGGAGACGTTTGTGGACCTTACAGAATACAGCTGGATCCACTGATAGACCGTCTTCAAGCACAACTTTCAAATCATTCTCTAGGTGCCTACGTCTTATCACATATCCGAACTTTTTTACGATTCCACCCAATGCTCTAGGCCTAAGGCTAGTGAAATGAAATAGCTCTCGTCAAATTGACCAAAACTAACTCCTCCCTTTGAAACTCCTCACAATACATTTGCTATGAGATACTGAATCCACACATGATCCTAATTAAATGAGTCAAGAGTTTCTGATAGCACATTCTACCTTTGGCCATTGACTTGGGGCACAATGTCGAAAGATACTTCCCTTTTTTCATCTTCTACACAGAAAACAAAACAAAGAACCAATCCTAGGAACTTATCATACAAGTCATGTGAAGCCATGAAAGATACAATACCGTTGTCAACAAGATTGGACTCCTCTAGCATCTCTCCTCAAGGGAGAACATTTCAGTAATTAGGAAAAATTCAACAATAGTGATACTTTTGTTATAAGGGTAAACTGCTAAAAATACTCAAGTTTGTAACTAGTTCAAGTAGAGAGTTTGATTTGAGCACTTTCCTCGTGATCTAACCAAACTAGGGTTTTTATAATGATCACACATATTTATCATTGTATAATAATTAGACATATCAATCCCCGCTTACGTTATATATGATAATCATGCCATAAAAACCATTCCCTAGCATGTGTTGTAGCCATCCCTATTGCAAATACGTGGAGAATCGCTTTATATTAGATTTCTTTGTTTGTTTAGAATTGTTCACTTTTGCAGTATACAGATACAGTGCACCCAACATACCCTCGCTATCGACACGCATGCACAGAGAGAGAGAGAGAGAGAGAGAGATTGAAAAGTCTGCCATGTTTCACCTTCTGCGGACTAATTTGCTTGAATTATCTTCCTCTGTGCTCATTTTGACTTTCCGGTAGATTTTCAGTTTCAATTGAACTTTCTTATTCTGTGCTCATTTGACTATATTCATAAATCTCATAATGTAAACCAGGATCCAGCAACTGATTGCCTTGAAACAAAACCTTCAAATCGCTCTTTAATGGCTCGTATGTTAGTCAGAATCCACTTTTTCACAGTTCCACCACCCGATGCTCTAATGCTAACTAGGAAATGACTCCAGTCATTTAACTAAAAGGGCCTACTCCCCACAGCTCCCTTGCTTTGCAATAATGAAGCCACAGATGTTCCAACTGAAAGTCCAGGGGCGTGCAGACTTAATGTCTCCATCAACGGATACTTCAATCGCAAAGTTATTCTCGATTGCTTCTTTCACTGGGAGTACAAATAGAAAGTTAATACAAGTCCTTTGAAGTTATGGGGAATCTTGAGGATCTCTTCTTAAGAAATATGTATCCATATGGGGATCACTTCCTCCATTTTTGGAAACTTGATTAGTTTTGAGCAGCCATGAAGCATTGTGGTTACAAGATTTAACAACCTGCATATTCTGAATTGAAAAATAGAGCAGCCATGTTCGACTATTTGTGCACTAAATTGCTTCAATTATTTTCCTCTGTGCTTGTAAATCATCTGTTTCTCTTTAACTTTCTTCCTCTATGATCATTTGACTATCTTCATGCGAAACCTCGTAAAGTAAAGCTGGATCCGGTAACTGATCGTCTTCAAGCAAAATATCCAAATCATTCTCTAGTGGCTTGCATATTAGTCGGAATCCCCACTTCTTGACAATTACACTAGGTGGTGCTCTAATGATAAACTGGAAATGACTCCAGTCATTTGAACCAAAAGGGTCTCCTTCCCACAGCACCTCTGGTACACAATACAGAAGCCATACATGACCCAAATCCAATGAACCGATGGTGCTTGAGCCTTCCATCGTCTTCTTGCCATTAACGTACCCTTCAAGGTTAAATTCTTCTTTTTTTCCTTCCTGGAATACAACACAAGAAGCTAATCCTAGGAACTTGTTATACAAGTCCTTTGAAGCCATGAAAGAAATAGAACCCTCATTATTAGGGAGCAACCACTTTGGCATCTCTTCTCCAGGCAAAAGAAGTTCGCAAACAATTTTGGGATGAAACTGTTGTCACAAATGTAGACCGTTAGATAATTTACTGAAATTGGCACCTAAAAGGAGGATTTCCAATGAATAAAGTGGGCATTCCTAGAGTTCAGCTATAGTTAGCAATAACATCACAAAGATTTTTTTTGTACTGGTGGAAACAACATACATATTGTTGAAGATTTTGTAATTGGATGTACACGTATTGTTGATATTTTAAATTGAACAATCCTTGTAATTCCACAACGAACTAGAGCTAAATAAATAAAGAGTATCCTTTGCATAACCTTATAATTACCTCCGCTACATATACACTCAAAATCACTTTCAATGCTTGTTTTTCTTAATTAGCCGATGCAAGATTTTTAGCCTTTCGCAATATAAAACACTTGTGCACCAACATATACAGGACTCCATATTAGAGAATTTATTGGTTGCTAGTCTTTAATCTATTGTGAAAATAACAGTATATTCTAAACAACAAAAAATCAATTAATAAATAATATTATAAATTGTTGTAGGACCCATTTCTTTAAGAATTTGTGGGTCAAAATAAGTTATTATCCTCATAATAACTCAAAATTGTTATATATTATTTTTTATTTTATTTTTTGGGAGAGGGGAAGGGGGTTTGAGAGAGAGTCTAACCTCTAGCTTGAACAAATCATTCATGGTGAAGCCATTATGGAGCAATTCATGACATGAAGAGAAGTCAACAACGTCAACGTCAATGTCAATGTCAGGGAATTTTACTTGGGGACTCACAATTATTTGCACAAAATTTATTCAGTTGCCATGGAATCTCGAGGATCTCTTGGAGTTGATGGCAATACGAAACATCCAACCAGTCCAACTTATTTAGTTGCCCACATGCAGGAAGGCTAGTAAAATTGTTTCCCCTCAAATACAGATTTCTTAAGAAGGGAAAACAGGAGTCATTCTCTAGAAACTCTACTTCTGATAAACTGCATTCACTAAGATTTAAAACCTTTAACTTAGGAAATCCTGTCCTCGCATGGGGATCACTCGAATCCTCCTCCTTCTTTGGAAACTTGATTAATTTTGAACAGCCTCCAAGCTTCAGGCTTCTAAGATTTTGCAATCTGTAAATGCTAGACAGAAGGATTGCCAATTTCTTGCAATAACTTAACTCCATTTCCTCCAAAGACACAAGATTTTCTATGGATGTAGGAAGTTCCTCAATTGAAATCTCTTTTAAATTAAGTTTTTGCAAGCCCTTCATTTCATCTGGAATATCGGGAAATCTTTGCAATTTTGAGCAATTTTCAAGAATGAGAAGCCGAAGATTCTTGGACTGGAGCATAGCAGGGAGATCATTAAGTTTAGAGCACCCACCTAAATTCAATAACTGTAGTTTGGAGTGATATGCAACTGACGCGTGGGCATACTCCAAGTTTTTGCACCCATGGAGATCCAATTGCTCTAGATTTGGAATATAATCGAGGTTCGGCATAAAAACAAGCGACTGGCATTCACTGAAGTTCAAGAACTTCAATTTTTTAAAGTCCTGCAAGAAACATTCAAGACAAGAAAAAAAAAAGAACCGAGATAAATATTCAATTCAAAAACTGGCTCTAAGTTTTCAATTAAAAAACTAGTGGTATGTCCACATCCTAGGAAACTATATAAAAAAGTCTTCACACATCAAAATTCATAAGCATTACCCCAAAACACGGATCAACTAGTAACACTTCTATTTGTCCATAGGCAAATAAATTGTCCTTACAATTTTCCCGAACAAATTACATAGGGGTGATTCTGCTGTTCTGAAATGCAAAATCGAAACATTGCTCCGTGTTGGTAAGGGTGAAAGACATTGGTAACTGTCAAATTCCATTGCTAACGATATTTGGACATAATAAGAAAAGGAGATTTACCCATCACCATCCAAAGAGTTCTAAAGGCGTGGCTTCTCTATTCTCTTATGGGAAGGGTCCTTGAAAGCACAGAGACCATTACCAACTATATATCAAAAACCTACGGATCAAATTAAAAGTTTCATGGTATATTTTATGCACATTCAGCACTCAAATGTTTATCTTACAAACCTAGGAGCTTTTGTTTCAATTTTCTTCTCAAAATCATTATAATTTGAGTTTGTTGTTGTCATTTTTCATGTATGTATAGAAAAGTTTTATTTTATCTTGATACTTTCACTACTTTTCTAATAAACATTATGTACTTTTGATTTTTCTAATCAAATACTTCTACTTACATAAATTAACTAATCAATTCTCTCTAATACTGAATCTAGCCAAATCTAGATAAGGTGGCCATTGGACAATTCCGCACTATGACATGGATTAAATATCACACATACATGGGCACTCATTCATTATTTACGATGGCTATCCATGTAGGCAATATTCAATCCACGTCATACTCTGATGACCACATTGGTTGGATTTGGCAAGATATGATGCTAGAGAGACTTAATTAGACATTTTGTATAAGTAATTATTTATATAAATTAAAAACCCATGTACTTGATCAGAAAAACAGTTAAAATACAAGGATGAAAAATGAAATCTTTCCTCTATGTATTTCAAATATAACCAGCAAGTTGTCAACTAGAAGGCAGTGTTTTTATTCAGTGGTTGACGTACTGATTAACAGCCTATATTTGATGCCTTAATATGTGTAAAGAACATAGTAATTGTAATGGTTTCCTAAGGACAACAACATACATAATCAGATTCGATACATATAAGTAATGAAAAAAGGACCATGTAAATACGCACCTTAAATTGTTCCCCCACTACTTTGATTTTGCTTTTCTACATATCAAGCCCAACTAACTTCTTTGGACCACGGCTAAAATCTGGAATCGAGACACAATTAGGCCATTCAAACCACCTTAACTCATTAGGGAGATGGATGGGACCTTGGAAAGAATTATCTACATTAAGCAGGATGAGCAATCTCAACTTTCTCATGTTTATGAAAGCATTAGGACCGATATAAATCTCTTCTGGCTTTGGTAGCTCCAAAACTATAGCTCTTGTCACATTCATTCCCTGTGTATTTATTCAAATATATTAACATTACTTTGTAATTAAAGTAAACAAAGTCAAATATAAGAATTGAATATGAATTCTTATAACAACTCTTACCGCATCTCCCGACAGAAATCAAGAACATCATCATAAAGCCATAACCTACTGCGTCTTCTAGGGTCTTCACGACATTCTTGTTTGACAATATCCATACCCATTAATTGCATTAAGTCATGCATTTGTAAGGTCCAACACTCTTCGCTAATCAAGCAATGTTCAATGAGAATTTGTACCCCAATAGTCGCGTCAAAATCACAACTATCAAGAACTTTCTTAATGTACTCTGTACTCTTCCCCTTGAAGAAACAAGCAATGTCCAAAAAAATCTCCTTTGCATAGTCCTCTAGTCCATCATAACTTACCTTTAACACGTCATTGATCTTTCTGTCAGGACTTTTGGCAAGTTTTTGCAAGGTACTTTTCCATTCATGTTCTCCTCTACCACATAGGAAAGCGCCCAATACCTCAAGAGCCAAAGGAAGACCTCTCGCATAATGCAAAACTTGATCAACAAGATTGTTGCTTATTTCTATTCTTTGATTTCCTAGAAAAGCATGCTTTCTAAAAAGTTCAAGAGCTTCACCATCCTCAAGAGCTTTAACTTCATACATATGATCCCGATCTACCCCATGAGAAGTTAGTAGATGCTTATTTCTTGTTGTGATGATTATCCTACTTCCTTTACCAAACCACTCATAATCACCAGCTAAAGCATTTAACTGGCATGCATCATCAACATCATCAAGAATAATGAGAACTTTCTGATTGCAAAGTCTATCTTGAACTAACTGACTTCCTCCACCACTCTATGGACTATTAATTTCTTCCCTTGTAATACTTGCAATAGCAATTTTTCTTGCAAAGGAACCAAATCAACAGAATTTTTGGAATTTTCTCGAACACGTTCCAAAAAACTAGCACCGTGAAACTCTCTAAAAATAGCATTATAAATGGCTTTAGCAAGGGTTGTCTTTCCTACACCTCCTTGTCCCCATAATCCTACCATAAGAACATCATCCTTGGACTGTAAATTTAAGATTGTTTTAAGCTCTTGTACTCGGTAATCCATCCCAACCGGATACTTGGCCACATGTAATGGCGTTCGATCTAGTTGAGTTTAGATCTCCTGTACAATATGTTGTATAAGCCCTGCTTCATATCTAACAAGGAAAAATTAGTTGAAATTTCTTAGAGAGCAATCCAAAGAAATGAAAAAGTAATTAAAGAGAATATCTAATTAAGAAATTAGTCTACAATATATCTAGAGATGAATGTCCGAATATGTTCAACTAGTAAGATGCCCGTGTCTACACTTGTCTAGAACTAAATTTTTCATCTTATTCTACATGTTATGTGTTAATTTATTTTACGTTTAATTAAAATCCAAGTTAATTATTAGATATGCTAAATGTTGATTGACATTGTTTTGATCTCTTTCCAAACTTTCATAGAATTATCTTGTTTTTCCTTAGATTTTTTGGATGCCTACCCTTTTATCTGGTATTTCTTTAGCAAAGTAGTAGTTGTGATGCAAACCAATGATGTGAAGTCTACGTTAGCATTATCATGGGGTAAATCCTAATAATATCAAAGTTTACAGTTTGGGATGACTTGAGTCCCACTTTTCAAAGTGGACAAACAAAGACACTTGTGCCTACCACTGGGACAAAGAAAACTATGTTTTAATTACCTTCTTGCTCTTTAAAGCTCCAAGAATGTCATTAAGGGTTGTATTTCCTTCTTCTTCTTTTGTAGGTTTTACTTTACTCCTACTCTAACGATTGGACTTTTGCCCTACTTTTTTACTAGGCATAGGAGTCGAAACTCACTCCTAAAACTAAATCGTTCTCACCCTAACCCCCCAAAAATGTGGGATTCGAACCCCCTACATTTCCCTTCTTATGTAAAAATGGTGTTCACTGGGGCAAATCCCAGTGGTTATGGACTGTATTTCCTTTCAAAAACCTAATTTTTCATTCTTTCTTCATATAAAATATAAAGCAAGCATTTCTAATAAATAAAACAAGTTGACAGAACACCAAATTTATCTTCTCTTATATGATGGGTTACCTAATGAGGTAAATACTCTCTTGGCAAAAGATTTCGCTCAAGAAAATGATTGTGGATACAGAGAAAGGGACAAATTCTCTTGCCAGAGAGTTGCCCTTAATGGTCAATGAAAGGCTTGATGTAATTGAAACAGAGACTAATTTAAAGAAGCCTGAGGGACAAGCTTCAAATCAAGTCCTTGAAGCCCAAAAAATGCAGCCAGAAAAGGTCACATCATTCATTTTAGGTCCCGTAAAAAGAGCGGCTAATCTTAGTGGCAATGACACTAGAAAGTTAGCCCAAGATCTTAGGCAATCTTTAGGATTGGTTGAAGAGGCTCCAATACATCTTGATGACGGTATACTTGTAAGCCCGGTTATCCACATAGAACAAAATCAGAATTTGTTACAAAGATAATCCTTTAAGGCCTAAAGTTAGTTTTAAATTGTTTCTTTAATTAATTTTATTACCATCTTTGAATAGATCGAGTTTATTTGATAACTGAATATAATCATGTAAGGAAATAATATACATTTTTTGTTAGAAATAACTTAGTACGTAGTTTTTTAAGTGTTTTGTTTGATTTCCATTCTCTTTTATAAATACATACTTTTAATTTTTCTTTGAATGATTTCATTGTAATATTTCAATTAGGCTAATACCAAATAAAGTCAAATCGCATTATCAACTAATCTATATTTCGAATTAGCAATAGTTTCCCTATGATTAATCTGTATTGTTCACGTAATTATATACAGTTTGATATCACAATTTATATTCACAATAACTTGCATTATCATGTTAAGGACGTAATGAGTTGTATTTCTCATATTTAATAGAAGATATAGGATATAGATATAGATTAGTATACGTTAGTTTTTCAAACTTGTTATATTTGAAATTTGAGCAATTTTCCTTTTAAAGTATATATCAATTTTGCGAATTCACAGTTGCGGTTTTTGTGGATTTATTTCTCATCATTTTAATATTTAAATTTACTTAAAAGAACGAAAAAAGGGTATGGGCTAGCCGTGCCCGGGCCTTCAACAGGGGAAAATCCCGTGCCTAGCCTGGGCACGGCCCATTGGCCACTACTCACCTTACCCCAAAAAGCAAACCAAGATTTCCCCCACCCATCTCTCAGCTCCCCTCTGCCTTCGCCACCGCCTCGCAGCCGCATGTCCCGGCAATCGCGGCGTGCCCATCAAGTCTCAGCCGCCGTAGCCAGCCTCCAGTGACCATCGCCCAACGCTACCAATCCCCGATACGAGTTCTACACCCCAGATCTGGGGTCACGAGTTGTCGCCTAAGCCCCTTGACCGGAGAGACGGAGATGGGCTGAGGCGGCGGCGTGGCCATAGGGGTGATCTGTGCTGTGTGAGTGTGTTCGCTTCGGAGAGGGAGCGAGAGTGGGGCAAAGTTATTCCTAACTTTATAGGATCCCAAATCTCAGAGAAAATCAAGTATCGAAATATTTGGACTAATTGAAGTAACGTACCCATCAGTGAAATGCCACCCAGCTAACCTGCCGGCATCAAAAAGTGCTTTCCTCCATTTCTGTACTTTTTCTGAGTCCTTCCCAAACTTGACTTCATGCTTTGCCATAGCTTCTCCATAATTCTGTCTCTGCCCTCTCACCACTCTTGGTTCCACTTTGTAAAACACCGGAAAGACCATGAGGTTTCTTTGCTCCTTGCACTCCATGACTTTTGCCACCTCTTCGAAACACCATGGTGCAGAGGCGTAGTCCTCAGAGAAAACCACTATAGCAATTCGCTATTCCTCAATCGCCTTCATAAGTGCGGGTGATATCTGTTCTCCCTTCCTGAGTTCTTCATCGTCGATGTAAGTGTATATCCCCATCTGGTTTAGAGCCGTGTAGAGATGACCAAGAAAGTGGTTGCGGACATCTGGACCTCTGAAACTCAAGAAGACATCATAACTCCTTCTGAGCTTGGAAGAAGAAGAAGAAGAAGCCGCCATTAGGATAAGGAAACAAACAGCGGAGGTTAACAATAAGCAACGAAGGACGAACAAGTTAGCCACGAGAATCTTTAGTCCTCTGTTTTTCTTTTCCTTAGTAGGAGAGTTAGCTTATTCCATTGGCTCCCCAATTGAAGTACTTCACGTGGCTTCCAGGAAATGGCATTCGCAATCAATGAGTTTTTGTACCTCTTTTTTTTATTTTGCAAATTAAAAATAATCATTAGTGACTACTATTATTTTGAGTTTATTTATGACTTTTTCTTATACGCACATTAAAGATGTACTAGCAATTGTAATGTCCTTCACAAGATGGGTTAGTTGTGCAAGTATGCTGATGCTTTTGCTGATTTGAGAAAAGGGTTTTGATTTATAAGTATGTCTTCGCCCACAATTGGTACATTACATTTTCTCATGCATTAGGCATGCCATTTGAAAATTGGATAAATATTAACTTTATGTATAGATCAAGCTTTTTTCTTAGTTGAAAATAATGCATCCAATTCTAATGTGTAAATTAAAAGAAATGAGAAATTTTCTGGAAGAACACCTTAGTATGATTACTTAGTACGTCAATAGCTCATTTTCATTGCATGCTTTTTTTGGAATTCATTTTGCTTCAGTAATTTTATTCCCTGCCAAAGTGTAAGTCATCGTCAAAAGGATTGAATAGATCATACAAGAATTTGTAAGAAGGACTTCATCTAAAGTGCAAGAGAACACATTCATTCCATGCAAATTATATAGTCCCAAAGGATTTCCGCGTTTGGACTTCAATAAAGAATAGCACTTCAAAAGTGCAAAATGTCTATTGATGTTGGATCCGATAGGCATTGTGTCTAGAGTTCAGCTTATTTTGATACCGTTTAATTTCACGTCAAATATATGATTAAGAACAACACTAATGTTAATCAAGTGCACTAAGTTACACTGATCAGTGTGATTTTCCATGTGAATTGATCATAAGTCATTATCGATAGGAAAATCGACAAGTAACTTGATTTAAACCAATTTTATCAAGGCTTGGTTGACCACATATTGAGAACTTCCTAAATACAAAGAAAATTCATTAGATTCTCAGCCTGTTTGCTAGGTTCCAAGATTGATAAGATAATGTGCTTTCGGAGAAATTTGATGAATTAACAAGTTTTAAGGTTTTCTAGTTAAATTATATTAGAAAAAATTTTGATTTATTCATAGTCCGTAAATGGGAAGATTAAACTTGAACTTACTTGAAGAATATTCTATGATGTGGTACCAATCTTTCACTAAACAAGGAACAGAAAAAGAGTTCCTCAATGGGTAAAAAAAAAATTAGTATAGATAGTAGTGCATCAAAAATCCTACAAAATGCAATTGAGATCTTGATTTTTTTTAATTAGTGCAATCAAGTCTGTATTTTATTTTAAAATACAATCAAGATATTCAAGACCTAGCCATGTATTCTTAGCTTATGTTTATGGAGTAAGCACACTTTTCAGCAAAGATTTATAATTTAGTTGTATACATTGGTGGTTTTTACTAATCAATTGCATCTTTTAATACAGATTCGCGACCCGATTACATCTTTTAGGAGTCGATCTCATGGGACTTATTTTGGATGAAAGCTCTATTCCAACTCAGGCCTCATGATTTTTCTTTGTCATAAATACGGTTGATGAGCCTAGGCATCATGCCAGGGCCCCAACAGTCACCAAGACCCACTTGCTGCAAATATTAAAGTCACTACAGTTGAGCACCGGGTCCACTTCAATGCGAGAACTGTTCGAAAATCATCTAGTTGGTTCTGTTCCGAGCCGGTTCTAAGCAAATCCCCGTTCCATTTCTGGTTCAGGGACTGCCGATTCTACCTCAGAACCATTTCACCCGTTTTGAAGCCTCCTATGGGGGAAAAATACATTTGCAACTATAAAGAATTGCACCATAGTTTTCAATATAATCAAACAACCTCATAATCACTTAATCAAGAAATAGTTTAGTAATCAAATAGTGAAAATTTTATTAGAAATTATAAAAGCTTGGATTTTACCAACACATAAAAATGGCCCGATTCACTAATAAAATACGGAACTGACCTAAAACTAGCTGATTTAGAAAGTCGGGATTCCATAACCAACTAGTTCGTGATTCCAATGTTTTGGAACCGATGGTCACACGATCAGTTTTGGATTCTGGGTTAGGATCTAATCTACCTTAAACCCGTCACGCTTGAACCATGCTTGTCCATGTACGAATGCCCCTGGGAGATAATATTGGCTAATTCCGGTTGTCTATGTCTTCTTTAGGCCACTCTGCTCATTAATTATCACTTGTCCAAGTGGGGCACACTTTCCATACTTGTTCCATGCTCCGTTGCCTACCCCTCTCTCCTCCGTTACTCTTTTGCCTTCACTCTTTCACTCTGTTTATATTTTTGTGCAATGCCTATTTTAGAGATGCGCAAAATGAACCACCCAAACCAGACCAGACTGGCCAATTCAATCTAGTTCTTAGGAGTATTGGTCAGGTCCCCAATTTCTAAAAATGGAATTGATGTCCAGGCGAACCTATTTCCAATTCAAAAAGAGAATTGGACCGAACCAGCTATATACACATTTATTATTATTATTATTATTATTATTATTATTATTATTATTATTATTATTATTTTAAATTAGTAAAATATGAATTAAATAAAATCCCGTCCAATAGTACCACAAGCTACAATATAATAACTCCACTCATAGTCTCTTTTGTCAATAACTTAACATTTATCACACTCTCTTGTTATATATGGTTACTCTATAATGGGAAAAAAAAGTGATAAGTTCCATTGGATCAGATCAAATTGAACTGAAACTGATAGTCCTGTCCTTGGTTCCCGATCCTAGGACAAAACAATTTGGTCTCGAATTCCTAATTTGGGAATCAGTCCTCCCGATCTAATCCCCAATGCAGAAACCGATCACCTCTAGCATATTTCCCATTGAAGCACCCCCACCCCCACCAACCTCACTGCGCTACAACTACCAAGATGCTCTTACCGAGTCCATCCTCTTTTCGAAAGCCATAAATATAGCAAGCGGAGGTGTGGCCATGGTGCGGCGCTGGGCTCAAGGATGAGGTTGCAGTGGACTCAGATCCCATTCCTCTATTTTTCCCTCCGATTTTCGAGCTCATGGTAATTGCCCGTCGCAACGTCTTGTACTTGGCCGTCAGGATCTTAACGTCGCCGGTCTTCGCCATGGATGAGCTGGTCGAGGCTAGATCTGAACTGGATTCTACGTCAAAGTTGGAGAGCTTCATTCATGGTGTAGCGCATGTCACGGCACATGAGAAAGAAAAAGAAAAGAGCGAGAGAAAAAAAAAATGAAAAGGGACCAATTTAAACACGTGGCCATCAGTTGGTGGAGCGGCCCATGACCAACTTGAAAGATCAGGACTAATTTATATTTTTTCATGCCCCTAAACCTACCCCCACAAAAGGGTTTAATCTCCCTATTCTTGCGCAACCCAGCTCGATGCTTGGAATTTGAAACATAATGGCATGTTCCTGAGATGGTCGGATCAAGAAAATCTGTAAGTCCAACTCGTGGGCACCACAGACGACTACTATAGCCAGCCAAAAGAGGATAATTTTGAATGAAAAGATACAACTAGATTCATCAAATTGGTTGTCACCCATTTCTTAACCCATAAAGTGTTAAATGGGTCATAAATAGGTTTAAATATACTATAAGTATTAAATAGATCATAAACTGGTCGATAATTTACTTAGATCTAATTCAACCCACCTCTCTTCATTCTTTTTTACCCCGACTTTATCTAATGCTCACTCACTCTACATTCTCATCTTAGTTTGAGTGTGAGTTTTTGTGCATTATATTAAATATAAAAGTGTTTTAATAATATGGGCAAGTCAAATATGAGGCATTACATTTACATTATAAAGAAATGGGTCAAAACTAATTAAATGAATTTATTTGGGTCAGATCATTTTTCATTCGATCCATATATTTGACAAGTCTAGATATAATTAGTCTTGAACGTAAGCTTCTAAAATACTATTGGTCTTGAACTTTTTCCCAACATGCACTGTCCTTAACCTTAGGGTAGGCCCATTGTTTTCTCAAACTTTTCTGTAATGTACAATTTAAGTAACATATGACTTTCTTGGAGCTAGGTTCAAGAAATAATGAGGGAAGAAACTCATTTTGACAAACTCAATTGGTTTTTATTAAAGCTGAAAACCCAATTGATTCTTAGCAAGTCCAATCGGAAATTTGGCAAAGTCTAATCTTCTGCAATTACACTTTCAACATTAATCACCAATTATTAGATGATTTTGATCGAATGAAAAGTAATACTATTTGATAAATCTCACTCATTAGATGAAATCATATCATCTAAAGAGGACACTATTTTTATCAAAGATTTTGTCATTCGTTTCGAGGACATTTGTTAACTAATTAAAGAAAGATTAATTCCATTTTTTTATTGAGTATCCTCGTTATGAATCATGAATATTTTGAAAATCGTATATTTCCTCGATGAGCTCGAAAAAATTCTCGGAGCAAATGTGGAATTTTTTTTTTCTTGGAAAAGCTAAAATGAAAAGATGTGAAAAGGAATGGTCATCATTGACTTTGGACCGACCCTCCACCAGAACCGTAATTGCTATAAGCCCCGCGACTCTCTCTCTCCTCCCCTCTCGCAAAATATCTGAAGGCTTTAGCTCGGAAGGAGAGCGCCTCCGCCCCCTAACGCCCCCGTTCGACGGGGTAGGGGCCGCGCTCCGCCGTCTCTCCACCATGTCAGATGCCGCCGCCCCACCATCGCCGCCACCGCAGGACGACCTGTCGTTCCTAGGCTCGCGGCCGCAGCCGCCGCCTCACTTGGTCGGACGCTCGTCGTCCCTGTACAAGCAGCGATCGTGGTCGCCGGACATGTGCCGCGAGGAGGCGTGGCTCCGCCGCAAGGGGAACAGCAAGAACCGCCAAACCCGGAGCAGGAGCGTCACGGACGACGACCTCGACGAGCTGAAGGCGTGCATCGAGCTGGGCTTCGGGTTCGACTCGCCGGAGGCTGATCAGCGCCTGTCGGACACCTTACCGGCCCTGGAGCTCTACTACGCCGTCAACAAGCAGTACACCGACGGCGTCTCGAAGTCGTCGGCAGCGATGCCTTCGCCGCCAGCGTCGACCGTCCCCAACTGCGACGCCCCCCATCCCCCTCCTCCTCCTCCTCCTCCTCCTCCTCCTCCACCTCGTCCACCTCCCGCCGGCGGAAGCCCGCAGAGCAACATATTCAGTCGCGGTAAGTTCTCCCTCCTCATCTCTCACTTCTCGTCCGAACACCAGCCGGCCGGGCGAAAGACTCGCCGGCCGCCATGTCGCGTCGCGTGTTGATTAGAAAGCGGCGTGTGGGAAATTTTGGAGTTGCAGGCGACGATCCACAGGTGATGAAGACGAGGCTGAGGCAGTGGGCGCAGGTGGTGGCATGCTCGGTGAGCCTGGGACGGGACAAACCCTAACCAGGGTTAAGGATTACTAGCTAAAACCCTCAACCTCGAGTCAACCGCCGTCGATCCAGCCAGGGGCGATGCTTAACCAGGGTTTGGTTTCCCACCACAGCAAACGTGCCAAGTCAACGTCAGGAAGCAGGCGACCGAACCTTCTGTTCCGCAACTTGGGTAGAGAGATGATTCCTTTTCCACCCCCATCCCCCCTACCTCCCACTTTTGTTTTGTGGTTGGCATTATCATTAAAAAAGATGTAGGAAAAGGGAACATCGGATGATTAGCTGGGAACCAACTTTGGGGACCTTTTGGACGTGGAGTGATGATTTTTATTTTTATTTTTGCCTTCTTGTGTCCTAATTATGATCTTAGTAGCGTTTTTAAGTGGCTGTTTAAATCAATTTTTCTGAGGATGATTGGGATCTCTGAGTTGTTTTTATTTTTTGGGAGGCGGGAGCGCTAGAATGAACTGTCTTGAAGAAAATATATATATGCATGCGAATATCGGGTCGGGTCGATGTGTGCATTGTTAGATTCATGTCCGACATTTTCTGATTCATACGCACTAGGTATTTGTATTATTTTGCTACGAGGTTTCCGATGAAAACTGATCACCGGGTGCGGCGAAAATTTATGATGAATAAAATCAACGTGTGCCTATGCGAATCTCCGACTCCAGACAATTGCAGAGCAATGGCAGGTGGGTCGTTTCACGGTTCCACGCTCGATGATGAGGCGCGTCAATATGTTTTTGATGAAGCACAAAGAAAAATAGATTGCATTGAAATGGAGGGTACGATGAATGCGAATACACGGAATTGAAAAGACAATGAAACGAAACGACATGAAAGCGTCAGGTGCGGTGGTCGGGAAGGTGCGCGGAAAAGCCAAAGATGGGACTCCCCGGAGAGTACGTGTTTATTCGAACGCGTCCTCCGCTCCTCGTCCGTCCGAAAGAGCCTTGCGAATTCCAGGAATCTGCCGCTGGTTGCTTCCGCTGGTTGCTTCCTGCGCGTTCATGAGCCCATGTCCTTTTGTAATTTCCTTACATGCGCAAAGGAAACAGACGTTCCGCCCTATCGTCCAATGCACCGTTTCTCATGTGAGATCGCGACATCTGACCCTTCGACTTTAATCCTTACCACCCCCGATCTAAATCTCCCTCTCTCTCTCTCCCTCGTTCCTCCTCCCTGGACTCCTCCATGCCTGAACGCTGTCGCCGTCGCTCGACGTCGCCACCGGTGAGGTAGCTTTCTCTGTTTCTTAACGTAGTAGCCATGGCCCCGCTACTGGGCATATTCGTTCGGACAGCTCAATACTTCGACAGCACTCAAAATCTGTATTCTATTGCTCCCCTTTAATAGTCCATGGTACTCAGTGGCTTTGTCCCCTCCTTCACGTTTCTATGAGAAAAAAAAATTGACGAAAATTGGTGACGAAATTCTAAACAGTGTCCTTCCATCGTACTTACTAACTTCTTTTTTTAATTGTTTTTTGTTTCTTCGTTTTAGAAGGAGAAAATCTCCACTGGAGAAATACCTTGAGAAGATAATTATGTTGCAGTCTTCTTCAAAAAGAAAAATTCAGGTGTGAGGATCATCATAATAAAGAGAATTTACACGCTTAAATGACTTGATTCCTCTTATTTTCAAAAAGTTTCTTTTCTTTTTCATGATATTCATCTCGAAAAATTATTCTACTTCAAAATAAATATTGCTCAAAAAAGTCGTCGAAGCAATGAGATACGCAATCTGAAAGTTTTATATTCTCAAACTCATCGCAACATGACAAATAACATGAAACACGCATTAATAATATACCACGCATATGCTTAGCGAAGGTTTAAAAGCATTGACTCCGATTCATTGAAAAGGCAATCCTTACAGCTCTCTCTCTCTCTCACATGTGAATACCTCAAGATTTGCAGGGCTGGGCACGTTTCTGTAGTTGGTAAAAATTGAAGAAGGTGGTAATGCTTATATCTTGCCCTTTGCCCTTTCGTTGCCGCCCCAACCACGGCTTCTGACTATCATGAAAAAATCAGGACTAATTTATATTTTCTTATGCCCCTAAAACTACCCCCACAAAAGAGTTTAATCTCCATATTCTTGCGGAACCAAGCACAATGCTTGGAATTTGAAACATGATGGCATGTTAGGGGCGATCGGTTCTCAATCCAGTCTGATTTCAAAGTGGAATCCAGAATCGGACCGGTTTCCAAATTCTCAGACCATGGATTGGACCGGGCAATCTTGGAATCGGGAGTCAGACTGGCTAACTAGTCCGAAGTTAATATTACAGTATGTTCTCAAAGACAACCTACTTTATTTATACATTACTTTATCGATCCGTTCTTTTAATTTGCATGTAATTGTGTTTTCCTAATACTCTTAAGAATTTTTTTAAATTCTTGAGAAATTTAAATATATATATTAAAAACCATCAGCCCGGTTCAGTTAGTTCAGTTTCCACCTTGGAACCAGGAACCAGACGGATTGGCCACCGGTTCCAAGAATGGGAACCGAGATTGAACTACCGACTATGGGAACCACCCAAAACTGGCCTGTCCAGTCTAGTTTGGGCAGTTGTTGGGTTGGGTGATTTCCATTGCACACCCCTGTGGCATGTTACTAAGATGGTTGTCCAACTTGTGGGCATCACAAGACAACTTCTATAGCAATCCAAAAGAGGATAATTTTGAACAAAAATATACAACTATATCCATTATATAGGTTATATAGGTTATTGACCCATTTCTTAACCTATATGAGTTTTAAATCGATCATAAATGGGTTTAAATATAATATGGATTTAAAATAGATCATAAATGGATTTATGACTTACTTAGACCCAATCCGACCCATCTCTCTCTTCATTCTTTTTTACCCTCACTCAATCTCATGTTCGATCACTCAGCATTCTCATCTCAATTTGGGTATAATTTTTTGTACATTAAAATAAATATGAAATTTTTTAATAATATAAGTTGGGTCAGGTATAAGTCATTAAAGTTGCATTACATGGAAATTGGTCAAAATGGGTTAAATAAGTCTGTTTGAGTCGAATTTTTTAGCCGACCCACCCATTTGACAAATCTATATATAACTAGTCTTGAAAGTAAGTTTCCAAGACATTGCTGGTCTTGAACTTTTTCCCAACATGCAGCATCCTTAACCTTCAAGCACGTCTGTTGGTTTCCTGAACTTTTCTGCAATGCACAATTTAAGCAACATATAACTTTCAAGGAGCTGGATTGGAGAAACAATGATGTGAAAAGACTCATTTCGACAGACTCAATTGATTTCCATTAAAGCCGAAAATCACATATTCATCAAAACTGAAGAAGTTGAAAAAGTTTTATATTCGCTCTCTCTTCAAAAGAAGAAGTTTTACCCCCTCAAAATCATCACAACATGACAAATAGCATGAGACGCTTTAACAACATACTACGCATGGTTAACAAAGGTTTAAAAGCATTGACTCCGATTCATTGAAAAGTCAATCTTAACGGCTCTCTCTCTCTCTCTCTCTCTCATTCTCATATGTGTGTTTCAGGATTTTCGATGCACGTTTTTGTAATTGGAAAAACTGGAGAAGGTAGAAATGCTTATTTCTTGTCTTTTGCCCTTTCGTGTGTTTTGCTGCCCCAACCACGAGTTACCATGAATATCACGCGTTCTGCTACCTATAAGTCCACTCATATATAATTCTAACAAAAAGAGAAAAAAAAATGTAGTATGATATGTTCGTTTTTTAGGGCAAAAAAAGTCAATGTTTTGATCTTGAAGTTTTTGAAACTTAACTGAACCAAAGTATGCATAAAAAAAACTTTTAAAGTCACTAACTTATGTTTTTACCAATATTCGACATATTATTTCAGATCCTCTGTGACTAGCTTGATACTTATGGAGATAAATGGGTATGACTTCATTTTTAAAGCTTAATTTGTTTATCGCCTTATCTTTTCTTATTTGAATGATGATTTTTTTTCAAACCAAAAGGCTGTAGAGGCTCCAAAGGATACTATCATTGTACATAAAGTTGATAAAGATATTGAAATTAGAATTGGTAGGACGCATAGTACTACAAGGACAAAGCAATGGCAAAGGAATATTCGAAAATGCACATTTCTTTGTAATTATAAATGACACTCTCCACTAGTTTCATCTCGTGAACAAAAAAGATCAAACTTTCATAAAATTCAAAATTGAAGATGGAGTCTGAGTAATTGCGAAGTTTAAGAAACAAAGATCAACCAATTGGTTAAGAAACAAAGATCAACCAATTGTATGATGAAAGCTAGACTATGAAAGTTTTGAAGATGTGGTGGTATATCATCATATCTATTGTAAATTTAAGTACAATAAAATATGTGTACCCTTTTTTTTAATTAAATTGTCATTCGATGTCTCACATTTTCCTAGAAAGATGGGTTTTCATGATTAATATTGGCAAAAACTTCTATATCATTGTGGATTTAAATTTGAAATGAAGAGCACTTGGCAAGTTTCATATAAAGAGAGGAGTTTGGGGAATGATAGATGGTTGGATAATCCATCACCTATTTTGGAATGATGTTGTGCATTTGGCCATGGTATTTTGAAGCATGGTTTAGATCCACACAAAGAAACGAAAAGCACACATGATGTCTTACAAGATATGACATGTAAGGTCATGACTTTTGTCTAAATTGGTTGATCATTATGAGAAGCACATAGAATAGAAGTGCTAAGGTGCAGTTATTAATGACTTTGAGTGTGCTTGATTATGGTTGAAAATAGCGGCATTTTAAAATATTTTATGAAAGTGTATGCTATTTTCATTTATAGGATTTCTAGGCTAATTTCTTGCATGCTTTATCTAAACATGTTCTTATATTGAAAATTGATGGGTCATTGCATACTAATGTTGTGAAAATTGAAAATAGTGAAAAGAAGTATATTGTCCATTTGATTCTAGTCTACCATAACATGTAATTGCAAGTTATTTGCAATGCAAGGATGGTTGTGCGAGCCTACTTTTTGCATCTTCACATAGTCAGTAAGTGTTACATGCATTCAATAACTAACAAATGGTGAAGAGATGGGCAAAAGCAGCAAAACAAGTGGCTTAGTATGATGTTGAGTGAGGCTCCGATGATGAGCATAAGTCAAAGACATTAAATATGAAGAGGTTGATGTGGTTAGCTTTTAGTGTTGTGAACTTTAATGCTATCTATGATCTTGTAGAGGAGCTTGGAATTTTAACCTTGTTATGTTTCGATTCAAAGCATGGGCAAAATGCAATCTTTAATAAATAGAGATCACGTCGATTGTTTGGTGGAAAAAGATGAATGTGAAGGTGTAAAAATGTTAGAAATTTGATTATTTGATCCTTTTTCAGAGAATGCCATAAGGTGTACTAAATGCTCAATCGAAAGGCATCGGGAGAAGCGAAAGAGGGAAGCTCTTCATGGATGGGCACCACCCCAGCTTACATGAGCTATTATGCTTGTTTTAACGTGATAAAATGCTTCGATCAATTCTTTTTGTAGCTTAGTTGATGTACTTTTCCATTTTTAAAAATGGGTACAGGCAAAGAAAGTCCTGAAATATTTCCAATTACTCTTGCTTTTGCGCGGGATTGACCTTCAGCAAAATTCCATGGTCATTAACAGTGGATCTTCCTTATCCAAGCAAGTTCAATGCAAAAGTAATTAACTCATCAGATCTTCGAGGACTTGTTTTTGTGTTAATTGGAATTATATTTTGAAGTTTGGAGGAAATTTGTTGTTAAGTTTAACTGCACGATGTTTATTAGTAGCTTTTTGTTGATTTTATTTGGAAGACTTCCTTTTTTGGGCCCTTGAGTTATTGATTTGTGGACTTTGGTTGATTTCATGATTCTTAATCAGGGTTGATTTCTCTATTGAATTTCTTAGCTTTGAAATCTTCCTACCATGACTAGAAATCGAAAAGTCCAAATTATAGACAAAACACCTTTCGATATATCTCAAATTTTCCTTTCCAGTGTTTAAATTTCATCTCGGCTTTCTCAAGTAATCATCAAGCTGAACCCGAGCTACTTACAAGTAGTTTGATGTATGTTGGATTTATCATCTTATCTAAGGCTTTGTTTGTACTGCGAAAAATGAATAATTTAAAAACATTTTCCTTAAAATGATCGCTTGTGAAATAATTAGTCAATATAAAATGTTTTCATTATTAATAATAATTTATTTCTAAACATTCTCTTGAATGATGAAAATATTTATAGTTCGTTTAATTTTGTAAGAAATATATGAGATCATTTTGAGGAAAATATTTTTAAATCATTCATTTTCTACGAAACGAATAGCACCAATTTCATAAAAAATGTAATATTTAGTTTGTTTCTTCAAGTGTTTAATCCTTGCCATACAGCTAGGGGTGAGCATGTTCGAGGGTTGAACCAAGGACTCAACTAGTTTCCATCGGTCCAATTCGGAGTTCCATGGTATCTTGGATGGGTTGTAGGTTCCAAAGATTAGGGAATCAGTTCCCCCACAATCTACTTGGAATCTAAAATCTAGGACCTAGAATTTGGATCGAGTCTTTGTGTTTTTCTTATTCTGTGTCTTCGTACAATCCTATGGTATTCCATGGCAAATAATGGTTGTTAAAAATGATTGTTCATTGCAATCATTCAATTAAGAATACTAGTGAAACCTTGACATGCTCTAGAAATTGTGACAGGGTAGGTTTTGGATTTCTGGATATCGATGGTAGATTTTAAATTTAAAAAATTAGAGAATCAGTTCGGACAAGTAATAACTATAGAATGCCAAATTTCAAGTGGAAATTGGACAGCCCCACTTGCAACAGATCATAGTGTAGTTTGTGTCTTGGGCTTTAATGGGCCCGTTCGCTCTGGATCTGGAAACGCCCGACCCGTTTTCCTCATCAAACCCATTCGACTCGTCCATTTCGTTTCATCGCCTCTCGAAGATTCGTTCTTTCCCTTTCCAGTTTCGCTTCGCCACGAAGCTTTCTCTCAGGATCTCTGATTCGCTCTTCCGAGCTCGGACGAAGCTTTGTTAGCCGGATCGCTCGACCGGAGACGAAGCCATGGTGAGTCTCTTCTTCCTCGTTTTTGATGGAAACCAAACCTCGTCTGTTAATCTCGTCCGTTCCCCGATGTCGTTGCTTCCGGCGCCCGTTTCTTGTCCCTTTCGAATCGGTGACCGCGGGGGAACCGTCGGCGACGCTGTCCTGGGGTAGGGGTTTGCATCCGGGAAGATCTGTTTCGTTCTGCCGGTCGCCGTACTAGCGGATTCATTGGCCGCGGTCGAGATTGTATCTTGATTGGAGTTGTGGTGGTGGAGAGATTTCGAGGTCGATCGCCTGATTTTTCTGGTTGTTTCGGCGATTCGTTGCTGCGCAGCGGTGAGAAAATAGCGGGGGGGAGTCGAATCCTCCCGATTTGGACTAGAATTTTGGTCTTGTGAGGCGCACTGCAGTTCCCCGTTTGCCTCTCAATTTGAGAGTAGTTTGGCTGTAGAGGAGACCTGGCGGGACGAAGAGATTCGCCTAAGCAATCTGGACATACAGGATGCTCACCAAGTCTATATATTTTTCCTTACGGAGTTGCCACTGTTTCTTCTATTTGTACTGTGGCATTTGCGAGTTAAATTTCGTTGAGTCGACTGGAGTTGAGAACATGTTTGCTAAGTTCTTCTTAAATTGAAACTCTTTACGAGTTTCGCATGCGTTTGCTGAATCCCCTTTTTCGTGATTTAGGCTTTAGTTGGCTGTCAACTGCGCACGAACATAATAACTATGACACCTGGGTGAGTCCATGCACCTGTTTTAGAGACATGGAGGGCATTTATGTTTATGCTTCCAGGAAAAAGCATCATTTTGCTTTCTTGCCAAAATTCTCTCCCTGTCCTACCCTACCATGTTGGGTTTTCACCCGCCCCTTATTCCGCATTCTCATACTCTTCAGGACGATTTAGTTACAGGGAGTGAAAACCCAATTAAAAGAAAAATTATGAAAGGATTATATGTTTTTCCACTTGTCACGTTCTTGTATTGTGAAAGTATCAGGTGCTGTGGGTTAAAAAAGAGTTCAAGGCTCGTGTTTTTTGCAAGGTTTGGATTAAGCAAAATGTGAAAAGTAAGTCTATCCAGACTCGCCCTAAAATTATATGGAAGGAGGTATTAATTGTCCTTGGAAGTAAAAAACTTAGCATTGCTTTTCATCCATTTTTCTAATAAAAGGCAATCCCTTGGCATGATCTTTGAAGTTACTTGATCCCTCAAAAAAGCATGAAAACTTGAGTGCATGCCTGAAGCTTACTGGTTTCTTTGATTTCTATTGTTACCGTGTGCAAAAACACAGCATGACATGATTGAGGAGCACATGAAGGATTCTAATGTCCAAATACTTGAGTTTAAGATACAGCTCAACTAATGATTTGACAGCTATTGTGTCACTTGATGGATGTGTTACATCTGTAGATTTCATGATTGTGAGATTCTATTTTACTGTTTGAACAGACGGGTCTTCCTAGAGGAGCCTCTAGGAAAGACAAACATAGAGGGAGGCATCATAATTTAACTCAACAGAAGAGGCAGGAGATCAGAGAAGCATTTGAACTTTTTGATACTGATGGTTCAGGTATTTAGATAATTTTCTGCTTGAGTACAGAGGATTTGTCTGTTGACTTTTCCACTGGGTAATCATGTTTACATTTTTGTCCAGGCACTATTGATGCCAAAGAGTTGAATGTTGCAATGAGGTAATGAGCTAAGGTTGCTTTTACAAATACTTCCACCTTTGATATTGAAAAATGTAACTAAACTGACCTTTCAACAGGGCGCTTGGATTTGAGATGACAGAGGAGGTAAATTCTATCCTTGCATGCATTTTCTGAATTTTTCTGAGCACATTCTAGGTCATGCTGCATGTAGAAACTGTATGCAGTTTGGGTGTTATGCTAGAGTGCATCAGGTTTTGTTTCCATTGGTTGTGAAATTGCCGATTCATTTAACTGAAGTGTAGCCAAAAATATACTCGAGGCCATTGTATGACACAATGTATCATACCTTGTCGACCAAGTAGTCAAACCCATATACCGTAGATGGGAAAGTTGGAGAAGAACTTGACTGTGCTAATGTGTCCATATACTGTATATATATTGACTTTGTTGCATGAAAGAAAGTTGCTCTGAGAAAAGAATGTCACATGGCATGAGGTTTTAATGGTGAAGTTAATTCTGAACAGCAGAATCAAAATTAATGCTTTTTGTCCTTCTGTTATATCCAGTTCTGTTATTTTCATTACTATTAGAATAATATTCATGATATTTGTGATTCATGTTCTTGAGTATGGAATGTAGGGCCTGTCTATTCCACTATAGTTTTGCTGCAATTACCAAGATTGGATGTTAAATTACTGGGGTGAGTTTAGATTGTTGCATCACTAATTTGATGGATAGAGGTGCCTTTCATGACTTTGCACCTTATTGTCATTTCACCTCTGTGTAAACAAATTTTTGGCAGGAGAGAAAACGCTAATTTGACGATGAAGTTACTCCCTTTTTTTGCCCCTCTGCTGTTGCATCCTGCGGTTTCCTGCATGCACTAAGAAGTCCCATGTTAGCACAAATTGACATATGATCTGTTAGACAATAACCTTTAATGGCTCTCCCTTTTCTCTCTTGTCGTTATAATTGGATATCACTTGTGTGGATCATTGAATGCCTGAATAAGTAATTATTCCTTGTCATTGCAGCAAATCAATAAAATGATTGCTGATGTAGACAAGGATGGAAGTGGTTCAATTGATTATGATGAATTCGAACATATGATGACTGCCAAAATTGGAGAAAGGGACACAAAGGAGGAGCTCACAAAAGCTTTCCACCTTATTGACCAAGATAACAATGTGAGCTTTTGTGCTGTTGGATTAAAACATTGTATTGTGATCATCTCTTTGTTCTGATTACATGTGTTAACTTGGAGATCAGGGAAAAATATCTTTTCAAGATATCAGGAAAATTTCAAGGGAGCTGGGTGAACACTTCACAGACACTGATATTCAAGAGATGATTGGGGAGGCGGACCGGAATCGTAAGTTCAATGCTTCCATAGTTTGTTTTAAACTAGTCTATTCTACAATTATGCCTGTCAGTTTTGACATTGGTATCAGATTTCTCTCTGTTGGTGGTCCGAGATTTGGTAAATGCAAAGCTTTCTTCAAGTTCACATGCGGTAAAATCACAATTAAATTATTGTTTGTCTCATGTAGTGCATGACAAAACCAAAAGATGCTTTAAACAGATAAAGGGTAGGCTGGTTCAGTTTTCTTTAAGCTACTATCCTCTGGAGGATCCAGACAAATTATGTATTGATTTCAAAATTGATGTCTAGGGATGAGTGATGTTTGATTTCTATTGTTAACATTTGAACATTGCTAAGTTTTTACTGGGTGTTGTGATGCTCCACTGACTCCCCACATTTTCAGGGATTGATTAAGGTGTGTTAGAAGATGCAAATAGGTACTAGTCAGATTTGGTACTTTGGCCTTATAAATATGCTTTAATTTGATGTTAGACAAGCCAAATACCTGAAAACATTAGGTTGGTGGCCCTATATCGTATCAAAATACCGAATAAGAATGCAGCTCTATATGCATCATTCTGCAAACAAGATACTGTACATGGGAAATCTCAATACTGCTGTCCTTGTAATTCTTCGTGGAGTCAAGGCTGTTCCATTCCATCACTTTTTGCTTCTTCTATGCTTGAATTTTTTGCCCTGCAAAAAAGAAGCTCATTTCTGACACTGCTCTTTTATCTCCCAAAACATGCAGGCGACGGGGAAGTTGATATGGATGAATTCGTTCAGATGATGGGGAGGACACGATTAGGCTTTTAGTGCTTCCAGTTTGTGAACCTCTATATGAGCTGAAGGTTTCTTACTTAGTGATGGATGTGTGGCATTCTATATATGTGATCTGTTTGTAAATACAGTGCACATAAGGAAAGGACTTCTGTGGTTTGAGACCTGCTAGATTGATACTACTATCTTGTATTCTTGGTTAAACCTACCTCTGTCACAGCTTCTTGATGTCGTGCATTGAAGATTATGCTGTCTGGTTAAATAGAACAGTTTCCTAGTTCGGCATGCTTCATAAAATCATCTGGATTCATATTGGCTATCCTGCTTGCATGTTCTTTTCCTGATTGCAGTAATCTCGGGTACTGTTTAGCTCGGGAATAACCTAATCTGATATAATTTCGCCTTCTATTTTGAAGAAAGAATTTGACGGGATTCCTGCTCTTTTCCGAACCTAACAGAGACGGCATAAACTGGTAGCTTTGCATTATCTGTCGGGCTACTTTGCTCATTGCTTGTATTTCAGTCCCATCTTATTTCTTTTACATCGGTTTGAAACTTAGCTTGCTCTAAATCATTCTTCAGGAAACATTATGCAAGTGATTTGAGGTTGGAAAATAAAAGAAACTAATATGACCGGAGGAGTGGCAAGTTTGGGTTTGAATGGAGGTAGCATTACTTCCTGGCAAGCCTTTCCTTTACGTGTTCTTCCTCTCGTTTTCAACGTCTCTCTCTCGATATTTGCTTGCCAGACTTCAAAATGTTGGCTCTTTCTCAGCTTGTCTTACAGCATTACTCGTCACAATTTATGACACGACGACGTGGCATTTGACACGACTTAGTCTGTGGTGCCTTCGAACTTATGCTAATTGTCTGACCAAAAAAGTTAAAAAAAGAACTTAATGCTAATTGCGGTCGTCTCAAGATGTCATATGGTTCTAATGCATCAGGAACTTTTATGATGTGTAAGAATGACAGACTGATTTATAGGGGTTTGTCCGAATGATGATTTCCGAAATTCAAAAATATTACGCACCTCGTGAGAATTCACCAGTAAAGGGCATTTTTTTAATTTTGGAATGTAACGACCTCGTGCTTTTTAAAAATAAAATTGTAATACTACTTTCTTCCATGAAAAACTAATGTTGCAAGTATCTCAATTATAGATTGAATGCTGTCGAAATAGTACATTTTATAGAGTCATAGACTAATACATTATGTTAAACAGCTCTAATCAATTTGGTGTATAAAAATTTGGGTTCGAAAACTCTTAAGGTTAACGCAATTGGTCGAGGAATTGGAGAGTCATAGCTAAAAAATTGATGATTGCTTATTCACATCCCATTCATTTTGTACAAAATTATTATGTTTTAGAGTAAGTTGCACATATCAAAGATTTTGGACTTTCTTGGGCATAAATGTCCATGTAATCCTAAATCTATTATATGGTGATCAATTTGGTCATAAACGTTTAATTTTGCCAATTTAGTCATAAATCTTGTAATGATTTTTCAATATAGTTCATATGACCAATTTTGATCGGAAATTGCTAACGTGATGGTCCAGTTATTACCAATTATCTAGATGACATGGCCAATGTGTCTAGCTTTGACTTGAATGATTTTTACAATTTTTTTATTTTTTATTTCTTTTATTTTCCTTTCCCTTTCCTATGGCCAGGCTCCACTAGTCTTGGTGATGATGGCTGGTGAGAAACTGCAGGTGAGGGCCACACTTCACCCACCATGGGCCAGCAAGGGGTGTCACAACCCTCACAATCCATCGATGACATCGGCCATAGACAAAAAGGGGGAAAACAGAAGAATAGAAAGTAAAGGAAAGGGAAAAAAATTGAAAAAATTCAGAAACAAAAAAGAATTACAAAAATTGTGCATGTCAACACTTGTTGCGCCACATAAATGGCCAATGATTAGTGATTTCCAACTAAAATTAACTGAAATGATTACATAGAAAAAATTATCAAAAAGTTTAACATTAAATTGATTGAATTGAAAAGTTTGATACTATAGTGGTCGCCATATAATAGGTTTAGGATTTAAAATAAATAAATAAGAAAAGGTCCAAATAAAAGCTTGTAATGCCCTTATTTTCTTAAATAAGGACTTGGAGTGGATCTTATATCAAATAAAGGCAAAAGTATTATAGTTTTCTTCAATAATGGCCTAAAATAGATCATGTTTCAAATAAGGGCATGAAATGCCATGCCGGTCTCAAAGAAATGTCTCACCTCACCAAACTATAGAGGGCATTTTCGTCATTTAATTTTTTATCTTCTTTATTTTTTTTCCCATTTTTCTATAAAAAAAACTTTAAAAAGAAAAGAACACAAAAAAAAAAAAGAGAGGCCATGGCCATTGCCCCATCATCGATGGGGTGACGGCCATGGCTAATAGGGTCATTAGGGCCTTGGCAATGGGTAGCAAACCCTCACCAAAATCGGGAGAGAGTAGCGATCCTCTCCTAGATCTAGACAAGGGTACCGACCCTCGCCCAGGTCTGGCCTAGGGTTGCCAACCTTTGCCAAAACCTAACAAGGACCATGGTCGACCCTTGCCTAGATTTGGCCTAGGGTCGCTAACCCTGGCTAGAACCTAACAAGGGCCACAACCCTCACCTCGGCCCTAGGTGAGGGTCGGTGACCCTTGGCTAAACCTAGATAAGGGCTGTTGGCCCTTGCTTAGATTTAGGAGTGGGTCATGGCCCTTTCTCAATTTTGGCAAGGACCACTAGGCCCTCATCTTTAGTGAGTGAAGGTCATTAGCCATGGCCACCACCACGCCGGCAATGGGCCGTGGCCATAGCTTGCTGCCGAGAGAAAGAAAAAAAACGCAGGAGCCCGAGACAGAAAAAGAAAAGAAAAAAACGGAATAGAAAGGCCAGAGAGACAGAGGAACGAGGAGAGGGAGAGAGGTTCGAGGGAAGAGAGAGTAAGGCAAAGAGCAACGGAAAGAAATGGAGAGGGGTCGAGCGTTCAGCCATCGGAGGAGACCGCCGCGGCTTCGCAGATGAAATGGTCACTTTCAGGTTTCACCAGGTCTTAGATAGAGCCCTGCCCCCTCACGGGGACAGATGAGCACGAAGACCTATTGCATGAAGCTGCGGGCCACCAATGATACACTGGAAGGAGCAAATTCCTCTACATAGTGGAGGGAAGAGGTGCCTTTATTATTATTATTATTATTATTATTATTATTATTATTATTATTATTAGTATTAATCCCTTTTTTTATTGAAAGAAAGAAAATAAAAAAGAAAAAAGGAAAGAAAAAACAAATAAAGGAAGATGAATTCAATCATTTTATTTGAGATTGATACATCACTTCAATCCTTAAAATAATAGCATTTTATAACCTTATATGAAATACATTTCATTTCAAATTCTTATTTAAGAAAATGATAATATTTCAGATTTTTATTTGTTATTTTCTTTTTAAAAAATAATTCCACTTTACCTATGATCTTTATGATGCATCATATGCCTCCGAACAATTGATGGCTTTGTAGTTGTGCTCTTTGATTACGAAAGCAAACAAAAAGAGCAAATAGAATAGGATGGAGACAAAGGGCATTTTGTTTTCCTCAGTCCAAGGTTGTTGAAATAGCAGTCAGCGGTGGAAGTACCTACGGGCGAAGACTTTTTTGCCATTCTTCACACGAAACCTACACCCAATCCATCTCTTCCCTTAAGACGAAGGAAGTCGAAGTCGAAGTCGAAGTCGAATTCTCTAAATGCTCAGAACCCCTCCCTCCCCTTCTCACCCCCAACGACGGAACCTCCTCGCGCCACGCGTCATCCCACAGCGCACGCGATCCCCGTCACCGCACCTACGTGGCCGGCTATGTCACGGCCACGTCACGCGCCCCCACTGTCCCTCCACGTGGCCCCCGCCTACTACCGACTCACTCCTCCTCCCCCACCTCTGGACCCCACGTGTCCAATCCTCCCTATCCCTATCCCTACCGCCCTTTGTCGGCCTTTTTCGCGTATAAAACCTAAAACGCTGGACTTTCGCTCGAAAGCCGTCGTTCGCAAATTTTCCAGCTTCCTCTCGCTCGCCGACATGCAGCAATCGCACAACCTCGGCATAACCCGAGACCAAGAACACGGCACCATAGTCAACGCTCTCAGGCACGTCATCTCCGGGACCGGTCCCATGCGGCCCGAACCGATCCCGGCGGAGCAGCCGGCCCTGAGCCCGCTCTCCCTTCCCGACGTGGCCACGTGCCAGGTTTGCAGGATCGACGGCTGCCTCGGGTGCGACTTCTTCGCACCGGGCAGAGCCTTGACGGCGGTGCAGGGCGGAGGCGGCGACGACGCAACGAAGGCCGCCCAGGTGCTCGGTCTGGGCCAGAGCAACAAGAGCGCCGGCAGGAAGCGGAAGGGCTTCTACAGGGGGGTGCGGCAGAGGCCGTGGGGGAAGTGGGCGGCGGAGATCCGGGACCCGCGGAGGGCGACGAGGGTGTGGCTCGGGACGTTCGAGACCGCGGAGCAGGCGGCCCGCGCCTACGATAGGGCGGCGCTCGAGTTCCGAGGGGCGCGGGCCAAGCTAAACTTCCCGCAGCTGCTGCCGAGCGAGTGCTCGAGCACCGGTGCTGATGAGGGCGGGGACATAATGGAGGACGGCGGGGCTGATCGAATGATCAAAGCGAGGGCGGAAGTGGAAGCGAATAACGATGCCGCTGGTGAAGCAGCTCCGCCACTCGAGCGCGACGGCGAGAGAGGAGTGAACGGGCTGTGGGAGAAGCTTGGGAGGGAGGAGCTCGAGGAGTGGCCGGTCATGCACTTGCCGCCATGAACGAGGAGAAGGAGAAACTTGCATGGTTTACAAACATCACATGGACAAATGCCACTCGAATCGTAAATTGTCGGGACGTCATGCGGGGTCCACATAATTGACAATTCATATGGATCTTGATCCATGTAATACACGAATGAATGAGAAGTAGGCAGTAGGACAGATTGGAGTTTATGTTCGAAATTTAATTTTTAATACTTGAATTATTCTTTTTTGTAAGCTTTTCCGTAATTTTAGATGGGTGGAATTTTCTGTTGACTAGAGCACTTCTAGAGGTACTCCTCAAATTCTCCTCAAATTCTCCGTATGTTATACTTTTTCTCACCAAGAAGCAGCAGGTGTCTTGCGACACTCTTGAGGGCCATCCTATTTGTCCAATAAAGAATATATTATTAGCGAACTAATAGGATTGTGTTCATTATTTTAACATACCGATACTTTCATAATTCAGCTACAATTGGAATAATATATTTTATGAGTCTCATATTTGACTCTATCCTTTTGTTATTTTGGAATAATATATTTTATGAGTCTCGTAATAAAGATGTCGAGATTCGCACGAGATTTACATTGAGTAGTTTAAGGATCAATGAGTAAAATTTTATATTGACCAAAGTACTTCATAGAATAGAATTAGAGAAATAAAGGAAGAATAGAATTAGAGAAATCGAAATCCCTTTATTTCTCGCCACATTTTCTAGCGTACTGCGATTCTTCTCGGTCATATGAAAATTATATGCGTTGTCCTATCCAATCCGATGATATGATTAAGGTTAAAGAGAAAAAGATCAGCTTGGAGACTTGCGCCGGCGCTCCGGTCTTCCAGAGCGGAAGTGGGTCAAACATGAGGTGATCAGAGCGTGGCCGTCCGATCTCAGATTGGATGGATCCTCCTCCTTTATCCGTTAGTGCTTACATGTTGACAAATGGGACGGCCCCGTTCGGGGCAGGGCGCTACATCATGTCGCTTCTCGAAGCAAATTTCATTCGTGGATAGGTTGTCCGCGTCTGCGGGGAAAAACACGAAAAGAAAAGGGTCGGATTCAGACGTCAGATCGAAGTTTTGGGATCACGTAGGAAGAGTTCATGAAGCTGAAATAGTAGGTTTAGGTTTCGACCAAGGGGGAAAGATGATGATCGCACACCTGTCAGGCGCTTCGTGGATTGTCTTCCTTGCGTTGACAAATCTTGACGTGGAGTGGAGCCAGAGCGCACCTGTGACAGATGGGATGATCATGGAAGATCCATCGGTGATTTAGATGATTACGGGTTGTGATTATCCCAATTGTATGGGATTGTTCCGATTCATCCGAATTAGAGGTGGGGCTAAATTACTGGAAGAGTTAATAACGTGATCACACAAATGAACCATTAAATACTTTTGGAGCACTACAATAGATTATTGAAACCTATTTTGTTAGCGGTGTATAAAATGGATCGCTCGAATTGGACTGAACTGGTTGGTTTCGTTCTATTCTCAAAAGTGTTGGTTTGGTTCCCGATTTCTAAAAATGAAATCGGCGTCTAAGTAATCCGATTCTCGATTCAAAAGGGAAATCGGACCGGACCAACCAAATCATTTTTTTTTTCATCAATTTTTTTTTATAAAATGTGAACTAAATACTATCTCGATTCAATTTCAAATAGTGGGGTGATTGTGTTGGATATATGATTTGTGCAATTAATTTGATTGAAGATACTTAAATCAATTTAATATTTAGATTGATTAGATTGATATCAATTAGTAACTCAAAATAAGTTCGTATCTTTGTCTTTTACTTTTATTGTCTACACTTTGTAATATAAATACATGTAAAGAATACATATCAAATCAAAGTAAACACGAATAAATTCTTCAAATTTGGTTTGGTTCCCAATTCTAGGACCAATCGGTTTGGTCCTTAATTCCAAATTTTGGGAATTGATCCCTAGTCCAATTTGTAATTCCACCATGGAATTAGATCGAACCGAGAACCCCCAGTATGCTATGTCCATCTTCAAGATCCCAATTTCTATATGCAAAGCCATTGAACAAAAGATAGCATTCTTTTGATGGAAAGAGAATGAGTCCACGTCTAGATTGCATTGGAAAAAAAAAAAGGCTATCCTTAAAACTATGGAAAGATAATGGGGGCAATGAACTATGGAAAGATAATGAGGGCAATGAGATTTAGAGATCTCATTTGTTTCAATAAGGCATTGTTGAGCAAACAAGCTTAAAATCTCTCACGATCACCATTAGTCCTATGGAGTCAATTATTAAAAGGAATCTAATTCCCCATGTGAGATTTTCTAGAATGTAGTGGAATCCATCGTGGGACGACAAGGCATGTTGGTAGGTAGAGGTGTTATCATGAGAGAGACTCCCTTATCAGTGGAAAAAGAATAGTCCACAAACATCCGAGAGGATAGGTGATGGAAATCTAGTGTGACCAGCTAAGAAGACTCCAAAGAGTCGAGGACTTAATTGTTCAGGACGATAGGGTCTGGAATGAACAAAGGTCGTACAACATTATTGAGGAGAACTCGGTCAATGAAATTCTAGCTCTTCCACTAAGCAAGAATCCAAATATAATAAGATGATATAGACTGGGAATGAGTTTAGAAACTAAATGGAAAGTGCTTATGACTGGCTACCTGCGACAAATTAGCAGCAACAAGTAGAGCAAGCCTCCTTATCCTATCAGACACCTAGGACCCCATGTATGAAAATCTGGAAAAGAAACTGAATACCTACCCAAAATTCGTATCTTTATGGAGGTTCGCTGAAATGCGATACCTAGGAGGGAGAATCCTTAAAGAGGAAGATCTTATATGATCCCTGTGTCCCCTCAATCAGCAAGTTCTGGAAACATCAGAGCACGTCTTTGTTTTCCACCCTCAGACAAGCCAAAAAATCGAAAATGGAAACCATTCAGATTCCCGTTGTTGATGTTATCTTCAAATTTTCTTAGTTTGTTCTATCAAATTCCTGCCATTTTAGGAATTGCGATTTTAGTCGGGACTAGTGTGAGAGCACTGGTTTTCGAGTGATCCTATGTCTAGTTGTCAAGGAACATGATTTGGACCGTGGGTATACTAATCGAGGGTTTTATGTTTAGTCCCATGAGGACTTGGATTTGCTCCTGATATACAAGGTCGAAGTGCCAAGGTCTAGATTCTGGCTCAAGGATACCTTGTTCGGGTCTTGACCCCTGAGTTTAGGTAATTTCTTCTTTACACTCGGCTCACTTGATTGGGTTAAGTCTTATGTGAGCCCTACAAAATCAACCGCTATAATTTATTTGATAAAAAGACTTAGTTCCCCACAATCAATTCCCGAATTTCGGCCCAAATAACACAAGCCCAACCTTTGGGGTCTCACAGTCATCTACGGGTCCATGAGTCCAAGATGCTGTGATGGTTGAGATGGCGATCGAAAGGTTTTCGAAAATTGAATTTTTAGAACTCGTGCTCTCTTTAGAATATAAATATGAATTTTTCACGGATCATGGAAATATTTTTGGCCGACTTTTTATTATTATTTAGTGTTGTCAAACCATGGAAAATGATCGAGATATAATTTGCCGATATGTTGATTTTCCGCGGATCTAACGTATTGATTCGGACGCGATCCTCCTTCTAAGCTAGTCCGGGAGAGAACAAGGAAAGGAAGCCGATGGCCATAGATGCAATGGAAGATTCTTCGATTCCCTCTCCATCTCCTTCACATGCCATTCCCAGGTTCTCCCTCTGCTTCTCTCTCTCTCTACCCTGAACATTTCTGACGTCGTCTCTCTTTCCTCCTTCATGCACAGTCAACCGCATCACTTCTACGTCGCCGTCGACCGTCTCCAGTTCAAGATGGTACCCATCGTCGATCCCGTTGTTGGGTTTTCGTCCATTGTTCGTCTGCTGTTTGTTGAAATGCCAAGCGACGATCTTTTTGCGTGCCCGCGTGTGAATTTCGCAGGAGACGCTGGTGGACTTGCTGCGCGAGGCGGCTAAGCGGCCGGGACTGCCGATGGTGGTGTGTTGCAGCTCCCGCGACGAGCTCGACGCCGTCTGCTGCACCGTCTCCAATCTCCCTTTCATCTCCCTGGCCTCTCTGGTGCTTCGCTCCACCTGACTCAATTTTGATTTTCAGCTAAAAGTCCAGGCTTGATGTCATTGCTTTGTCATATTCCGAGTTGGTTAATCCATAATTTTGACGAACTTGTAGATTAAGGAAAATGAACTTTGTTAGATTCATTGTGCAAATATCTTATTTGGGAGATGCCTGTTAGATGTAACCTTGCTGCATTTCATATTCTCTTCTTAGAGACGTAATCGATAGGAATTGGCTACTTGATTGGAACTTTGATGTTCTACTTTACTGAATTTTCCTAGAAGATCCATGGCTTCTGTTTTGATGGAACTTATATCTCTAGAAAAGCCAAATTTCAGCTTCTAGAATCATGTTAGCAAGTCATCTTATGATTGATTAAATTGTATATCTTTAGTTCCTCACATTTTCTACTGGACATTATGACAATACCATGTTATTTATTTGTGAAAAGGGATAAAGATTCAACTATAGGATTTGTTATCGTCAACATTGTTGACTAAATGATATCCTAACACAGTTTCCTTGTCAGTTGAATACTTCTCAGGAAGCATCTTGACCCTTAATAGCTTAGAAGCTCAAGATTTGTAATGTTTGTTTTTCTAGACTGTAATTAATTGCTGATGAACATTCTGTCCATCTCTTTTCGTTCTACCAGTACAGTGACCTGGCTGAAGCAGAACGTGCTCTTGTTCTGGATGGGTTTCGGCAGTCCAGTTTGCAATGGAACCAAAGTGTTGCTGTCCAATCTGGAAATGACATAAAAGCAGTTGAAGATGTTGAGCGAAAGTCTCATGTTGTTGTTATTACAGATGCTTGCCTCCCACTTCTAACTTCTGGGGAGTCGCCACTTTCTGCAAGAGTTTTGATCAATTATGAGTTGCCAACAAAAAAGGTGCAGTCTTACATAATGATATTGAAGTTCATTTCCCAATATCAAATAAAGTTGTTTTTTTGACTTGCACTCTCCTTCAGGCATGAAATGCTCTCTCTGAGCAGAGTTTATAGTGTTGTTTTACTGTTAAAAACATGCCATGGCTGTTCCAAGTTATGGCCTATCATGCATCTGTGCTGTATCTTCTCTTCATTTGCTTAATGTACTCATCTGTAACACTGACAATGCTTTTATGCGGCATCTTTGATCACACCCTCGTTTGTATTCACTTGCGAGGACCTCTATCTGGTCTTTGAAAGTCACATCATGAGGTCTTTCCCTAACTGAAAGACTGCAAGCCCAACATAAAGTTTGATGAGCTTGTAGGAGAGGCTGTCAACCTTGTAAGTCAAGTTTCCAGTTGGGTTCCCTTAAAATGACAGTGCAGCCCATACGATTTTCAATCTTAGATGTCCACCTTGTAGTTTGCGTCTGTCATTGTGAGAGCCTCTTAAGATTTTTACCTCTCCTCTCATGCGGATGAAGATTCTCTCAATATAACCCACTCCGGCCAGTCATTTCTGGGTTACATACATTTTGGTGAGAAAGTAAGCGATTTTGTTAAAATCTTTTATTTTGCAAATACTAGGGTGGACAAATACTTCTTGTTAGCCAAGAAGTTTTTCCTCTCTGCTTTTCTTGCTTCCTTCACATTGTCGGTCCATTGGAAAGACCCCAACTGGTCTGGAACTGGAGCTTTGTAGATTGAGTGTTAATTCCAGGGACGATGCTGCTGCACAATTCCTTGGTTTACATTTTATATAGATTGAATTGCTGCCTTTGTCCTTTGAACTGGTTTCATGGTACAGATGTGTGCTGTACTTATTCAGCTGATATCAGATGTTAACATTGTTTTAACATATTGAGGCTAATAGTAAACACAATCATAACATGCATGATCATTGCAATGTTGAGCCTGTCCTTTTAGCAGTTGCAATCAGCTCTCAACCTTTCTAGTACTGAAAAGCACCAAAACCATTCTTGTTCTATCTTAAATTAGACTTTTGTTGACCTTATTACATGTGACCATAAACGGGTAGACCTTTTGGGAACAGCTTCCCTATTAAGAAAGATAATAATCTGTTATTGAGATGTTGTATGAGACTAAAGTGACTTTGATCTTACGAATCTTTCTATAATTTTCATTTCATTAAGCTCTAAAAACATCTGTTCACTGTCGGAAACAGATGTTTTGCTGTGAAATACTCACAGATTTGAATCTCTGATTATGTTGACATTCCAGTAAAAGTAAAGTGATTTAAGCCTAGTGGTGCAATTCAAGGTGAAAGATTGTTTGCTGGAAAAGCTGTAATGGCAATTGTAACTTGCCAAGCCTATGTGTGTGACTAAAACACATTAATGTGATGGTGATACTAATCTGTGGGAGCAACTTGTGACAAGTTGAAAGCTTGGGGGCTTTAATTGCATCAAATTTTTTTCTTTTTGGTCTAACTTTGCATCAATTAAAAGGACATGTAATGGTGTGTAATGGTGTAACAGATACCAGAGGGTGGCTTGTGCTTGCATTAATTAATTATTTTTTAATTTTGGTTCCTACATTGCTGATGCTGGTTTATGTGCTTAATTTCAGGAAACATATATGAGGCGAATGGCAGCTTGCTTGGCAGCTGGTTATTTCTGCAACTACCATTTGAATGAGTCATCTTGTATTGCATACTTATAGTAAGTGCAAATGTATATTTGCAGATGGGATTGTCATCAACATGATTGGTGGGGGTGAAGTGGTGACTCTGAAAAGCCTGGAAGAAAGTAGCAGTATTCTCATAGCTGAGATGCCCATCAATGTAAGTTCTGCATTTGGGTTGTTTTGTCATTTTCATTACTAGTAAGCTGTATGAGATGGAAAATAGCAAGCCCATTCTTCGTTCAATGTGTTTCTCTGTATGATTATATTGCAGATTTTAGAGATATTGTGAAGATCTTTCGAGTCATACCAAAAATGTGTGTGACCTCCTTTGGCTGCAACTGGTTGTTGTGATCTGTGCGTTCACGAGTGTTGCTTTAGCTACGGAGGGAGGAGCATCTCTCAGACTTGTGCAGTTTTAAATTATCTGATTAAGCAGTCTTTTTTCCAAGGTTACAAGCAGATGGTATCTAATGATTTCTGAGGCCCAAAGTTTTGCATGTCCGGAATCATTGAGGCATAAAGCTTGTGTAGACTATGTACCAGATTGAATCATCATGTTTTGGTGGATTCCATGCGTAATTTTTTCGCTATTCCTCAGCGGATGCACATTCCTCTCTTACGGTGTATAAGCTCCGTTTGTGGTCTCCAACCGAATGATTATCAGGAGAAAGCCTCTACCAGACATTTAGCGGTTGCACAGAACTTCAATTCCTCCCTACTCGTTCCTCCTCAGGGCTGTTGGTGGCAGGCTTGTCTTCCTATACACGAATGCACTCATAAATGAACAAAAAAACTTATGAATGCACCGTCAAACTCACATGTAACGCTAGCGTCTACCAACACATACATACATCTTCTCTCTCAACTTCTAAGATCAAGAGTTCTAGCACCCACCATGGAAGGGTTCTAAATAATAGAGTCAACAAATGTACAACTTGTATTTACGGAAGGATCGATAGGCACTTCAAATGAAAATGTATAATTATTTCAAGGAGATTCTAAATAATAGAGTTCTAATGCTCATTCATGGTACTTCAAATGAAAATGTCTAACTATTTCAAGGCCATTCTAAATAATAGAGTTCTAATGCTTATTCATGGTACTTTTAGAAATGACACGTCCAATTAGTACAAGGTGATTCTAGCATAATATCATCGACCGAGGATATTTGTATTGCTTTTGTTATCCAAGTTCATTGACATGCCTTTTAATGAAGCTATAGTTTCTTCAATTTGGATCGAAGGAAACTTTCTCCAACCACCTTTTTGATTGGTGGGTTATAAGTTGTGCACATTGCCCGCATGTAAAATTGACTAAAAATGTAAATGTGGACGACATCCATGGTTGCAAACCATCGATCAAAAGAATAGTTGGAAGAAGATACGGCCTTGTAAATTTATCCTATGTGTTTGCTGGTTTTATTTAGTGACTATAAGGAAATGCAAAAGAATATAAAGGAAGAATCTATCAAATTCGTTTTTCATTTGAACCATGATGCAGATCTAATAACTGGGGGAATCAGACCGAACCTACTTGGGCCATTTCCACGCTCGCCCCAGTTCAAACTTACAGGCTTAGTCGAGTGCCTTGGCCCGCCCACATTGGCTATGAGTATTCATATCAATTTCCAATTTTCAGCCACAAATTAACTGGTAAAAATAAGTTTAGGTTGCGTGTGATTTTACTTTAGATGCTTTGTGTATGTATTGCTGTCCTTTTACTATATCAAAACTCCGATTTTATTCCCCTTTAATGTTTGTCAATTTTATGTTTTAAGTTTGGAGTATTGCACTACAAAAAATATATTGGATGAATTGACCAGGCTTAGAAGTTTTGCACAACTGCTAATAGCGAGCTGAAATCATCAGCCAAGCCCGCCCATTTTCTAGGTGGACTAGCCGGGCCTCCCTCCTGTTTTTTGGGTTTACTACCAAGCACGATATACAAATTGTATCCCAAGCACGATATACAAATTGTATCTCGAAAATCGCATAGAAAAATCTATCGAACATCCGGTGGTTTGGTAGACTTCAAGAGGCAGCTGCTTCTAGGTGGGTTGTTCATTGACCTGGAACCAGGACTAAGTATATCTGTCCACCTTTTGTTCTCTAAATGGTTTAAAGGTAATTAAAAGGTAGCATAGCTTTTTCCTTGCAGATCGATTTGGACATTCTTTGGATGATTAGAAGTTAAAAAAACAAAATAAAGTTCAATTGTAAGATCCCACATCAACTAGTTAGAGTTTCTTATAATTTATGGGTTATTATAACATATTTAGGGTTGTTTTATCCTATTCTCTCTCTTTGATTCGTCACGAAGTGTCGGAATCAAATTCCATACCTTAAATTAAATGTACTCACCCCACCCAATTCCCTTATCACTAGGTGACCCAATGGATAAAAGTTAAAGATGTTGAATAGTGCAAGTTCGCTAGTTTCACCCTAGAATTGGGAGTCGAATCATACAGTATCGGTTCCAAGAAATTGGAAGTGGAATCTTTTGGTTTGGTCCGATTCCATAGGATTGGTGCCCTATAGGCAAAATGTTTGTGTTTCTATGTGTGTAAATGCGAGTAAATGTGCACATCAATGCACTAACAAACTTGTAAACGTGCTAAAGTGCAGGCCGAGGTACTCAATGGAAGCATGTTCATATTGTAACAGATGCACAGAAGTCATCTCCTTGTACGAGGAGGATCTCCTATCGCCTTGACATGCGACACTAGGTTTTTATTTTCTTCTCTCAAGATTTTTAATCTTCCTCAGCATGAAAACTTTATCTTTGGGCTATTTTTTCCTTCATCCTCTTCTCAACCATGTTTTTGATTGGTCCATATTGGTAACCCACCAATCAAAAGCAAGCTTGATTGCCGGTTAGAAAACATATTCTCCGCCTTGACATGGAGAATAATGTGGCTCATATGTTACGTGAATTCGACTATCATATAATGTATACGGCAATATATCGGTGGTGACATTTACATGAGGTCAAAATCACACCATGTAAGTTTTGGGCCATATTGAATTTCAAACAGCCGAGAATATTGCATATACTTAGAATAGAAATTTGTAATGCGAGTCCTGGCAAAGGTTTTCCTGTTTTATCAATCGTCCAAGTCGAAATAAGCTCCAAATTCAGAAACAAAAAGGCAGTAGGTAGTAGAAATAGTAAAAACCTTGCTGATGCAGAATTAGCCGAGGTTTTTCTTTAACATGTGCTTAAGCTTAGATGATCACAAGGGTTTCAACTTATTTCTTTACCTCAATTCTAAATGTGATGTTTTCTTAAGCACACATAGTACCCTTAAAAGAACATGATATCTTCATGCACATTCTACTGCAGGCACCTGCAGGATTGCAAGGAAAAGTATTTGCAAGAACCGAGTCCTCGACTTGGTCATCATCGTTGTGTTAGATCACTTGAAACTCCCTTCTCTCTCGATTTCCTTTTCATGTTGAACCCATTATCATCAAACCATCATCCAGGACATCAAGCGTTTTCCTCACGTAGCAAACTCAAGGCAAAAGTCCTTCTTTGCCTGATGGCGTGTCGCAGCTGATTCTGGGACGAGCTCAATACAGTCTAACCGGCCTTCTCTTATCTCTATTTCATTGCTTTGGCCTCTCTCTACTGCTTCAATGTCCTTCCTCTTAATGATTTAAAGCTTTTCTTGGTCTTTCATATTGCCATTTATGTCTTATTTCAAGTTAATAGAACCATTCAAAACCCTAGCAAACATTCAGTGATTAGGCAAACGTCAACCCCCTTGTTTGTACCCTTCATTTCCGTAGGTGGCTTGCTTTTGTGCTGTACGCATAGAAACGAAAGAATGCACTTATGAATGTACAAACAAACTTATAAATGAACATATAACGCTTGCATTTACAGACACAGACACGTGAATGGATGCTTGTTCACTGGGCAATACACGTGCATGTATCATCATTCGTGGCGGTCTCAACTCTTTTTATTTTGCCTTGTAAAATTTTGATTGTCTATCAACCGTCGAGAAATTTCTTCACTAAAGGATTGAAAGAACATATCACTTGTATATGTTATAGTTACTAAAGATGAAGGTATACAGTTTCTTATGGAAAAATGCTTAAAGAAACTCATTTTTCCTCCGAATGTGAACACGACCATCCAAATATATAAGGGAGAAATGAGACTTCTTTTATGACTATTGCATAGAGTTCATATTTATGTTGAAAAATCGTGTCTTTTACTTCCTAGAGATCTATTTCACGTGCAAGATGGCATCGTAAGAGTCCTTTTCTATGCATTACCGTTGATAAGATTCATTTCCAGAAAAAAGTCGATAAGATGACAAAATAAACATCTTATGATGAGGAATTATTACTTCTTTTTTTCCTTATGTTATTTCGTGTCCGTTGAAAACAAGAAATGGAAAAGGGATAGAAAAAAATTTGTTTCCATCAATTGCACTACATCTTAGCTCGTGCTTACGTTCACAAATGAGATGATTTGTGTCCATTCGTGGTTCTTTCTCTTAATTTGAAGGATTTCCTCTCGACCCTTTATTTTTTATTGATCGCCTCTCGAATTTTTCTCCTTGTCTTTTACGACTATCATCCGCTTCCTTCTTTGACCTCTAGTTTTGGCTTAACCTTCCTTCTTTGACTTGCCAAAGTAACACGACCTCGTTTGATTGAAACTACACTAACAAATATATAAGATGAGTTGTGCACTAAAATTTTTGATTAGCAAAGGGCGGTATGCTGCCCTGTTCTGTTTTTACTGTAGCTTCTTTGCTGGCTTGTGCACTCGGCCCCCCCACTCCTATGACATGTAGTCTTGATGAGTGTGATGTGGTGCCGAGCCTCCCCCATGTATATTTGTCTATTGAAAATCTCATATATATAATACTTATCTTTACCAAAAAAATAATATATGAGATGAGTTTAAGTTGTCATATGGAATACACAGGTGCAACTTACATGAACTTCCACTTTAGGTTCATACCCACCTTCTTGTTCATAATATGGCTAAAGATTATCCTATCTTATATAATTTTCTTACATTAGTCAACTAATTCCGATTGGTGCAGGGTGCTTTACTGCAGTATGGATGACAAATGATGAACCTGTTGCTTTAAACGTGCATGCATTAACAAGCTCCTGCTGGATCGTTGTATCATTTAGGGTCTGTTTAGAATCTTGCCAGTTTTTCTATTTTTCTGTTATTTTGTTCCTGAATAGAAAAATAATAGAAATTCGTTTGGTAATGCAAACTGATTTTTTTATTCCCAGGAATAGAAAGTTGTTCCTGTGAATAGAAATGAGAAGTAGAAAAAAGTAGTATTTTATTCCTGGGAACAATTTCTAGAAACTATTTCTTGGGGACTACTCATCGCCTATAGTACGCCACCATCACCCATCGCCGGCCGCCGCCTACCGCCGCCGCCTACCACCGCCGCCACTGGTCGTCACCTGTCATAGGTCACCGGTCATTGGCCGCCAGCCGGTCGTCGGCCGCTGCCGGCCGCCGATTGCCGCCGACCACCATCGGCCGATCGCCACCACCAGCCGATTGCCAATCGTCGGCCTCTCGCCGTCATCTTTGGCCCTGTAGCCAACAACCGGCAGGTGGCGGGGGTTGACAATCGGCGATTGGTGACGGCATGTGGCGACCAGCGATGGTGGGGTGCGAGCAACGACTGGAGGTGGCAACTAGGGGTGGCGACTGGCGACCGGCGACTGACGGCCGGTGGGCGAGGCCACTAGCGACTAGCGACCGATGGCCGCCAACCAACATTCAACCACCCTGCCGATGCTAGTCGCCGTCGCTGCCACTATTGGGGAATAAAGAAATAAAAAAAATTTATCGGTACCAAACGCATTTCTATTCTTTTTTTATTCCGAGAATGAAAAATTTTTGTAGTTACCAAACGCTCCATTTTACTTAGAAATTATTCTAGGGAGTAGAAATAGAAAAGAACTATTTCTTAAAAGAAACTGTTCTCAGTAGTAGAAATGTTACCAAATGCACCCTTAGTGTCTATTAGAGAAACACATAAAAACAGAAAACAAAGTACATGCTTATGTAATTTGTTTTTTTAAAATTATCTGCAATTTCCTCACTTAAAAGATTATACTTGGAAATGCATATAGAAAACTTGTGAATAGGCAAAGTTGTATCCCTATATGGAATATATCCAAGGTGACCACATGCACTGATAAATGCAAAAAAAAAAACTCGTAAATGCGCACTCAAATAGTAACAAATATCCACAACACTTTTCTCCGCATGCACAGACAAAAGTGAGTAAAGAAAATGGCCCACTTATAAAGGATGGAAAAGGGGTCCGATGCCAACAAGAAATGACTAGAAAAAGACCTATAAGCCACTAAAAGAAGACCACGATATTTTGCAATCTATTATTGGCAGTCAATTTAATTTTAAATCTTTTAATTATGTCAATTTAATTTTAAATATTTTGAAAATTTATCAATATATTGATTTTGACCAATTTTGATAAGAAATTACTGATTTGGCGGTCCACTTAGCACTAGCCATCCTATGTGGTGTCATCAACACTCGAGTGGATAATTTATTTAAAATTTTTTCTGATTTTTTTCCTTTCTACTGATGGTTTGTCTTAGGCCATGACTAGCAAGGGCTAGCCTTACCTGGACTGGACTGGGATTGTCAGGCCATCATTAGCCCAAGCTAGCCACAATAAAAAAAGAAGAAGAGAAAAATGAAAATAAAATATAAAAGAAAAAAATTTAAAACTTTAAAAATTCATTATTTTCTTTAAAAGATTGCAAAAATTGTTCACACCATTAATTTTTAGCCAAAATTGACCAGAAGGACTACATTGGCATATTGTCAAAAGATTTTGAACTAAATTGACACAATTAAAAAAATTAGAGCTAACTAGTAAGGTTAGCCCTAGTACCACCCTTTTTGCATAGAAAGTTTGATTTCCTATTTTCTCAGGGGGTGAAGACGTTTAATTTCAAGTGTAGGGTTCAACTCCTATGTTTTGCAAATAGGCAGGACAAAATCTAAGAGTAAGTTGAGAATCAAAGTATGATAAAAAAAAAAAGATTTAAAATTAAATTGTTTTTGATCATTTTCCCCTATAAAATGCACATAGAAAATCTACAGTGAATATGAAAAGTTCAACCCCTTACATTTTAGAGTTGGTGGCATGCTTTTGTATCGACATGCATTATTTTGTCTCACTCATCTTTTCTATATACAAATGAGTGCGCGATACTTTTCCGGCCCCACCCTCATCCCTTTACCAACAGGGCGCATGCCTACAAGCCTTTGCATTAATATATTTTTTTTTTTGCGTTGATATGTTCAAAGGCGAGCAAATGGGCTTATAAATACACAAACAAACACATAAATTCGCACTCAAATAGTAACAAATAACCATAACGTTTTTCTCATGCACAAACAGACGTATTAATGCATCCTCAAATTGTAACAGAAAACCATCCCTCATGGCGGTCTCAATTTTCACTTTCCTTTCTATATTTTAAATTGCATATAGCCATTAAAAGATTTCGACATTACAGTAAATTCAACAATCACTCTAGTTCGTATATTTGTGAAAGGATTGTTCCTTGAATTCAAATTGTTTAGGGAGACACTTGCAATCCGACAGTATGGTGAAGATTTATTTATTTTTGGTTATATCAATTTTGCAAGGCAAAATTAGCTTTAAATACAGAAAAGAAGAGGCAGGAGGTAATGGAAATAGCTAGGGGTGTCAAAAAGACCCGAGCTGACCCGACCCGGCCCGGGCCGACCCGACCCTAAACTTAGGGTATTTTCCGATACCGGCTCCATACTCGGACCCGACCCGAAAATACCCTAAATTTAGGGTTGGGTCGGGTCAAAACGGGTCGCACGCAAGCCTTTTGACACTTGGTACCGTTCGTGCGTTTTGATCCTCATCCGTTGAGGGAAAATGGTAAAGTAAGATAAAATAAACAAAAGAAAATAAGTTTTTATCTCTCTCTGTACGTTTTGGCTCTCAACTCTCTAGAGTTTTTGAGCTAAACAAGAAATTAAAACCAAATTTGTAAAGGGTCATGCTTTGGACCCGACCCATTGACACCCCTAGAAATAGCACAGGTCTGGTTTTCCTGATGCAGAATTGGCCGAGCTTTTCCTCTGACATCTGATTAAGCTCATATGATTACAAGAGTTTCAACTTACTTCCTTGCAAGAAAAAAAGCATTTGCTGAACCGAGCCCTAGAATTGGTCATCATCATAATATTAGATCATGTGAAACTCATTTTTTCTTTTTTGCGTTTTCTATTTCAAGTGAAACCCATTATTATCAGTGGCCTTAACTTGATTTTGTTCATGATGAACCAGGCGTTGATGAATGTCTCATTCATTGAAAAAAATCTGACCTTAAGCAACCTATTGGCTTATTAGAGACCCCAGTGAGAACAGGCAATTCTCGTGCCACGCATGATTGATCCATAGGTATTTGAAACTGGCCAAGCTCATCCCAAACTCATCTAGCTAAGTCTCCATCATTCTCAAGAGTAGTTGACATCAAGAACACACTTTCACCTTGAGAGATTGCCAAGAAGGAGCTCTAATATGAACCAATAACTTATCTAGCTAGACAAACCTTACACCAATGAGTTATAGGCCAACTTAAAAATATTAATTGCTCTACATCACACTAATCCCCTTACTTGCTCCTCTTTGTGTTCATCGATGACTTGCTCTAGTGCTGTATACATAAAGACAAAATAATGCACTTATGAACATATAGACAAACTGATAAATGAAAATGTGACGCTCGTATCTACAGGCACAAACACTTGTATGGATGCATGCTCGTCAAGCAATACACATGCATACGTCATTGTCCTATGGTGATCTTGACTATCTTTTATTGCCTTTAAAGATTGTAATTGTCCATTGACCATCAAAAAATTTCTATGATAATGGATTGAACAAACATGAATTATGGTTAACTAAAAAGAAACTAGACAATGCCTTATAGAAACATGCTTGTGAAAGCTTCTTTTTTTCCCTTTTTGACTCTCCTGAATGTGTACACAACCATCCGAAGATAGGAGGAAGAAGTGAGACTTCTTTTATGACTCGTACATCTAGTACATCTTCATGTCAAAAAGTGGGGTCTCTTACTCTCGAGAGATCTTTTTCATTAATATGGAAGTTGATATAATAAGTAGACAACATCTCCTCATCCGGTTCCTCCTAAGGTTAGTCTCTGGCGTGCTCCTGAGCTTATATAGGTCAACGTGAATGGATATACCTTATAAATGCGGACGCAAACTTATAAATGTCCACATAAATAATGACAGATATCCATAGTGATCTTCTTTGCATATAAAGACACGTATTGATGCATGCTTACAGCGCAATAGAAACGTGTTCCTCGTAACAATCTTGATCTGAGTTTCCTTTTAAGATTTATAATATCGCCTGGCTGTTAAAAGCTGGAGAGTAATGGATTCAACAACCATATCAACCTGGATATTAATGCAAAGGGTAGCTGCTTAAATAATTATAAAAGAAAAAGATAGTGACGCATTTGCTTTAGCTCGCTTATAGAACGTCTTCCTTTTTTCAAATCGAACGTTAATACAACAGTCCGAAATTATGATATACCTCACTAACGATAATGATATTGCGTGGAAGGACTCCTCTTGATTTATTTTGCATAGAGTACTACTGAAAAGATATATTATGTATAAAAAGAGTTTATAAGATTATGACATCTATGTTCAAATTTGACGAAATCAATCCAAATAAGCAAACAGATGTATTATCGCTTCTCTAAATAAAAGTTTCCATTCTATCTCAGCACATGAGTTTACAGTTTAGGCTTACACACGTTTTCTCCTCCATAATATGAGTAAAGATTACTCTGTCTTGTAATATATTTTCAACTATATTTGTTTGATGTACTACTTTGGTTTTTTTGCAACGATATACTTCTCTATGAAATGTATAAAATTTATCCATTCACCATAAATATAGTAGCTGTCTACAATAGAATCTATTGTGCTTTGAATATGAATATTAAATGGAATTGGTACAAGGTGATTTCCCTGTAGCATGGATGAAGAAGGCGATAAACCTTTTGTCTTTCTAACCGCATGTTACGGTGCCAATCGCTGCTTCTGATGCTGCTGCTTCCTTGCACTGTCGCCAACACCTCCGGCCAACCATGAGCCCTCGACAACGAAGCTGCTACACTGATCCACTTCGCCAAATGCTGCTTCACTCTCTGCACTGCGACACTGCTGTTCCTGGCCAGCTGCGATCCCAGCAAGCCACCGTGCCTCCTGCCGACGACAAAGCCTAGCTGCAAACTTCTCCGGTTCCTGTCTTCCTTGCTGCCACCCACCGAGAACTCTTAGTCCTTGCCGTGACCTGCTGAGCCGAGCAGCACCAACATTTCCTCCTTGCCGACAGAAACCAGGAGTCCCTCATCGCCAATCCTAGCATCACCGTCACCAGCCACCGGTCATCGTCTTGGGAAGCAAATCTTTGAATTAGGCAATTTTCCTTAACCGAATTTGAATTCTATATTTTATTGCCAAATTTGGCATTATCTTGATCTAACTTGGTTATTTTAAGATTTTTACACATGCAAGTTAGGGGAAGTTTATTATTGCAAACAACATGCGAAATCGATAATTCGGTCTTTAGGTGTCAAGATTAAGTTGTGAATTGCACGAAATTGGTGATTCGATCTTTAGGCATTAAGATTGAGTCGTCCGTATGTTTGTTTCTAATTTTAAATAGAATGGATATATTTGGTCACTTTGAGCTTGCCCTATTGCTCTAATGGATTGCACAGAACCGGTAATTTAAACTTTAGGCATTAAGATCGGGTCGTCGGTTTGTTTGTTTCCAGTATTGAGTTGAATGGATATATTTGGTGATTTTGAGCTTGCCCTATTGCTTCACTAACTGTCTTGTTTGAAAAATATAATAATTGCATTGCATGATAGATTAGATAAATTTCCTAGATAATGTTCATGTTTAGATAATATCTAGTAATTTAGGCTATTATTCCAAGTTAGAGTAGTATTTCATCCAAATTATTTCCTATTTGAATCGGATAATCTTTAGATAATCTTTCATATTTTGAATCTAGAAGAAAAAAATAAAAACATGTGCATATCATTTAGATTTTGGTTGCATCATGTTTCACATCAATTTCATGTCATATTTTCCTCGTCATTTACTGATTGCTTGTAAGTTTGTTCAGGGTGCAGTTTTTTTAAAGAAAACTTAATGATACAGGAAAATGCTTTTCAGTAAAATATTTTTTAGAATTACAATTAGTTTTCCTTTGTTTAATAATATATGATTGAAAATGTTTTCTAATGTTTGGATATTGTTGGAAAATGATTTCAATCTCACAAATTTATTTCAAGCAAAAAAACAAGTTTGAATTTTCTAATTTTATTATTTTAATCTAAAAAATCAAAAATCAAAAATTTAATTATTTTATTTTTCTCTTTTTAATTTTTTCAAAAAATCTAATTTGTAATTATGTTTTAATTTTCTTTGTCTCTCTTTTATTTTCTTTCCTTTTCTTTTTCTCCCTTCCTTCACCACTACAAGCCGACGATGGCTACTAGTAAGCTCCGGCTTGCCAAGATCGGGTGAGCCACAAGCTCACCAACCTTGACGGAACTTGAGTTGGCGAGCTTGAGCTCACCTGAATTAGTTGAGCTACTAACTCATTGGCCTTGGTCAAACTTGAGCTCGCTTGGATTTAGCAAGCCACGAGCTCGCCAACCTCAATGGAGTTTGGGCTTGCCTAACCAATGGAGCCTCAAGCTTGTCAATTTGCATCTTGACCGCTTGCCAAGCTGCTAACAATTGGTGACAGCAGAGGAAGAAGGGAAGAAGGAGAAGGAAATGAAAGAAAATAGAAAAGAAGAAAAAAGAAAAGACAAGAAAAAATAATAAAAAATCAATTTTTTTAAAATTAAAATTAGATTCTTTTAGAAAAATTATTTTATAAGAATAAAATTTTCATTAATCAAGTGCCCTAAGACTAAAAACATTTTATAAAACATTTTCCCATTCTTTGAAAGGAGAAATCGTTTTCTAGAATCTAAACTTTGGTAGGAAAATGTTTTTTAAGGGTAGGAAAACATTTTTTGTTGACTCAAAAAACATTTTTCATTGACTCCTTTTTTTAAGCCAACCAAACATCAAAATATGAGAAAGAAATTTTCTCAGAAGATATTTTTCACGAAATAAACGTACTCATATTTAGAATTGTATATCACCTTAGAATAGTTCATGTTATTTGTCATTATAGCCATATAGATAGCATTATTCATTGTCATGTTAAATTAGTAGCATATATATATATAATTTAGAGTAAGTTTGCATTACTTGCATTGCATATATTTCATTATTAAAAATAAAAAACCAAGAAAATAAATAATTAGAATTGCATAATTAGATAAAAAAATGGTAGGCTAGGTATAGCATTTTTTTGGTTTTAATTAATTGGCTTGAGGTGTTTGAATACTTGTTCTTTCTAGTAATTAATTTATTTAATGCTTTGATTACTGAGAGTTACTTTAATGGTTACACACTTACATGATCACCTCTTACATGTTAGTGACTAGGTTTAAAATTAATCCAAGTTGCTTGCAAAATATTTTTAAAAATAAAATAGAAAAGGTCCCAAAAGAACGTTACATTAATTTCATGTAACCAAGTCCTTGAAATATTTGAATTTATGATTTATATAGGTAAAGTATGCTCCTATTAATTGACCTTAATTGATTAGTGACGGCTAATAAATCGATTTGTATATTAATTTAAACTTGAATATTATGGTTGGAATGGGTTTAGGAGAGCCTGAGCTAATTGTAAACTTAATAATTTATTAGCTTTCTCCTGAATGGTTCATCTCTAAGAAGATCGTGAAAAATGAATCTAACTACTTAGAGTTAGGTGGTCCTAAAATGACAAGTAAAATGTTTAATTACTCCTAAACCTATTGTATGAATGTTGATTTAGTCTCAAACTTTTCAATATTGCCAGTTTAGTGCCAAATCTTTATACGAAATCCCAATGTAGTCATTCTGACCAATTTAGTAAGAAATTTCTAATGTGATGATATGTCACCTAGGATGATTGGCAATAATTGAAAAAAATTTCATGACAACCAATTCACCAATTATCAAAATTTTACAACATATCAACACTATTAACACTAATAAAGTCATGACCACACTAAGTTCATGGCCTTTATAAAATTGCAAGAATGTTGATAGCTTATCCACCTGAATAATGCAAATTAAAAAGCTTCAAACTGTTAAGAGGAACCCAAGTCAACAATTTCTCCAATAGTTAAATTCAATCTAGGATCAATTTCTCCCCCAAAACTAGACGAACTGAAATCAACCTAGCCTTAATAACAACAAGCCAATATATTCTCACAACATACAAATATAATGCAAAAATAATAAGTAGACAAAGCCAACAAGAACACTAAGAATTTAACATGAAACATGGAAAACCCAATCGAAAAAAACTACGGACCGCCCAAAATCTTTCACTAATCATAAAGAATAGTAGGATACACAAAATATTCTTCTCTAGTCACATATTAGAGGCTCAACATCAACCTTACAAACATATTTTCTCACCATAAAAGTGAATTAACAAATTTGGAATAAGAAAATCCTAATAACAAACGGAGAATTCTGAGGCAATTCTTGATGATCAAAAACCATCAATTTGTAACTATCGATCTCACGGACAACATACTCAATTTTAAGCCAATTTTGTCAATGTCTTGCCTTCGAACTGGGACCATAAAGATCTCTCATTTTTCTTCACTTCTCCACACTTTTTCTCGGATATTCTCCTCCTTTTCTATTTTCATGTTGAGCACCCTAATCGCATGAAGCAGTCATTCTTCTTTATAGAGAATGCACAAAGCAATTTTTTTTTAACCATTTCCTTTTTTATATAATGTTAGCTGGGCCTCGCATGAGGTAGACCTAGCCAACAAATCTCCCTCTCCGTCTCATGTGAGAAGTTCTATCATACCCGCTTTTCTTCTATAAGAGTCAAGCTTCACTATGGGCAATGCCTTGGTCATCATATATAGGATCTATTGTCATTGGTATGGACTTTCTCAAGTAGAAAAAGCTTCTCTTTTAACTTCTCTCGAATTCGATAATACTTTACATCAACATGTTTTGATCTTGAATGCAATACCGGATTCTTGCTAAGATAGATAGCACTCATGCTATCACAATATATAACAAACTTTTCTTGCTCCAACTCCAACTCTTGTGGGAATTTTTGCATCCACAAGAGTTTCTTAGTTCCTTTGGTAATAACAATATACTTAGCTTGAGTTGTAGACAAAACAATACATTTTTGCAATCTTGATTTCCATGAAATGACTCCCCTTGCAAAGATTATCATAAAACCCAATGTAGATTTTCAAGAACCAATATCATCGACATAGTCTGCATTTGAGTAACCACTCAACTCGGGCTTTTCATTTCCATAAAAAAAAGAAAAATTTAGAAGTCCCTCTGAGATACCTCAAAATTCATTTAACAACGGATTTATGCTTCTTGCTTGAATTTGAGAGAAACCTACTAACAACACCAATTGTATGAGAAATATCAGGTCTTGTACAAATCATGGCATACATCAAACTACTGACAGCCAATACATAGAGAATTTTCTTCATCTCTTCCTTCTCTTCCTCACTTGTAGCATACTCATTACTAATCAACTTGAAATGGCCTGCAAGTGAAGTACTTATCGATTTACATGTGTCCATGTTGAATCTTTGAAGTACCTCTTTAATGTACCTTTCTTAAGATAACCAAAGTTACTCATTTTTCGAGTTACGAGTAATTCTCATGCCTAGAATTTGCTTAGCTGGGCCTAAGTCTTTAATTGCAAAAGCTTCACTCAACTCATTTTTTAAGTTATTGGCTTTCTTAGTATCATGTTCAATGATCAACATGTCATCCACATAGAGTAGGAGGATGATAAAATCATTATCTAAGAATCTTTTCATAAATACACAAGAATCATAATTTGTTTTACTGTATCCATGTTCTTCCATCAATGATTCAAACTTCATGTATCATTGTCTTGGTGCTTGCTTGAGATCATATAAGTTTTTCCTCAATCCTTTTCTTTTGACGAAAATCCTTCACAACAACTTAGCCTTGTATCATGATTGCAAACTATTTTCTTCTGTCTTCAACTTATTTTCTTCCATCTTCAACTTATTTGTAAGTCTCTTACCCTTAGGTAACTTTAGTAATTCAAATATGTAGTTCTCATGCAAGGATTTGAGCTTTTCTTGCAAGACTTTATGCCCCTTATTCTTTTGATTACATTACATAACCTCTTTATAAGTTTTTGGCTATCTTGCATCAGTGAGTAACACATACTCATGCAATTGATATCTCTGTGAAGGTCTATGGCTTCTTTCAGATCTTGTAACTTGAGGTAAGACTTATTGTTCTTGCTCAACTGTCTCAATAGGCTCAACGGGTTGCTTTTTCTCAACTAATTGTTATGGCTTACTTATTTCTTCTGACTCAATCGAAGAATTGACATTATGAGAGGATTCACCATTTTCATGATTTCTATGATTCTTATGTACTTTCCTTATGATTGCCACCTACATAAAGAGGATTTGGGCTGAAACTAATTGAATGTTAAGCTATATTCCTTGGTCTCTCTAGCTTATCCATGTCTTTAATGGTTTGATTCTTTATAAACACCACATCTCGATTTCTAATAACTTTCTTCGCAACTGAGTCCCATAATTTATAACTGAACTCTTTATGTCCATAACTCAAGAAAATACGTTGTTTAGACTTGTCATCAAGCTTGGACCTTTCATCTTTTGAAACATGCACAAATGCTTGCTAAGCGAATACTTTTAAATGATTATAGAAAATAATTTTTTCACTACAAACTCTTTGTGAAACATCCTCTTTGTGAAACATCCTCTTAATGGGAATTGATAGAGATAGGTTTATCAAGTTCGTTGCTATTTGTATCGCTTCACCCTAGAATGACTTAGGCAACTTCATATGAGAGAGTATATATCGAATCTGATGATTAATTGTCCGATTCATTCTTTCTACTATTTCATTATGCTATGGTGTTTTTGAAGTAGTCTTCTTAAACTTGATACCATAATCCCTGTAATAGTGTTCAAACGGGCTTTTATATTCACTATCATTTTAGCTTGAAAACATTTAGGTTTATCTTTCCACATTAACATGAAATTGTCTGAAAGCGATAAGAACCTAGTCTTTAGATTTCAAAACAAAAGTTCACACTCTTTTAGAGTAATCATCAATAAATATCACAAAGTATAATGCACCACTAAGTATTCTTGCATCCATGTAATAAAAATTAGTGTAAACTAAATCAAGTATATTTGATTTTGTGTGTGGAGATGAACTATGAAATGATATGTTGCTTACCTATTAGGCAATAGTGCATTCCTTCAAATTTCTCTTTTTCAATGATAGAATATTCTTTTTATCAAGAGTTTCAAGCCCTTCAAGCCCCATTTGCCATAAATCAAACAATGAATCTTCCATTGCATTTACTTCTCTAATGAAGCTAGCATGCATGGTGTAGAAAGAATATGTCTTCTTGCCCTTAGCCACTACCATGGAACCTTTAATCAATTTCCATTTGTCATCAAAGAAGGAATTGCAATAACCATCATTATCTAAGACACCCATGAAGATCAAGTGAAGTCAAATATTTGAAACATGTTTCACATTTTTAAAAGCAAATTACATCCAATGTCGGTCTTCAAATAAACATCACTATACCAATAACCTTGAAAACACCGCTATTTTCCATTCTAACACAACCAAAACTTGACAAATATCTTACTTGTCAAAGGGTATCTAAACTGATTAGAAGAGTTTTAATTAAGAAGCCAATGAATTATGAGCTAATTATGATTACTAGGTGTCTTACATCATGTCAATTGTTCGATCTGAGATTTTTCTAACACAACTTAAGCATGCATTTTAATGATATATGCCAAATAGAACTGGTCAACATGTCATCTAAAACTTATAATTTTCATTTGCTATCAAATAAAGAATTGCAATAACTATAATCATCTAAGGCACTTGTGAAGATCAAGCGAAGTCGAATATTCGGAATATGTTTCACATTTTTCAAAAGCAAATTATATCCAACGTCAATTTCCAAATAAACATTTTCCATGCCAATAACCTTGGAAAAAACTGTTATTTTCCAATCCTAACGCAACAAAAATCACCACTGCAATAAGAAGCAAAGTAATCACACTGTGAGATGACATGAAATGAAGCTACGGAGTCAACAATCCAAATAGAATCTTGATATGTAAGGTTCACATAACTGTCATCACATATAAATACAATATCGCCATCAGTTGCAATTGCCTCCATAACTTGTTTTTCTTCTTTCTTTCAATCTTCATTTCTATCATGAGATTTATCTCTCTTTGGCAACCTTTAATCTCTAGTATAATGTCTCATCTTGCCACAATTGTAGTAATTCACACCCATCCTTGGCCTTAATTTGGACTTTCTTTTTTATTGTTCCTATGATTATTACTCGGAAACTTTCTTGAATGACTTCTCACCTTATTTTTTATCACAAAAGCCTTTGAAAGCATAATTCAAGCATTTTCTTCTTGTTTCTTCATTGAATAAACATTCTTTAACCATACTCATAGAAAACACATCGAAAGGAGTCGAATTGCTCAATGCCACAACCAAGGTGTCCCAACTATCGGAAAGATTACCAAGTAATAAACATGATTATAATTCATCACCAAGGTCAATCTCAAGATTTTATCAATTGATTTCCAATATTTTGAAATTCACTTAAGTGTTATGACATTTTACTCTTTTTCTTATATTTCAAATTCACAAGTCATTTAATTAGAAGAACCTTATATTGTGGAGTTCTCTTCTCATAGAGATCTTGTAATTTCTTCCACAAAGTGTCCACATTCGTTTCTTGAGCAACATGATGATATACACTATCATCAATCAATTGTTGGATAAACCCAACCGTTTTCCAATTCATTTGCTCCTATTTTTTGTCTTCCTTATCTCTTTTAGCCTCATCAGGATCAAACAAATCTTTGCAATATAACACGTCTTCCATTTGAGGCTTCCAAATAAAGTAGTTCAAAATATTCAACTTAAACATGGCACTACTAATTTCCTCCATTAATCAATAGAATTTCAACACTAGTTCTAATATCACTTTGTTGGGGAGAACCTAGGTCAACAATATCTCCAATAGCTAAATTCAATTCATGATCAATTTCTCCCCCAAAACTAGAAGAACTGAAATCAACTTAGCCAGAACAACCATTAGCCAATATATCCTCACAAAATGTAAATATAATGCAAAAATGATAAGTAGACAAAGCCAGCAAGAACATTAAGAATTCAACATGAAAAGCCCAATTGGGAAAAACCACAAACCGTCCAAAATCTTCCACTAATCACAAAGAATAGCAGGGGTAAAAGAATAGCCCAAGTGTCAAAACTTAGTACGGAAGAACATTTAAGTGCCAAAAGTTATGAAATGTACACTTAAATGTCATTTTAAAATAAATAAATTGGAGTACTTCAATACCAATTCCTATGATCTCTCCTGGATATCCTACATGACAATTTTTTAATAGTTTATATCATCTACGTGTTTCGCTAGAGATCCACCTCAACTTACTCTCATCCAAAACGACGTCGTTTTGGCACAAATTCAATTTTTAAAATAAATATTAATTAAATAATATTAACAACTTAATTTAAAAAAAAAAAACCAGCAAGCAGATCACAGGTGGGGGTTGGCGGCGATGGTCATGAGGGTCGTCAATGCCTGGGCAAGGATTGGCCACCCTGCTTGAACTCTGCTTTTTTTTTTTTGGAAATTTTAGTTTTAAATTTAATTTAATTAATTTTGGTATTAAAATTTGCATTGAACAAAACAATATTGTTTTGGCTAAATATAGTCATATCAGTGCCTAAAACAATGTCGTTTTAGGCTTATTTAGCCACATAAGCACCCAAAATGATGTTGTTTTGAGCTTGTGTTGCCAAAAAATTGCCACATAAATATTTTGGCTAGATTTTCTTGCTTTTTGCACTTAACTAATTCTTTTTTCTTTAATTTTGGCACTTAAATCCTACACATCCCCAGAGAAAGACTTGTATATAAATGCAGGAACGTTGAATGAAAGAAATCCCAATAAGATCATGTAAAGAGGAAAAGAAATTTAACTATAAGGCTTCGTTCGTTTCACAGAAAATATTATTTTTTTGGAAAATATTTTCTAAAAGGTTATTTTCCAGGAAAATGTAATTATTTTTCGATGTTCGGATGAAACTTGATTTTGAAGTGGAAAATATTTTCCACTGTTCGCTTGAGAAAATATTTTCCTTTATAAACTCTTTTCAATATTTTATTTTTTAAATCATTATTTATTATTTTTAAAAAATTGATTATTAAATTATTCTTTTCTGTGTTCTCTCCTCCATTGGCAGGTTGCCAGCTGGCGGCTAGCCCCATCTCGAGCTCGCACAATAAGCTCACCGGCGAGATGAGCTCAAGGTGGCAAGGCTCGGGCCTTACAGATTGGTGATGCCCGAGCCTCATCGTGGTTTGGCAACGTTGGGGCGTCGTCAATCTGGTGAGGCCTGTGCCTCACCGATCTATGAGGCCTGGGCGTCGTCGATCTAGCGCCCAAGCTTTGCTGCCTTTGGCGACACTCGGGCGTCTCCGATTTGCGACGCCCGAGCCTCGCTGTCTTTTGGTGATGCAAGATTGATGAGCTTGGCTTGCCGTCGTCGACCGTTGCCGTGACTAGCAACCGACTGAAAAAGAAAAACAGCAAAAAGAAAGATAGAAAAAGAAAAAGAAAAAAATTGATTTTATTAAAAAATAACAAAAAATTCGAATTTATGAAAAAAATTAAAAAATTGATTTAAAAAAAAATAGAAAGAAAGAAGTGAGGACTAATAAGAGGTATGAGATAGAAGGGAGTGAGTGTGGAAAATGTTTTCCCTAACTTGAAAAGTGGAAAACATTTTCCCCTACTTTAGAAGACTTTTTTTCCTTCATGGAAAATGTTTTCCCCAATGAATTTATCTTCCGTAAAACGAACATTGAAAAATCCGGAAAACATTTTCCTGGAAGTTATTTTCCGTGAAACGAACGGAGCCTAAATTTATTCTTCTTCTTCAAGAAGATTTCGATCCTCAAGTGCTTGGATTTGAAACTTTAGTTTTTATTTTAATTTAATCAATTTTCATATTAAAAATTGAATTGGACAAAACAATATCATTTTGGCTAATTATAGCCACGTTAGCATCTAAAATGATATCGTTTTGGGCTTATTTAGCCACATATACACCTAAAACGATGTCATTTCGAGCTTGTGTTGTTGGAAAATTGCCACAAAAGTATTTTGCCGGATTTTCTCATTGTTGGCACTTAACTGATCATTTTGATTTTGATTTTGGTACTTAAGTATCTCTGTACCAAGTTTTAGCACTTTAAGGGTTTACATGTTGAATTGCAAGATATGTAAAATATTATTCTCTAGTTATATACTAGAGATTCAATGTTAACATTACAAACATATTCCCTCACCCCAAAGTGAATCAACAAAATTAGAACAAGAAAATCCTAACCATAAATGGAGAATTCAGAGGTTATTCTTGACGAACGAGAACCATCAACTCATAGATCTCAATCTCACGAACAACATGCTCAAATTTTAGTCAATTCCATCAACGTCTTACCTTTAAATTGGGACCACAAAGATTTCTCTTTTTCTTCACTTCTCCACACTCTTTCTCGGATGTCCTACTCCTTTTCCATTTTCATGTCAGGTACTTTAATCGCACAAAGCAATCTTTCGTTTTTGCAGAAAATGCACTAAGGTTTTTTTTTTTTTTCAACCAATTCCTTTTTTCTTATAATGTTAGATAGGCCCCACATGAGATGGAAACACAAGCAGATTCTAGGTTAAAACTCTCATTTTTATTATTATTATTATTAAATACTCCATGTTGAAATGAGCTTTTTAATTGAGCTATTCTTCAGCATTCGCTGAGGTAACTAATACAGGTTTGCTCGCAAGTGATCCAACCGACGTCTTGCAACCAAACTCAACGTTTTATTTTGAGGAAAAATCAAAGTTTTCTCCTGTGTGTCAGTGTAGCAAACACTAATACCACCCACGAAGAAACATGCTGAGACTATGCAAATTCCATGGCAAGCACTTGGAGCAACCCCCTGCCACACGTGCATAACAAAAGATGTAGAATCAAGGAACCGAGCCACCATTGTTATAATCGTTTAGGTCAAGTGATGCCTCCTCATTAAATGTGGTGAGTCTCACCCTGATTTAATTATGAATGAATCAAATCTTGACAAATATCTTATTCGTTAAAGGGTATTTGAATCGATTAGAAGAGCTTTAATTAAGAAGCCAATGAATCACGAGCCAATTAAGATTACCAAGTTCCTCACATCACTTCAATTTTCTGATCTAAGATTTTTCTAACACAATTCGAGCATGCATTTCAACGATATATGCCAAATAGTTTTATTCAAGTAGTGTTATAGTAGAATGAGTTTTCCATGATATGTTGACCGGTTCTAAACAACTTCAGTGATAAAACTCGTGAGTCTTATTAAGTACAATAGATCTTCCACCTTGTGAGATGTTCTATTTTGCATCTCAATTGATTTTAACCATCAATGGATATGAATGAGATGTGAATTGAAGGTCAAGATGGATCAAGAAATCGAGAGAAGTGCACTATGTCGTCTTTTCCAGAAAAAAAGAAGAAGAATTAAAATTTGTAAGGAGAGGGGCTTTATTTGCCATATAATGCAGAAAATGACGAATCCCCCATACTCAACATCTCCATCTCTCCTGGCCATTGCTCTTCGTGGAAACCCTAACCAACCCTCTGCATGTGTTCACATGAATCTTGCACATCCTAAGAGAAAGACTTGTATCTAAATGCAGGAGCATTGAACGAAGGAAATCCCAATAGGATTGCATAAGGAGTGAAAGAAATTTAATGTTTTTTAAAGGAAAAGATAACTGTAAGTTTCTTCTTCTTCTTCTTTAGTTTTCTCAGTTTGGGTGGTGGTTGCATTCATTTGGTTTCATCATCTCCTGGCGACTTGCTTTCGCTAGGATCTTTGCTCGTGTGCAGAAGAAGACGAAGAAGAAGATCTCAGTCCTCAAGTACTTGGTGTTGAAATTTTAGTTTTGAATTTAATTTAATTAATTTTCATATTAAAAATTAAATTGGACAAAACAATGTCATTTTGACTAAGTATATCTATATCGGTGCCTAAAATGATGTCATTTTGGGCTTATTTAGTCACGTAAGCACCCTAAGCACCCAAAATGATGTCGGTTTGAGCTTGTGTCACTGGAGAATTGCTACTTTGGCATTTAAGTATGCATTTCTAAACTTTGGCACTAAAATATCCCTCTGTACCAAGTTTTGGTACTTTAGGAGTCCACACGTCGAACAACAAGATATACAAAATATTATTCTCTAGTCACATACTAGAGGCTCAACATCAACATTACAAACATATTCCCTTATCACAAAGGTGAATCAATAAATTCAGAACAAAAAAATCTTAACCACAAATAGAAAATTTTGAGGTGATTCTTGAGGAACGAGAACCATCAACTCGTAGCTCTCGGTCTCATCAACAACATACTCAAATTTGAGCTAAAATCATGAAGTCTTGCTTTTGAATTGGGACCATAAATATTTCTCTTTTTTCTTTATTTCTCCACACTCTCTCTCGGATGTTCTCCTCCTTTTCCATTATCATGTAGGGCACCTTATCCGCACGAAATAGTGTTTCTTTTTTACAGAGAATGCACTAAGTGGTTTTTTTCTTTTTTTTTATAATGTTAGTTGGGCCCCACATGAGGTGGACCCAGCCAACACAAACAGATTCCAGGTTAAAACTTTTTTTTTATTATTATCAAATATTTCATGTTGAAATGAGCTTTTTAACCAAGCTATTCTTCAATATTCACTAAGGTAACTATTACAAGTTTGCTCGCAAGTGATCTGACTTACGTCTTGTGACCAAACCCAATGTTGTTTTGGCTAAGTGTAGACATGTCAATGCCTAAAATGATGTCGTTTTGGGTTTATTTAGCCATGTAAGCACAAAAAATGATGTCGTTTTAAGCTTATGTCGCCAGAAAATTGCTACGTAAGCATTTTGGCTAGATTTTCTCGCCGTTAATACTTCACTAATTCTTTTTGCTCTGATTTTGGCACTTAAATGTATCTTTCCAAACTTTGGTATTAAGTGTCTTCTCATATCAAGTTTTGGCACTCCGGGGATCCACATGTCGAATAGCAAGATATACAAAATATTATTCTTTAGTCACATACTAGAGGCTCAACATTAACATTATAAATATATTCCCTTACAACAAAGGTGAATCAACAAATTCGGAATAAGAAAAAATCTTAACCACAAATGGAGAATTTGGAGGTGAATCTTGAGGAACGAGAACCATCAACTTGTATTTCTTGGTCTCACAAACAACATACTCAAATTTGAGTCAATTCCATCGACATCTTGCTTTTGAATCGGGACCATAAAGATTTCTCTTTCTTCTTCACTTCTCCACTCTCCCTCAAATGTTCTCCTCTTTTTCCATTTGCATGTTGGGTACCCTAACCGCAAGAAGCAGCCTTTCTTTTTTGCAGAAAACGCACTAAGTATTTTTTTTCAACCGTTTCGTTTTCTTTCTTTTTTATAATGTTAGCTGGGCCCCTTATGAGGTGGACCTAGCCAATACAAACAAATTCTAGATTAAAACTCTTCTTTTTTTCTTTTCTTTTTTATCAAATACTCCATGTTGAAATGACCTTTTTAACCGAGCTATTCTTTAGCATTCACTGAGGTGACTACTATAGGTTTCCTCGCAAGTGCTTTGACCGATGTCCTATGACCAAACTCAATGTTCTATTTTAAGGAAAAATCAAAGTTTTCTCCCGTGTGTCGGTACAACAAACACCAATGCCACCCATGAGGAAACAGGCTAAGACCATGCAAATTCCATGGCAGGCACCTGGAGCAATCCCTTGCCACATGTGCATAACAGAAGATGTAGAATCAGGGAACCGAGCCACCATTATTATAATCGTTCATGTCAGGCAATGCCCCCTTATTAAATGTGGCGAGTTTCACCCTAATTTAATTATGAATAAATTAAATCTTGACAAATATCTTATTCATCAAAGGATATCTAAACCGATTAGAAGAGCTTTAATTAAGAAGTAGATAAATCACGAGCCAATTAGGATTACCAAGTGTCTCGCGTCACGTCAATTGTTTGATCTGAGACTTTTCTAATACAACTCGAGTATACATTTCGACGATATATGCCAAATAGTTTTATTCAAATAGTGTTATAGTAGAATGAGTTTTAGATGATATGTTGATCGGTTCTAAGCAACTTTTGAGATAAAACTTGTGAGTCTTATTAAGTATGATAGATCCTCCACCTCAAGAGATGCTATGTTTTGCATCTCAATTGATTTTAACCATTGATGGATACAAATGAGATGTGAATCGAAGGTCAAGATGGAGTAAGAAATCGAGAGAAACACATTACATCATCTTTTCCAGAAAAACAAAGAAGAATTAAAATTTGTAAGAAGGAGAGGGGCTTTATTTGCCATGTAATGTAGAAAATGATGAATCTCCCATATTCAGTATCGCCACCTCTCCAAAAACTCGTCCATTGCTTTCCGTGGAAATCCTAACCAACCCTTTGCATGTGTTCACATAAATCCTACACATCCTTGGAGAAAGACTCGAATATAAATGCAGGAGCTTTGAACGAAGGAAATCCCAGTAAGATCGCGTAAGGAGTGAAATAAATTTAATGTTGTTTCAGAGGAAAAGATAATTGTAAGTTTTTTCTACTTCTTTAGTTTTCTCTGTTTGGGTGGTGGTTGCATTCATTTAGTTTCGTTATCTCTTGTCAACTTGCTTTTGCTGGGATCTTTGCTCGTGTGCAGAAGAAGAGGAAGAAGAAGATCTCAGTCCTCAGGTGCTTGGTGTTGAGTGGTAAAGTCTCAAGACTCTCAGATAATAACTCCGGATCATGATGAATGGTCACGATGAGAGGGGGACGTTTTGCGCGCCTCTTCTGGGTCACACTCATAGATCCGATACATCATCATCCCATTTAGAAAGTTTGGTGGGTCTATCAAATGAGCAAGATCAGCCAAGGAGACGTTCGAGTTTTGAGGTTAGTTTTGTGAATTGCGATTAAAGAAAAAGGAATTTGTTTCCCGTTTGGTTTTCTGTGCTCCTTAAACGTGTTGACTAAAGCCAATTAATGTGATATCATCTCAAGATTGAGTTTCTGGCCTGACCATTTTCTTTTTTCTTTCTTGCTTTTTCTCTGCCCATTTTAGGTGTTTGAAGAGATAAAAAAGCTATACGCCATAGCGCTACCTCTCATCGTTTCTGCCTTAGTCATGTACGGGAAATCCGCGTTATCGGTGCTGTTCTTGGGCCGGATCGGGAAAGAAGCGCTGGCCGGAGGCACGCTCGCAATGGGCATCGCCAACATTACCGGGTACTCCATCATCACGGGCCTCGCCCTCGGCATGGAGGCCATCACCTCTCAGGCCTGCGGAGCCAGGCGGTGGCCGCTCATGGTCCAAACCCTACAGCGCACCATCACGATCCTGACCCTCGCCTCTGTGCCCATCTCCGTCCTTTGGCTCTACGTCAAGCCGATTCTCCTCCTGTGCGGCCAAGACCCCGAAATAGTCTCGGTCGCAGCGGTCTATCTCACATACGTGATCCCGGATCTTTTCTTCCAATCTCTCATCAATCCGCTCAGAATCTACCTCAGATCACAGAACATCACAATCCCTCTCATGCTTAGTGCAGGGTTTGGGCTTATCCTCCATGTCCCGATCAATTATCTTCTCGTTCATCACTACAGACTTGGCGTCAAGGGCATAGCGATTGCTGTGTCCATGACCGACCTGATCATTTTGGCCGTACTTGTTTTGTGCATCTACTTCTCTAGGACTTGTAGAGAGTCGTGGCAAGCCTGGTCGCTCAAGTGCTTCAGGGAGTGGGGCACCATTCTCTGGCTGGCCATCCCGAGCTGCATCTCGGTGTGCTTGGAGTGGTGGTGGTACGAACTCATGATCATCCTCGCCGGGGTCCTCCCGAACGCGGCCGAGGCGGTGGGCGCCATGGGGGTCTTGATCCAGGCGACCGCATTGACCTACATCTTCCCCTCATCGCTCGGGCTCGCAGTGTCGGCCCGTGTTGGGAATGAGCTTGGGGCGGCCCAGCCCGAGCATGCCAGGGCCACCTCCCTAGTGGCCCTCGCTTGCGCCGTCGCCACTAGCCTCATTGTGATGCTGTGCACGATCATCATGAGGACCGTGTGGGGCGGGCTCTTCACGAAGGACGAAGCTATTCTGGCGTTGACTGCTGCGGCATTGCCGGTGGTGGGGCTGTGCGAGCTAGGGAACTGCCCTCAGACCACCGTGTGTGGGGCGTTGAGGGGCAGTGCGAGGCCCACTCTGGGAGCCAACATCAACTTGGTGGCCTTCTACTTCGTCGGGCTGCTGGTGGCCGGGGTCACGTGCTTTAAGATCGGTATGGGCCTGTTGGGCCTCTGGATGGGCCTCCTTGCGGCACAGGGAGTCTGCGCCGTCGTGATGGTGGTCATGTTGACGAGAACGGACTGGGCTGAAGAAGCAAGGAGGGCCCGAGAGCTGACGAGCAACGGGACGGGGCAAGACGATAGCGGAGAGAACTCCGACGAACCTCCAAAATAGCGAAGGCGCAGACATGTACAGCTAGAGATAGTGAAATGATAATAAAGGGCGTAGAATAATGATTGATCATAGGGTACAAATCTTTTCAAATACAGCTTTTTCTTTCGGGTAGCTTTGAATTTCCATTAAATCATAACTAACCTTGGAAAAGACTTCTTATTTATAATCACTAAGGATCTTATAATTATTTTGTGGAAATTAAACCAACGATTGAATTTGAAGAAGCTATTTATCTTGGAAATAACGAGAGACGGCATTATGAACTGAAACTTATTAGCTTAGTCATGAAATATACCTAATTAATTGCAATTGAACTTTTCAAAAACTTTTAATAGCTGGAAGCAACCCAGAACCTGGAGACTTGGCATTGATCAGTACATGAGTAAATGCTCTAAACAGTCGTTTCAAAAGTCAGAAACAAGTTGACTGGTTTGGCATTTATCTGGATCGATTGGATTCTTCTTGATACAATAAGATCTCATCTCAAGAGTATAAACGCATCCCTCACAAAAAACTTCAATTTTAGTCTATCAATGATAAGACTTTGCAACTAATATCCTTTACATTGAGATTAACATAACATCATTAATCATTCTATTAATGTTGTGGCCGTGCAATCAATCACTAAGGCGAGATAAACAAAGAAAACAACACATTGGGATTTTACTTCGTTTGATCTTAGTGTCCATAGTTACTCCAAAAGAACAGCAACAAGAATGAATCCACCATGAACAACAGAGATACTACTTTAGATCAAAAGTTTTCTGAAACTCAAGTCCGGGATGAGACATAATCAAATCTTCACATAATGTTCAAGTGTTTTCCTCACAAAAATCTCTCGAAAGAGAAAGTCTAAAAAAACCCTCAGAGGTTATAATGTGCAGTCTCTTTATGTACACTTAAAAAGAGGTTGAAGCCATGCCTCAAATAGCGAGCCTCGTTCTCACCGAGTGCCTACTCAGAATGGGTTGGGTGCCCACCATATGACTAAGGAAATTGGTCTTCTAGCTCCACAAATACCATGGAAACTCATCTCAGACCTGTATAATTCTCTGGACTTCTAACTTCACTTAAGTTATTGGTCAAAACTCGAAACATACTCAATAATCACCACCTTGGCTCATGTTTGCAGAAGTCATAATCTTGATTTGCTTCTCCATTTGGGAAATGCCCTATCTTTGAGTGTGGTCGTGGGACAATTACTTGACTAGGTGGCTACTTCCTAGCTGACCACGCACATAGAAAGATGACAAGGCCCAATGATCGGTCCACGCCCAGGCGACCCCGATGCCACAATCGCTTTGACACATGACTAGGTGGCTACTTCCTAGCTGACCTCAACCCCTCCAGCCGAGGGACCAGCCAAGAGCCACATCCCTCAGGCGGACACCCAAAACGACAAAGAGAGAGGAGCCGAGGTGAAACGACACCGCAAACAGCCCCCAAAACATGGGTAAAAGCCAACTCGCAACGAAAATCAAGGTAAACACCACATGTGGAAAATGATTCGGCCACAAACAGCGAAAATGGCAATGAATCTAACGTAGAGATTTCGTTGAACGCCGAGTATACGCCGACTGGGAAGGGAATCTGAGCCAATTAAGGCCGGATCCGCACCAACAAAGAACAAAGATGAACAAACAACGCACCATGGAAACTGGGGAAAGGAAAAGGAGAGGGTCGGGCCTAGGAAGGAAGGTGGGACAAGGAAAGAGGAATAGGGGATCGGCCCAATTACCCGGGGGGCAATGGGCCGGGTAACATCAATGTTGTTCAGGATTTATTGCAATGAGCTCATTTATTGTTTAGGATTTAAATCGTATGGTAATCATAAATTGATTGATGAAGGTTATCCCCGGTCATGTATTTATGATTTCTTCATAAGTGAATTATATGAGATTCTTACAGTTTTCAATATTTTTAGGTTCATTTACGTTGATATGTTTTCATACCAAATTATATATAGCATATAATAAGAAAATATATAACTTTATTATTGCGTTCACCAAACAATGGATAATATATAACAAAATCTTGGAATTTTATATTCTATCCTGTTCAGTATTATCCTAGCTAGAATTCTATGCCAAATGCAACCTTAGTGTTAATGTAGGAAACTAAAATTCCTTCTTTCATTACACCGCTTTTTCTCTCTTTAAGGAGAAATAATTCAAATGGACTCACTTGAGGATAACATTGAACAAACGTCTAAAGGTTTCTTCTTTGAAAAACTTCATGTTTATGAAGTTCGCTTTTACAAGTTGAGTGGCAACATTGGATGGATTGCACGCCCACACAGATTGGAGAGGGGGAGCTACAATAATCTAAGATCAATGAATTGGGTATTCTTCCCCTTTTCATTTGCGGTTGGGCTTTGGTTACAACGACTTGATCTTTTCAACAAAATCTACTATTTCGAGCCATGAGCATAAGCCTGAAAAATGTCCAAATATGCTGCAGATACACTCAAATGTGGGATACAATGCAACAAGCAGACAAATCTCACATCGAGGAGTTTGGCTTGGTACTCTAGCTCTGTGCTTTCTAATTTATATACTATAGTTCATCTTTATTTTGATGTTTTTGTCCTAAAATGTCCTAACCCGAATCAACTAATCTCTTTCCTAATTTATGGTCACAAACCAAAAACCTTGTCGAAGTTTCAGCTTGCCTATAGCCATCACCATGCCAGCTTTGTTCTCTATCTTTGGCCGCCACCACAAGCCACCTCCCTCTCTCTAACAGTCCGTAACAGCGGAGGTACTTGACCTAGGATTGGAGGTCGTACACCTCTATTGCATCTACCATCAAAGATCTCACAAGTTGCTAGTAGAAGCACCACGGCCGATGGCCGTAATCAACCACAATTCCTCCAATTGATGGATGAATAGATAATGAAGGTGGGAGAGAGGTGGGGGCGAGGCCTTTGGCAAATGGTCACAGTCGACGGTGGCGAGGCATGGAGGCAGCGCTCTCTAGTAGTAAAACTTTAAGTAGTGCGGATCGGATTCATTTTGCGGTAAAAGGTTGAAAAGAAAATGGAAACAAGGGGAAAAAGTGGTGAGGGCACATATAAATTTGGATTAAATGTGTTTATGTATGGCATTTTATAGAGCAAATAAACAGAAGCTGTCAATTTATCTTTACTCGAGAAAACCTCAATCCATAAATGAAATAACTAAACATACGTAACTTCATTGACAAAATAGCTTAGCACATATCTAGATGGAACATGGTATTGATATTGGTTTCAGAAATAGACAGCACTACATGGATAATCTGAAAGAAAAGGCAAAAGAGGAAGAAGTGGCAAAAACGCCGAAGTCCTCCCTGTGCACATCGTTCTTAGTTCTCAGCTCACCTATCCATGCCAACGATAACCGTGGGAGCATTTGCCATCCCCCTCTGTTGCCTGTCCATGTTTGCTTCCCAACCTTCACATTCAAAATCAAATAAGCCAATTCATCAATCAGGATAGATCATACAACACAATGGGTAGGGTAAGGAAATAATAGTGAAGATACATACACCACATCTAGGAATCCAAAATAAATTGGTCTAGAAAGTTATCGAGAAAGCAAACGCACAAGATCATCGGAAAACAGCTTTCACAATTAAAAAGTTGAAGAAGATGAAGATCTTTGAATTACCAATGCCCATGTCGAAGCCACGATTCTTGAGCTCTCGATACTCTTGGCAAAGCGAACAAGGCTCACAGCAGAAGTGAACCAAGCAATCGGCGACGGGTGCCTCCTCCAAGACATATTGCCCTCTCATTCTTGACCGGTAAAAGCATGAATACAGGCATGGTATGCCCGTCAGAGCCAACACTGCGTACACGAACCCACTTGCTGCACAAGCTGTACCCCGAAAAGCAAAAGAATCAGAACATTTTTAATCATCATAAACATAAGGTAGGCAAAAAATAACCTGATGAGCTTTTTAGTTTTCATAATCTTGAGCTCATTGAACATAGTTATTCCTCCACATCAATTAACAGACCCAGAGACATGAACAAAGTATACTATTTGGTTCACATGACCACACACATGAGACACAAAAACAATCCACAGATAACATCCAATGCCCTTTAACAGACAGAACCATCTTAGAAAACTATCATGTTCACAAATGTACATGTTTTAAGGAAACTTACAAACAGAACCCCTGCTCACAATCTCGGCAATTTGTCCAAACGTCACGCAAGGGCAGAAGGCAGTGATCAGGCAATTAGCGGGGTAATCACAGCAGTGGCAAAGGCCTGTCGACCACTGCGCAGCTGTCCCACGAGCGGCGGCAGTGCCATACGCAGGTGGGCAAGAGGAGATGTTCATCGGGCCTGGAAACCCATGGTTCGCGTATTTTGCACCACCATCATAAGTCGAAGGATACATCTTCTGTGCGAGATCTGTGTATTGGCCCGTGAGAGGATTAAGATGGTAATTAATGAAGGTGTGTCCTGCCTAGCACATGCCCCGACGAAAATGTACTAATTTTCACGGATTTGTTCTTTAGACTCAGATGTGAACAGAATATGTGGACGGGTGTAAACTTCCTTTTGATTTATTACTTCGAGGCATCATCTTAAATTTCTCAAAATTTGCCATTTGACAACTCTTATCTCTTGGTGAATCATTTGAAGTTATCAATACAGCAGGTACGACCTTCTTCCTAAAAATAATATATTGGGAAGCTTGTTCCAGGCCGGTGCTACCGGATGCCTTCATTGGACCCTTCGTTTTGAAGATTTCTAGGAACACCACCTCTTTCGATCTCTTGTCTTGGAAATTACAAAAGTATGCTCAATGCTTAATGAAGGGACAACTCCAGGCTCTTTCTCTAGGACTCCTCTAATGAAAGGGGGATTTAACGTTTCAGACCAGCAAACAAATGCATGAAAAATGGTGAAAATACTACTGCTTGTCCAGCTTTGACTCCTTTGGGCTATGATGATATTGCTTAGATCTATGGAGTAAGATGTTTAGATAAATGCAGTAAATTTTGGGGGTGTGGACAGCATGGAGAGTACCCATCATGCTTTGAGAAATATTAGGTTTGGGCAGGCAAAGGTTGCAGTCATTGCCTCCTATGTATGGAGGAAATTGTTCAAGCTTCGAGAAAGGGGAAAAGGAAAAGAATTTATAGGTTCCATGCCAGAAACTTTTGACCTAGAAGTCGAGCGATACGTACATGCTATTTAATGGGCTTAGCTAATGTACATAATATTGTTTGCGTACTTCATGGCCTTAATGCTTAAGTTACAGCCTTGCAAATAAATAAATATTAATAAATTAAAAAAGAAAAGAAAAGCGATTATACTACGTGGATGGTGAAATGAACAGCGAAGAACCGTTTGAAACATTAAATAGAGGAACATGCGTAATTTTTCCATTTGGCCAGTTCATATTGAATTGTAATCGTCTTGTTGAAGTTGTCTAAACCCCATAGTCGTTTTTGCTTATGAGCTTAATCTATGTGCACGCGAATGGAACGATGCGTGTTGCGCATCTCGTGAGATTTACTAAACCTTAGTCAAGTGAAGTTACAGATTTGAGGGGGAGGGGGAGCGACGTCTTCCTTTAGAAAGAAGTAAGCTCCAGCACACAGGATAAGCGAGAAGCAACTTGAATCATTTGTTCATATGTTAACTCGAACTCTTGTTTTAAGCTAATGGTCTTATGTCCCTTTGATGCAATGTTCGGTCTCTTGCAGATTATTTAGTAAAAAGAAAGTTTGCAGCGTTGGTCACTGATTTCGGATGAATGGTCAAGGAATGAAACTTATGCAGATCGGGTACCTGGCAAACTTTAGGTTCTCCATTTTATCAGCTGCAATCAATTTCATTTTTTAAAGTATTACTCAAATCAACCTCTCTTTCTTGATTTATGAGATTAAGCGGAGAGAGAGATGCACAAGGCGCGGATTGATGGGAGACATGGGACTATTGCGGCATCATCGGGACGGCGAACGAGAGCAACCGCGGCAAAGGAATCATAATTTTCTCGTGCTTTCGGTATCCTAGCAAAAGAGCTTGATGGTGGAAATTTTCAAAACATGTGGATCCTAATCAATATGCTAATGTGGCACTAAACCAAATTCAGTCGGCGCATTTATTGAAACTCATAGAATTCTGGGTGTTATATGTTTTTTTTTAATATTGTACTATTAAAACCCATATAGTTCCCAAAATTGTACTGAATGAAGTTGCACGGACTCGAATAAAGAGAGGAAGATGCCCCCAGAAATCAGAAACGAGTAAAAGATGATGGCCACCCGAAAATGTCCTAAGAGAGCGTACGAGGCAGTGTCCAAAGATTCTCTTGACCACTGCAAATAAATTGAATCGAGCCAAAGAGCAACTGCTCACAGAAGAACTAATCGGTCAATTCAAGTTCCATCTTCTGCTTCAACACCAAGCAATTAATCTTCGAACATCAATCAAGGAGAATCATATTCTACGGCCTTCGTATGCTGTATTCGGGCGTGTCCGGAGCCTTCGGATGTGGCTCGCCTGGTGGAAGGCCCGCCAGAAAATGGAGGAGGCCGATCTGAACAACAGCGGCCAGGTCGACAATGCGGATGAATTCGAGAGGTCGGTGACCTGCGCGCGACAGCGTCTGCACATGAAGGTCAGCCGAAGTAATTGGTGATGTGATGGATCCTAAGTTTTAACTTGGCTTTCCATTTTCTTGTATTCTGGGTTTCTTTGTTAACTTCAGATTGGCAAATCTTTTCAATATAAAGTTGTCATTGTTACTTAGCATCGAAAATCGGGGTGAGCCTGAAGATGTTACATCAAGTGGCATTGTACTTTGGCTCTGAGTACGAAATAATAGTTTCACTCTCTCCCGCGCCCCTTGATTTCCAGGGCACTGTTGCTTCGACGGTCTTTGATGATTATACATATGTCCAAAATACAAATGAGACGGATGTTTCCGACCCTTCTTAATTCTGGTCTCAATAGAAAAGGAGTATGATGTATAAGATAAAAAAGTTCTCGTATTATTGATTACTGATTTCTAGCTTACTACTTCACCTGTACGACTATTGGGATTCCACAATACATACTCTTATATGTAGATTTTTGCTTCAAACTAGAATTGACAATTGAAACATCTAAGATCGCATCAATTAGGAATATAGAATAGAAGGAATTATTTTTATCTACAAACTTCATCTTAAGAAAGCATATAATAACCATTTTTTCTTAGTGAAATCTTTGGTTCAAGTCCATGATGGCCCAATGACATTACGGGCTACTAGCTCGGCACTAGAGCATGCCCAAGACCCTTGACACAAATAGACGCATTGCGAGTCTACTTATAACTAATCTATTTATATCAGAAAAGAAAAATAAACTTATTTAGACCCATAGCAATAAAAAAATTGTATTGATTTTTATCAAAGAAAAATAGGATTATTTGATGCTCTATCTCAAAACATGCGTTTTTATTCTAAGACCAAAAGAAAAGTGGTAAATAAAATAGGAAATATACTTACAACAATAATTAAATCTGTAATAGATAAATGCATCTTTTTCTTCTAAATTTGCTGAAATTATTCATAATGAGAGAGGTTGCATCGTGGGGAATATTTAGGAAAATCATCAAAAAATTCTGTTGTAATTGTGTCATTTCAGCCCTAATTTTTTTTATTTTGCCAATTGAATCATAATTTTTTTGCATCATGCCAATTCAATCTATCCAAGCAATTTTGTTGGGTGTTGTCCTATTACCATTAACATGGATGTCGACTGTCCTATGTGGCACAACTGGTATTAACGTGGACAATTTTAGTAATATTTTGATATTTTTTCAATTTTTTTTTCTTTTTCTTCTGTCTTTTTTTTTTTATCACTTCCTTCTTCCTCCAACAACAAGCCAAAGGCAAGCCAACAAAGGACCTTGCTTGCCTTGGGAAGCTTGGCCATGATAGGGTGAGGCTTGACCTCACCAATCGCGCCTTACCCGAGCTATCAACTAGGCTAACCAAGATCGAGCCTCGCTAGACATGGGCGAAGAGTGAAGCTCGACCATAACCAGCCCAACAGGCGGACTAGGTGAGGCTGCAGGGGGCGGTTAGGGCAAGGCTCAACTAGCGAGGTCAAGTCTTGCCCAACCAAGACTAGGCTTGCCCGAGGCAAGCTAGGGACCTTGCCCACGATAACCTGTTATAGGAAGAAAGAATTGATAAATAAATAAGGGAGAAAACCATGAAAAACCCCAAACTTTGCCCCGTATGACACATTTATCCTAAACTTTTTTTTGTGACATAAAAAATCTCAAACTTTGCCCTATGTGACATATTTACCCTAAATTTTGCCCCGTGTGACGCATTTATCCTAAACTTTTTTTTGTGACATGAAAAATTCCAAACTTTGCCCTGTGTGACACATTTACCCCAAAATTTTATTATGAATGGCATTTTCATCTTTTACTTTTTACTTTTTCTTCCCTTTTTCCTATTTTTTCCTTTTTCTTTCTTCCCTTTTTTTTCCCTCCTCCATCGCCGTCGGAGGAGCCACCGGCGTCGACCCTTGCCCGACTCAAGCAAGGGCTACCCTCCCTAGATCCGGCGGGGGCCGCCCTTGCCTAGGCGGGTGAGGCTAGAGCGAGGGCTGGCCTAGGGACCGCCCTCCCCTGGGTCGGGCGAGGGCGGCCCTCGCCATCGCCTTGGCCCTAGTAGGTGAGGGCAACCCTCACCAAATCCAGCAGGGGCCGCCCTCCCTTAAGTCGGGCAAGGGCCGACATCGACGACGGTGGAGGAGGAAAAAAAAGGCAAAAAAGGAATAGGAAAAAGGGAAGAAAAAGTAAAAGATGAAAATACCCTTCAAAATTAAAGTTTGGGGTAAATGTGTCACACAGGGCAAAGTTTAAGGTTTTTTGTGTCACAAAAAAAGTTTGGGTAAATGTGTCACAATAGGTAAAATTTGGGGTTTTCGGTGGTATTATCCCAATAAATAAATAAATAGATAAATTGAAAAATAAAAATATTTATTAAAAATTATCAATGTCAGTATCAGTGATACCATATAGGTCAGTCAACATCCATATCAGTGTTGACAGGTCAAAATTGATCGGATATACGATATTGGCACAAATAAAAAAGGTTTAGGACTCAAATGGTCAAAAAAAAAAAACTTAGGACTAAAATGGCCCAATTACAATGGGTTTAGTATTTTTTTGGTAATTTTCCCATAAATGCTCTATTGCAGTAATTTTGATTTTGTTTTTCACTATCTCACAATCTGTCTCAACTTTGCAATCTGGTCAAGGAAAAAAAAGAAAAAAAAAGAAAAAAGAGAACCCTTGATTAAGCCTTCTCCCCCTCGTACCCCCTCTCCTCCAAATTTTATTCTTCAATCCTTCGTGATGCATTTTTTTAATCACCTTCCTTCGCAAAAATATGAAAGTTTTGACTATATTACATATATATTTTCTTTGTCAAAAATACCTCAACTTGATGCCTATTGGAAGATCATGGGCTTATAGTAAAGTTGAGTTGATGTTGTCTTCACCGGCCTATTTTTTTTCAAGAGTATTTCCACATACAAGGGCTGCCAACAATAGTCTCTCTAGTAAGGGCACTTAGCCTGGACTACATTCCTTATTTTTACGTGCTAATGCCATACGCTTTGCATCTCTCGTTTCAAGTTATATATTTATCTTCCTTAATAAGATGAGAATACCTCCTTGTTTTACATCCCAAAGTTCAGACAAAACAGTTTAAGGACTTACTCAAATCCATTCACCTTCTTTATAAAAATACAAAAGTTTTGATTGTATTACATACATATTTTCATTGTTAGAAATGTACGAAGGTTAAAATTACCTATCTCGAGTGTAAAAATAATCAATAAAAATATTCAAATTATCTCTAACATAAAAAAATATCATAGAGAATTATCTTAATTATCTCTAATATCCTCTCTCTCAAACTTAAGGTAATTTTTATTTATCAAAAAGACAAGAATTAAGTTAGCTTGAGTTTGGATGAACAATATCCAAAAAAACATCTCGATTGTGGATTTCAGGAGCTAGCTCGTCTAAGAGCGGCGATTGTGTTGGTTCCCCAATATGAACATGGAAAGGTCCGACCTTACCAAAAAAAAAAAAACATCGAAAGGTCCTAAATCAAACAAAAACAATGGCTGGCATTGTTGACAGTAACCGGATGAACGCGACCAATGCATCTAGCATCATAATAGTAAGTAGTCAATGTAGCTGGCTTTGCTTTCAAAACAATTGAATGAATATGTCTTGTATCGCTAGCGTCATAATGACTAAGCTGAGAGTCAAAGAGAAATAGCAAGCAGCTAATGCGACTGGCTTTGCTGATAAAACAATAACTCAATGGCGCTTTCCTAGACGACAGGGCTTTGCAAATTATGCACAATAGTACTGTCTAACATTGGCCATTGAGCGGGATGAACAACATTAAAATCAACATTGATTGGAGGATATTAAGACTTATTGGGAAAAAAAATGACAAGAAGCGAGTTTTAACATCCTCTTATTTCTGTAAAAAAAATAGATAAGAAAAAAAAAGAGATGATTATCTAAGCTAATACATATCAATCAAGATACGCATAGTTAATGGAATATATATGTGTAATTTTGAGAGAAACAAAAATAGAAACATTTTAGTTATTTCTAATATAGGAAAATTTCTAAGGAATTATCTTAATTATGTCTAACCACTTAAACATGTCAAAGATGTCAATGTAATCGATCCATGGAGAAAGCGGAGTGTTCAATGACACTTTTGATAACCGGATGAGCTTGTGAATTAAAAAAAAATCAATAAATAGAAGAAATGAATAAAAAAAAAGAAAAAAGAAAAGCTCAGTTCTTTCGACTGGTCCTTGTCCACGATATGCGGCCAAATTAAGGGGCATTTGCCACGTGTCGCGTCCCCATTTGGTTGACCATTAGAAAAAAAAAGCTTTGACCATGCGAGCGGTGTAAGAAAGAGCATGTTTCACATGGCTTTAAAGATTTTGCATCGAACGCCATATCTCTCATTGCATTCTCAATGGTAGTTTCCTGTTATGCAACAGACGAACAGCGATTTAAAATCGCCAAAATCTCCATAGTATTGCAAAATATCCCCCTATTTTTAAATTTAAAAAATTATAACTTTTTCATCCCACTAAATATATCTAGATTCATTTCCTTTGAATCTGTAAATAAAGTATTTTTGCGTATTAAATTTCTTTGTTTTCCATTTTCTTCACAAAAGAGATGCTCTTTTATGCTAGTAAGGCACATGTAATGAATACAAATGAGTATTTTATACCGATACAAGTTTCCCTTGTTAGGACAAGGCACGAGTTTGGATTTTGCAAGCTCTCATATGACCCTAAAACAAATAATTATATGTGTACATACGTATATGTTTGTATGTACGTATTTTGACCATTATAGGGAAGAGATGGAAAGCCCTAGCTAGTAATAACTTAGTCTTTTGGCGGGGGGGTTGTTCTCTAGAGCCTTCATGATCGCCAGCCTAGCACACCCTTTTAAATTTCAGTGCATGATGGACATCATACAGAAACTCTGGTGCTGCAAAGGAAGAAAAGAAAGGTAGTAGAATGTTGATGAATTAGCACGGCAACCATCATGGGATGGATCGAAGAGAGTGAAACATCGCCTGGATCGATTGGAGATGCCGGACCTACTTAGGAGCTTAACAATGGACGGAGGCGATGTGATAAAGTTATAGCTATAGTTTGCAGATGATCATGGAGATCTGACTGATGCAACACTGATGTGTTGTTGTGTTTTAACAAACATGAACGTCACTGATTATTATTATTATTATTATTATTATTATTATTATTAAAGGGACGGTAGCAATTCATCCGTAGTGGAAGCGTGCAGTTTGCGGTCCTTCTGGAATTCTTATTTCTTACAACTGCAGTAATCCTGCGTGATCACGTGACTTCATGGCCCCTGGCATCGCCAGCTCACTTTCTCTGCCAATTTCTTACAAGTCAAAACTTTTTCCCCGGTCAACGAAACCCTAATGCATGCCCCCCCTCCTCTCTGGATTCCGCCACTCTCTCTCTCTCTCTCTCTCTCTCTCTCTCTCTCTCTCTCTCTCTCTCTGTGGAAAAATGGCAGCTAGAAAACAAAGCATGCGTGTCTCGCCAAAGGGGAAAAAACAAAGAGTGGTGAACTTTCTTTCCTTGTTTCTGGGCAGAATGTGCCACCTCTTTTTGCAAAAGGACCAAAAGAAGACGATGGGGGGTAGATATTCATGTCTCTCCCAGCTTTGACTAAGGTTTTATTTTGTAGATGCTGAATTTGAATGAATTCCGATAGGTTATGATGGGATAGGAATCGATTATACTCGATAATAATTCAAAAAGTTTGTGTAGATGAGAATTTTACATGTCATGCATGCATAATGAAAGCCCTTTATATCTTTTTTGAAGCCGAGTAGGGTTTTCGTTTCCAAGGCCGGAATCTGCTACAACTTGCCCTAAGGAATGCAAATTCCTATAAAATCTCCATTTGTTGCGTCCGACCTCCTAACACAATCATATAGAAATAAATAAGTGAATAATATATGCATACGACTAGGCTTATTACATTCAGCCATCAACTTTCTTCATTTAATCGAAATGAGTTTGTGTCCTCATGCTCTCTCTCTCTCTCTCTCTCTCTCTCTCTCTCAGACCACTTTTGACCAATTACAGCAATCCAGCAGGAAATACAAGCCCCAATTATCACACAGCAGCCCACAACAGAGCTGGATCTTTGCCTTGACAGCTTTACCACCACCGAACCTCAATCTCACATCGTTATCAATATAGCCAAAGAAAGTACTAAACATCCAGAGAATCTTGCATAGTTGTGAACCTTCCTATTACTTTCCCTCATTCTCAGAAACTCTCCCAGCGATAGGAAGTTTCCAGCTAGAGAGAGAGAGAGAGAGAGAGAGAGAGAGGGAGAGGGAGAGAGGGAGAGTAGAAACTCCGACTATTAAGGTGCAATCTCCCTGCATGTAAAAAGCTTCTTTGTTTTGCAATGCCAGCCTGTGCAGAATTTAGTCCGATAAAAGCCTATAATCACCATCTTTCAGCCTACCAGGGATCAACGGCAGCCCCGAGTACCTGACTGGGAGAAAATCAAGCTTGAAATGGCTGAGATCAAATAAAATCCCGTAACACATCACTGCAAATCCCAATTGGAATGAGTTCAATCTTTTGTGGATTTAGCTTCAAACCAGGCAAACGATAAAGCTACTCAAAGATAGAGAGAACTGATGCAAAGGAGTGCCTATCACCATTTAGAAAGATCATAAGGTTGCCCGCAAAACAAAGAAGTGCGAGCTCAGTCGTCTTAGACAAAGGATGAAATTTTAAGAGACCTTTATCAGCAGCCGCATTTAGAAACCAATTAAGAACCTCCATTGTCATTACATAGAGGCAAGAGAGATAAAGGGTCCCCCAGTTTGAGACCCTTTCACCTCTTGAAATAACCAGCAAGCTCCCCATTCATATCAACAGAGAATCGAGGAGTTGAAATACGCTGCTCCACTCACTTCAAGAACTGAGGAGGAACATTTATAGCTGCAAGAAGATTAAGCAAGAACTTCCATTTAACAGAGTCAAATGCCTTCGTGATATCAACCTTGCTAATGCATCCAGGAGTGACATGTTTCACGTGATAACCCTTAAAAAGTTCATGGACAAGCAATACATTGTCAACAATCTTTCTACCTTCTGTAAATGTCAGTATCGCAACCCCACATCACATGTTTCATTGATGTATCTGAACCGTTTGTTTTTCTCTTAAACAATCTTGTGAAGCTTAGTGCAATAAAGTCCATTTAATGAACAGTACCTAAAATTGCCTATATGTCTCATGAAAAGTGCTTATTGCCATCCTCAAATTACGCTTTTCAACGTAATTTAGTATTTAAGTGCATTTTTTATACAAATTAAGGACTTAATTAAACTGATCACAAGGTTCAGGACTTAGTGCTGCAAATTTCCACTTGTATGGAGATTCAAACTTAATCCCTAGTTGGCTCAACATACAAAAGTATATTTTAACAACCAACTTAGAATTGTTAAGAGGTAACTTCGTTTTTCCAATTATAACAGATTCTAAGTAATACACCTTGTTTTCCAACCTTGACATTTTGGTTGCAACATGTGAAAGGCCACCATCAACTAGTGCAGTACATATCTACTTGCTTTCTAGATGCGCCATCCCATCTCACGTGAACTGTATTCATATATGCATATAATCACCTTTTTGAATATAATACTTAAAGCAACCCAGATGTAGTATTGAACTGTCAAGCAAAAGACTCAAGATAGACAGCGAATTTCTCAGGCGGATCCTCAACCATCTTAGTTATATTAATTATTACATCAAAAGATGAGACCTAATACCAGACAGACAATAAACATATGTCTCTCTGACTGGCCTTGTTGTAGAACTTAATACGGAAATGGAATTACCAGGAATCTTAATTCGAATGTCAAAGGAGTGTTTAATATGATAGAATGGAGAAATGATAGATACAGAAAGAGGACGGACATGATAAGAATTTCAGATGTTGAAAATGTAAATGAGGATCCGATCTGAGTGCTTAACTTGAATACAAAGAGTCCATCAACCAAAATGGGAATTGAGAAGCGTGATGCTAGTTGATTCCATTTCTTTCCGCTCTAGAACAACCAACATTGTTCCTCTGATTTCTTCCATTTGTGAAACTTATGTTTTCTTTTAGAATATGAAGAAAGCCACACACAAAAAAAAGACAAGCATCAAGAAAACAAAACACATTTCTTCGTTAGAGATTTCCCAAATACCTTTGATAATAAGACATACATTTAATCAATACTGATAAATATATTAAAGCCGAGATCGATAAGTAAACAATAATATTGGGTACATAAATGATCGATGAAAAAAAAAAATATTATTTCTATTCCAGGGGTCTCCGACACGATGTAGATGCTTTCTTGCTGTGAAAAAGAGCAGCCGGGTACTCCCAAGTAGCCCGGATACAAACACCTTAGCAAAAGAACAAAAAGGTTGATTCTTTTCGGGATAGTGTTTGAACGCCCATTGACCACCCTTTTGAAACCAAAAAAAAAATCCCATGTCATGACAAAACATCACATCCTTGCATAACATGCATGCATGCCCCCTGTTCTCCAATTTAAATAATCGAATAAACTCCAGGCGCATAAAATGCCTCACTAACTTCACCGGACACGCGCTATTCAGATCATAACTTGAGTCCGGGACGACGACCAATAAATACCATAGTTTGTTCTCGATGCGATCGTACGCCTAACCCTCGTACAAGTCCGTTCCTCGCCAGACCTAAAAAGAAAAAAAGAAAGTCTGAAAAGATAAATTAAAGAATGAAAAGAATGAAAGGGGGAGGAAAAAGGTTACATCGAGCGCCACTCCAAAAACAAAACCTTCTCCTTCCACGCACTCTCCTCCCCTCTGTGTGGCTCCGATATAAATACAGACATCTACTTCGGTAGGTTGCAACAGTTCGAGAGGGTCCCTTGGAAAATAATTGTGTTTCGGACCGCGCTCTGTCTGTCTTCAATTCCATATGTTATTTTCGTCAATCATCATCCTCTCGTTCATATCCCGCCCCATGTCCCGCTGAGGCTCTTCTCCCCCACATCATATGGCACTGGCATGCACGCACAGTCATGTACAACTCCGATCCGCACAACAATAATCACCACCACCACAACCACCACCACCTAGTAGGCCCTAGAATCTCCTTCTCCAATGACTTCGTGGAGTCACAGTACGCGGCGAAGCAGGAGCGGAGCGCCGGTGAGGCCCCGGCCTCGTCCGACTTCGAATTCTCTGTCTCAAGCTATTCGATGATGAGCGCTGACGAGCTCTTCAGCAAGGGCAAGCTCTTGCCATTCAAGGAGAAACCGACGGCTGGGAAGGGCACCACCACCACCCTGAGGGAAGAGCTCCTCGCGGGCGACGAAGACAGCAGCTGCAGCGCGTCCGGTAGGCCACCAAAGGCGTCAGGGAGATGGAAGGGGTTCTTGGGTTTGAGGAAGAGCCACATCGGGTCCAAGAAAGCTGATAAGTCGTGCGAGGCTTCTTGGGATGGTAGCAAGAGGACTGCTGGTTTCGGAGTGGTTCCTGACAACATGCATTATCATGGCAAGACTTCACAGGTAAATATATCCAGAAGGTCCAAGATAGGTTTATAAAAATCGATACTCTAAGAGATATGACGGGTTTCCCCGAGCATTCAATGCAGAAAAAAAAATTGGTTCCGTTCATTTCATTTTTCATCTTTCCCCCACTTTCGACATTGTCTTTATGGATCTCTTGCAGGAAATGACGAGCGAAGGAGGGTCGAATAGTTGCAGGGACGAGGAGATGGAGATGTAGCTTAAAGTAGGGAGGTTCGCTTGAAGTTCTTGAATTTGTAGAGCAGGACCGAGGGGAGGATTCGATTCTTGCTGATATTTTTTTTTTAACTTCCTTTTCTTTCTTTTATCTTTTCTTTTGGCGGATGAAGATTACCGGAGGTCACATCCAAGATTTTAGAGACAAACAGATTTGTGTGTGTGTTCAGTGGGGTTGGTTTCCGTTTCAGCTGCTTCTAGTAGTCGAATCTTTGAGATCGTGGTGTCCTTTTCCTTGGCATCTTGCTGTTTTCCTTATTTTCCCTCGGTCCTGGCTGCACTTTTGTATAATATTATTCTATAATTCGGAGGTCTTGACCCATCTTCATATGTTTGACGGGGATACATTCTTGTGGGGAAAATAATTGCTATGGAAGATGTAATTTAGTAGCGAAACACATCTATAAAGTACAGACATAATGTTGGATGAAAGTAAGAGAGAATCAAACCGTGCGCACGCGCAACCGAACTGTGTCCACGTCTTGTCCTCGGTTCAATACATTTTTTTTTTTTTTGCAAAAAGGGTAGTAGCATCTAGCATCTCTAAGAAAATAATTTATTGCATGCCCTAGATCACATTTCCAAGAAATTTCCCTTTTCGCCATTTCTCTTTTTGAGTAGCGAAAAGTGAACTTTTTACGTATATTTGCAAGAAAGACTTGGATGGTTTCGGTCCGGGTTCTTGGCCATCTCTTTTTGCGTAAGAACCTGTTCACTGCAAGCTGGCCTTTCTAAGCTTTTCTTGTTCTTATTTACTTGTTTGTTTATATTTTTGCCAGTCTGGTCTTCTTCCCCCTTCGATCGAGTGCGACGAAATTTCAAGAACAGATTAAAAAAAAAGGGAACAAAATTGGTGAATTAATGGAGGAAGAGGAGAGGATCAGATAGCACGACAGAATTCGATTTGATTTTTTTTTTCGCCCTATTTTCCAGACAATCAATAAAGACAGCTAAGCATAAAATTGGGTTGGGGGTTGGTCAGAGCGGTCAGAGAAACCAGGCTTGCATGGTCAAATGCAAGTTTCTCAATATTAAAATGCCGAAGGGGAAGCGATCATTTATTGTCGTGGGTCGCTGCCACTAGGATGCTTCGAGCCTAGTACAGTTTGTAATACGGATGGAGGGGGAAAATGCATATTTAAAAAAAGAGAGACTATTTCCATTATAAAGGCATGATGTAGATTTAGTGCATTAAAAGATGTAAGAGGTGCCACGTCATTTTTGTTGGTTACTAAAAGAATCCAATGTGATAAAAATTAATGTTATATCGTACCATCACTAATGATCAAAAGTACTATTGTGAAAAAATGTTTCGGAAGGTGCTCGTTTGAGCGTGTTTGTGTTCTGGTGCAGAAGGCGGGACAGGAACGAGTCCCTAATATTCAATGCGAATTCGAAGGCGACATTAGTTACATGCATGATCTGGTGTGTCGTGCATAATGAGGTATATAACAATTTGATTTTCAATCCCTTTCATGTGGATTAAGCTCCTAAAATTTTGTAATGAGTATTGTGTCTATGCATTCACCAACTTGGGGTGAGCACAGTCCCAATCCAACACAAAAATCGGATTGGATCGATCGGTTTTAGGTGATTCCCGGCTTCCAAAATTTGAAACCGGTGGCAACCGCGTCTATGGAACAATAGAAACCTTGGCTTAGCCCTACTCACTGGTTCAGGTATATCCAAACTTCTTTTTGGTGGATTCCAACTTTTTTCAAAGTTAAATACATTGTCAAAGTCAGGAGATGCAGTTCACGCAAGTTATGCTGGAGAATTGGCTTAACGGTAGCCGAGCTTCTTCAATTAACTGAAGGAGAAATTATTGCTAGCTGCAAAAGTACTTGCCATGTTGACCGACGAAGAGGCTCCGTTTGATAGCCTCCAATGACTTACCGGTTACGTGACTGCCCAGAGTGTAGCATTACAAAAATTGTGCGTCTAGTAGAGAATAAACAGAAAAACTTACAGTCAACCGAGCCAATTCCCGGGTGGACAGGGTCAGCTCCTGATTCCACAAGCCATGGACCAATCTGATCCAGTTCGATTCGCAGGTGGACAGTGTTGATTCCCAATTCCATGAGCCACGAACTGGTCCAGCCAGGTCTGATCCTTGGTTTAATGATGAGAATCGATCACCCTGGTACCAATCGTTCCTAGCACCCACTATGTAGGATTGTCATGTCTTACTCAGGAACTCTGATCTTATTCGTGCATTTCGATGAGCACTTGACATGCGTAAGTAGTGTGAATTATGCAGACTAACAAGATAACGTGTGCGGGAATCTCCTCTTCGCAAGAAAAGTTGCATGGAAGCCACCTCTGTATAGATGGCCATGATACTTAAAATGTTCGTATTTTGATGGTGGAAGGGCAGGCGTGGCTCGTCTCTTTGTTTCTTGGAGTGTGGCTCACGTTGATGAGCGCAGATCGTTTGTACAGCAGATGCAAGAGGTCCCCTCTTTCAGTGGGGTGCATGAGCTGCTGAAGTAGATGGTCATGTCACATGGAAAACTTTGAGGAGTCTGCATTGCGATATGGTTCTGTAGTTCTAGAAGTTGTCCAGGCTTTGTGAAATTGACATGTTGGGTTCAGATTCTGCGAGCGCTTGGACCTCTCGCACTCATCATCTTTACCTAACCGATGACGACCAAATCATGTTTGGGCCAGAATGAGAGCCGTGCTGGTTGATTGAGTGAACGGATCATATTCATGTCAATCGCACGTTTCAGCTAAAGGCAGAGAGAGAGAGAGAGAGAGAGAGAGAGAGAGAGAGAGAGAGAGTCTAACATACATTAACAAAAGTTTCCTAGACATTCACTCAAATATGTTTCCTAGATTGACAATGAAGGCCTACACCTACATTTTTAATCGGTGGATGTACAAGCATGGTACATAAACCACAGAATGTAACAAGAAAGGCAGCACGAGAGAAGGGAACCATTACCATGGGGCAGTCACTTCTTCCTGGAATTTCAGTTCGTAGCTCTCGACTTTTGGCTTCAGGCACTCGATTTCTGTGCTGAGTCTTTGATTCTCTTCCTTCAATTCCAAGAGCCTCGCCTCCAGATTTCTAATCTCTTCATCTGCGCAGTCCCGGTTTCTCTTGGATTCAACGTACCTTTGCGTCTCAGAAGCCATCTCTGACTCAAAAGCAAGCCCCATAAGCTGTTTCAGCCGTGCACGCAGGAACCCGACATTCATTCCCAGGATTTTGAAGGCCTTCAAGGTCTTGTCCCAAGTCTCGAACTCTTCTCGAGAGGCAGTGATCTTGCAAGCCCTCACTGCATCAGCCACGTGGACGGTTTCGCATATAGCGCCGACAATTAGTTTATAGTTGATGCCCTTGAGGAGATTCTCGTGGAGAAATACATTCTGACTACGGCAGAGCTCATAGTACTTCCTCAAGATTTCTTCAGAGAGCTCTGAGTCAACAACCATCCCATCTATCACAATGTGGAAGTTGGAGAAAGTGTTAACATCCTTAAATTGGACGTCCGGCAGAGACAACTTGAAACCTTCTAAGACTTCCGAATTAACGCCTTCACTATCATTTTCGGATTGCTCTGCTAAACATTCCGGGTTAGGAGTTGACTTTCGCTGAACCAACTTCTTTTTTCTTTTCTGCATGATGGCTAATGGCATCGAATTTGCTCGCTTCCTCCTTGGTTGTCTAGATGACGCTTCAGGGTTGGTGCCATCTTCTGTACATTTATAGTAGCACCAGCAAAGTATGCTTAGAAACAATAGAATTAAGCAAAGACTTCCAAAAGTCGCAGATAAATAAAGAAAGAGAGTAAAACGCTTGCCTGCTTCAACCTTTTTGGTAGGGGCATCCAGATTTAGAAGGCCAAGTGCCCCATCGACTTCAGCAAGATTACCTGCCTTTATTATGTAAACCTGCAGAACCATAATGAAATGATGGTGGTAAACAGATACGGCAGATAATAAATGAGTTTCCATTCAAGCGCCATACAAATTTGTCTACAAAAGTTGATCAAATAGGAGAAGCAGATTATGCTACGCTTATCATAAATGATGGCATAATAACATTTATTGATCTCACTTTTAACATTCAAATAGAGACAATAACAGCTTTTGATCTTATATAATTTTATACTAGATGATGGCATGAGTTATGTGCAGTTAATTTCACCCTGCCCAACTGAGGTAGAAGCCATCTGCAGGCTCAAGCTTTCAAAATGCAGTAAGCTTACAAAATGGTAGTCTTTACCACCAATGATTGAGCCTTAAGTGATCTGGTCATTATTTTCTACAATTTGTTCCATCTATGTGCTGTGTCAAGAGAAAACCTTTCTGAGATTCCAAGTCTAACTTTTCTCAAGAAGTGTATCCTCCAGCACTGGATAATTACTGCTCTTCCCAACCAATGTCAGTTTCTGCTATTGCCATCCCATCTTCTGTTATGCTTATATGATTAGCATAGCTGGAACTTTTCATATTATGCTTTCGAGAATTTTAGAAACAAAAAGCAACAAATAAAAAACTAACATAGCATGTAGCACAAATTCCTCACACAGAATCGCAACTTAATCATAATTCTTACATTTTGACCAGCATATAGTGCCCAATTAGATTTTTAGATAGTCTTCTACTTAATTGAATGCTTTACAGTCATTATAAGCAACCCCTATCAATCCAAAATCCTTTCAAATTCACTGGGCAAAGAAGAGGGAAAAAAAGGAAGATTCATTCAGATTCCAGCAGTATAAACTTATCCTTTAGGAACTCAATGCTGCAACATAGTCTAGTGAATCAGAGATGGATAAACCATTCTGAGTATGCTCTGTCCTTTTAAGTGCAAGAACAGCGCTAAACCGGAAATTTGAAGAATTGCTTTCCCGCAGTAATATAGGGATCGCTCCTAAATTATGCCTTTCCACCAGATTGCAGGTTGAACTTGCCCAGGTTCGATAAATCAAGTTTCAAAAAACAGTGTGGTCTAAAACTTTATGGGGCCAGATGCAGTCTAATTATAAATTTTTTTTCTCTTTTCCTCGTGATGTGAGACTGTGTTCAAAACTTACCAAATCATAGCATAAACTGCCATCATTTAGCCATCAATGATCAAATTATATCTCTAAAATTTCTGCCTCCATCAGTCATCTAACCAGAACTCCTTTCAATGGACTGATTATCTTTTAAGTATCACATCCTATAGTCATCATTCTCTTATTTGGACTAGTTTATAATTTCCAACTCAGTAGTTATCCTCTGCATCAATTGCTTCCAAGTACTTATAAGCAACCAAGATACATACCAAGTCATAGTTAAATTCCAGGCAAATTTACACCAAGATGGAGAAACTCTTAGCCTTTTCCACCATACCCAATACTCAGGGGCACCAAGTTATTGCCAGTCTAATTAATGAGACAGATCATTATCTGTTTTTCCCTCCTTTTTCGGCTAGGTGAGACTGCTCATTCTTATTTTAGTGGAAATTTTGTGACGATACGTCTTTTGTCAACATTTTCAGGTCTCAGCCTCTTGAATGGTTTGGGAAGCAGCACTAGCCATTTAGGTGTTAAAGTATCAGACATCGCTTGTCCTAGGGGTCTATATGGGCCTTATATTATGCTATCTCCTTCCACCTATTAGCTTAACATTCTAGGTTGCACATTTTAACAAAGTTAGTTGCTGTTTGATTCTTCGATTTTCTGCTCTTCTATTAATTACTTTTTGATGAGCTTTATCAAGACACTACCTATTTAGGCCTAGTAATCTTGGGACAACATACTCTCATATCTCTCTAACAGATTGATGAGTCAACTGAAGCTACCCCTAGTTTATTCACCTCTGCATAAAAAGTTTTGAATACTCCAAAAATGTGACTTCTTTTATTTGGTGGAACTTTCTGTATTGCTCCTAGAGTTTTTGCTACTTCTATTTCCCTTGAACTCAGAAGAGAAAAACTGTGACAAACAAGAAACAGAGAGAAATGCTGCATTTAGTTGATTTTTGCTTCAACATATTTCACATGAATTGTGACTAGTTCCACAATAAACCATGTAATACTACAGATCGTTAGTTTTTTGTTTAGTTTGGATCTAAATATCCTCATAATTTCTTTTAATTGTCAACCCATATCACAAAATGCTACTATCCGACTCCAATTCAGCATCATTTAATCCCCTGATTCTAATTAACCCATGTGCTCATTTGATCTGCATGTGATACATCATGTGAGACAAGTGGTAATTGTGTTTATGTAAAATCAGCCTAAACTTGAGAGAGCATTATATCAGGATAGAATGACATCATGCTAAATTCTAGAGTCATCTGTTCATGTTTTGGGTACCAAGGTGCAACTTCAGGCAGATAGTTTTATCCAATTACTGAAATCTTCACCCTTAATGAACTTAGAAGGAAGTGACAACCCAATGCAATGTCATCGCTGCAAGGATTCGATATTTCATATTTAACTCACCTAAAGAGTAAACTTATTTTGATCCTCATACTGACGAATCTTTCAACAGAAGATACATGCTGCATAAATTCACATGCACAAACAAAGTTCACTCTGCATCGCCACTAAAGGAGACACTGTTTGGCACTACTACTATAAGGATTTAATCAAATTCAATTAATACAATCAAGAAAACAGTTGACATCAATTAAGCGATTACCTTGAATTTGTTAGGCTCAACTAACTGGAAAACCAGAACATCTCCCTCAAGCAAATTGTGCCCAACAGAGAACTGCCTCCACCCAGCACTCAGCCCGGTCTTATGAGCAATGTACTTCATTTCGTATTGCTTCCCATATTCATCTTCGAGAACGACGGTAGTGTCTTTATTTGGCAAGTGAGCTCTGCAGAATACCCCAGGAAGCCCCTTTTCCACAGAGAAGAAATTTCAGTGTCTCAATTTTTTGTTTCACAAAATTAAATGCAAGTCAAATCTTCAGCACTTTGACGGTACCATCCAAAAGCAACTGCCCACATGGGATCGGACCAAAGCTTTGACGAAGCTAGGATATGTGGGTTCTAAGTTTGACTGAACTTCTTCTGCCCGAACCATTGCACCAGACTTCACTTCACCAGGAACAAGCGTCCCATCAACCGCAGTCTTACTTTTCTTAAAGCTTCAAATGAATCAGAACCCACATTTGTCACATGGTAATTTACAAGATACAATCAGAAATTAGCAGAATCTTCTGTATAAAATTAAGGTGCTTTACTGACCTTAGAGATTTGCGAGAACGATCAGACACCACCTGTAAGTAAGAAGAGCAAACTCACTAACAAGCAACTTGAAGTCTACTACGCTATTAAGAGCATGATTTCACATTCTTACAATCACATATTTGAAGTAAAATGGAGGTTGTCAACAACATCAGACAATTCAAAAGCAAAGAAGCAACTGGGGCTTAAAACATAAAGGGCAAAAACAGTGAAATGTGCAGCTGCTCAAAAGTGCTGAAGGTTAGGCTGTAGACAAAGTAAAAAATTTCAAATTCCACTTTGTATGGAGCAAAGTTCATAAACTTAGGTCAGGAGCTGAAGAACCAGTAGCCTGAACATTAATCCTGACATGCTCATTTCGTCTTCAGATGACTTACAGACATTTTGAAACCACATCCTAGATCACATAGTTGTGAACTGGAGGCATAGGTAGGTCAATTTAGGTGATAGTCAATTCCTAAACAAGACATGGCACTCCACTCACAAGCCCAAAAGAAGGAAACTGCAGGAACTAATCCATAAACTCGATCTCTCCACTTTTTAGTACCGAAAACTCGCTCTCGCTTACTTAACAGGGAAAACAATGAGTATTGCTCTAGTTCAATCGGACAACAAGTCGGAACAACACGGGGGATCCAAATCAAACATTCATCATTCCAACAAAGCAAACAGTGAGCTAATCTCATTATCACGAAACGATTTTTTCAAATTTCAAGTAAATAACCTCAAGCATTAAGCCGTAAGCCCAATTAGAAACACATTACACCAGCATTTCCCTTTTCAAAGGAAAGGAAAAAGAAGGGGAGGATTCTTGAATTGGAACCTAACAACCACTTTGACAGCAACCAAATGTAACAAAGAGTCTTAACAATTTCAAGACAGAACAAGCATTCTCCTAGGCAAAACAAAACCAACCTGAGATCCCGAGTCCTTCATCTTGATCTTCAAAATCGTGCCTTTCCTCCTCCTCACTTTGACCTGGCAACCAAAAAAGATTCCCACCAAAACCCAAGTCCTGGCTCAATCAGAGTCCACAAGGTAAAACAGGAAACAACAAGAACGACCCAGAAAGAAAGAACACTCTCTCTTCTTCCTTCCGGCAGAGAGAGACAGAGGGAGGACCATGGATGAAGATCCGACGTCGGATTTGGCCCTCGACGCGGAGTTGGGCGAGAGCAGGGCCAGGGTGACGCCGCCTTCCGCGGGGAGCTTGAGGTTCCCGGGCTCCGCCGGCGCCGGCGTCGTGGTCTGGGGGCCCTCGTCCTGCATTTCCGTCTTGACCTGACCTGCCGCCATCCGTTGATCAGAGAGGCTCGGCGGAATCGTTCTTGCCCGGTTCCTTCCTAGCGGGCAGCAGAGATGCTCCTCAGCTGTGCTCTCAACTTCGATTTGCTTAAGGTTAGTTTCAAGATCTATTTCACGGGGACGACTCCGAAAAAAAAACAAGAAAAGGGCCCTTTTTCTGACGGTTGAAATTTAAATTTAACTGAATATAGCGCATTGATGTTCTTGATTCCTTTTTTATAAACTTGAATGTCTAGCTATCAACCTTTGATAAACTTAATCCCGCTAATTATCGGCTAATGAGAGGAAATATACAAAAATGCACGAAAGTTATCTTCTCCTTTTTTAAAATTTGAGGTAACTTGCATATTCAATTTTAGTGAGAATCTATGATTGCGGTATTATTTTTTCATGAATAATTCAATTGTGCTTTATAATTTGTCCTAATGGATCTTAAATCATGAATTAGCATGACAAATAAACAAGAGTAACTTTTGTGAGGTTCGAAGCCGACTTTTGTGAGGTTCGAAGCCGATTTAAGTACTTAGTTCCATGTGCTTTAAGCTATAATTTTGTCTATTTTGATTTCATTTTCTTTAAATTGCACCATGTGCTCATTCTTATCATTAATAAAAAAGATGGACATACTTGGCATTTGAGCATCGATGGGATGTTTCAAGAACGAGGGATTCTCAACATAATTTGTATACAATATCCATCAAATAATTTTGGCTTCCAATTCATATTTATCACCCAAATCTTTACACATAAAAGGAATGTTCACTATTTTTTCTTTGGATCTTAGAGCCATTTGAATCCTCTTCATCCAGCACCCGTTTAACGTCTAGACTTTTTCAGACTATTTTCTCTTTTGTCAACCATTCAAAATTATTACTGAGTACATTTGCCGCATTCAATGTGAATTAGCTATATATTCTAATATTCCAAATAAATGCGTTCGTTATTACTAGCAGCTAACTCATTTTGCAGCATTTCCTCCGAACGCTTGTCCGAGGGTGAGACCGACCGAGATCGTGGGGTCGGCGGTCAGCGGTCAGCGGTCCTGTCGGAGCTCCAATTCGTGGGAATCAGGAGAGTAGAGGGGACGGCACGTGGTCTCTACGTGTGACGAGCCATGGAGAAAGTAGTGCATCGATTTGATTTGTAAATAGTAGTTAATAATGTGAATATCGACACATCTAATGATTATTATGATGTCGCTGTGCATATATTGAGTCGACCTAAAATTTTTCCCGAGATAAAAAAGTTATTACATAAATTCAATTGATATAAATAGACACCATTATAATCATCAATCTAATGAATTTGACGCTACATTCATATTTACAGTGTTCACCTTCCCATAGTTCTCCTAATTTAAGTGTTTTTTAAAACCCAAGAGACAAAACCCATGGTTCACTACACTTATAAAATACAATGATTTTTTTCTTCAATGTAGAGATAAAATAACAAGCACGTGCTCAATTATCATTTTTTTTTTAATGAGAATTTGATCTTTCTTTGATTTTTTTTTAATTAGTCATATTCTAATATAGATTATTTTTTATTGAACAAACCTAATTTTTTATTTAGGAAATTTCTAATAAGAGATTGAAGTGGGGTTGTTTTATCAAAATAAGTCATGGAGTAGAACTTGAATCGAATAAGGATATGAAGTTGACAAGTAAATTTCAAATATAGGCTCGAATACGCCAGTTGGTCAAATCTTCCTCAACTAGCATGTCATGTGATTGTTACCATCGCAAGAGTAGAGGCACTTTTTGTCAATGGCTGATGTGTTGTTAGCAATATCCCGAGTAATAACTCTATTACTTAGCTAGCTAGCTAGAGTGAGCTTGTTTTAGGCTGAATTTTGGCTTGAAGTGGCCAAGTTAATCTCAAATATAAGCTCGAATTCACTGATTGGCCAAATCTTCCCTAATCGGCATGTCATGTGATTGTTACCATCACAAGAGTAGAGACGCTTTTGTTAATAGTAGATGTATTGTTAGCAATATCCCAAGTAATAACTCTATTATTTAGCTAGCTAGAGTGTGCTTGGTTTAGGCTGAATTTTGGCCTCAACCATCATGCCTAAAAAATTCACAATTCATGTGAGTATTGAGTACACTAACAATGTTGGTTAGTCTAACCTTCTAGCAAGGTAATAGAGGCCTCTTTGACCAACTCTGTTCAACCATCATGCCTAAAAATTCACAAGTCATGCGAGTATTGAGTACACTAACAATATTGGTTAGTCTAACCTTCTAGCAAGGTAATAGCAGCCTCTTCAACAGGATTGATTCCTCATTGGTTCTAACAACTCCCATCGAATCATTGTAAAGACTCTTGCAAAGAACAAGATGAATTGAAGCTAACATTCAACAAAGCAAAAAGAGAGAAGATATTATTGGGCAGCCTAATACTTTCATGATTAATACGTACTATATTCTCTAGCCTAATGGAGTTGTTCCCATTGACAATTGATAGGACCGTGATTATTTGTTGTTGTAATGTTATGGGGCTGTGAGTAGAATACTTTATTGTAGGATAGTCTATCATCAATAGATATGATCAGTGGGAGGTTTATATGTTTGTAAACATATATTGTAGAATACTTTATTGAACAAACTGAATTACACATCGAATAAGAGGAGAGTATGCCTGCGATACATATGTGAAAAACTAGAGTTAACTCACTGAAACACCTTTTGATGTAACGGAAAACTTCACTTTGGAACTTCAAAGTTAAACAAGCCCATATTAGATACTAGTAGGATAAGTGGCCTCCTGAGAAAGGATCTACCTATACCCCAAAGGATAAAATCATAAGGCTCAGTATGGGAAAGGCCAAAGTAAACAATACCTCTATGAGTTAATCTAGAAATGTCATAATATAGTATTAGAGAAGGACTCCCTCCACTAGGTGTGTGGTTCAGGGATGAACCAAGTGAAAGCTAGTGGGCTTGTAATGATCCAATTTGATGAGGGCAAGGAGTGGTCATCCGGGCTAAAGGGTATAGATAAGGAGCAACTCTTAGCAGACTTCTAAGATGGTGAAAGGAGTAGGAACGAACTGAATCACGCACTGAACAGAGAGAGAGTGCCTAAGATATATGTATGTATGTATGTATGTATGTATGTATGTATGTATGTATGTATGTATGTATGTATGTATGTATGTATGTATGTATGTATGTAAAAAACTATAATTAACTCATGGAGGTGCCTTTTGACTTAACAACAAATTTTACTTCGAGAATTCAAAGTTAAGTGAGCCCAAAATAGAGCACAACTAAGATGGGTGACATCCTAAGGAAAATGCTTTCCTATATGCCAAAGGATAAAATCGTAAGATTCGATATGGAACGAACCAAAGTGGATAAAACCTTGGGATGCACTGGTTTTGTTTGTGAAAAAGAAAGATGGGTCAATGTGCCTTTGCATTGATTATCGGCAATTGAATCAAGTTACAATTAAAAATGAGTATCCATTGCATAGGATTGATGATTTATTTAATCAGCTACAAGGGGCGTTGGTATTTTCCAAAATCGATTTAAGATTGGGGTATCATTAATTTTGGGGTGCACTGGTTTTGTTTGTGAAAAAGAAAGATGGGTCAATGTGCCTTTGCATTGATTATCGGCAATTGAATCAAGTTACAATTAAAAATGAGTATCCGTTGTATAGGATTGATGATTTATTTAATCAGCTACAAGGGGTGTTGGTATTTTCCAAAATCGATTTAAGATTGGGGTATCATTAATTTTGGATAAAAAAGGAGGACATTCCTAAAACAGTTTTTCGAACTTGATATGGTCACTAAGTTCTTAGTCATACCATTTGGTTTAACTAATACACTAGCAACATTCATGAATATGATGAATAAGGTGTTTAAGTCATTTTTGGATCAATTTGTGATGGTATTAATTAATGATATTTTGATATATTCAAAAGGTCTTAACAATCATGAGCAACATTTAAGCCTTGTACATCAAACGCTTCGTGGGCACAAATTGTATGCCAAGTTTAACAAGTGCAAGTTTTTGTTCCAACGTGTGATATTTTTCAGCCATTTAATTTTAGGAGAAGAAGAGTGAAATTTGTGATGGGAGAAAAAAGAGTGAGCAAGGGTTGGATTCAAGTAAAGAGAGAAAGCTTTGTTGGAGAGAGAAAAAGAGGAAGGGAGGACATCGGCCATTTTGGGGTTGGCTATGGGCTAAAGATGAGAGTAGAGAGCTTTGGCCATAGAGTGAAAAAAAAAATCTTTGAGAGAGACAAAGAGAGAGGTTTAGTCGTTGGTGCACGCTTGAGAGAGGTGCTAGTCGGGAGAAAAAATACAAAGTAGAGATTGAGGGAGCTTTGATGAGAGGAGATCAAGTGACAATAAGCTTGGCTAAAGGAAAAAAAGGCAAGTCGAGAGAGGGACATTGATTAAGGGAACTTTGGTCATGGAAGAGTTAGGCTAAAGAGAGGTTCACTGAAGATAAGGGAGAGAATGATGTTATATTTATAATGTGATCCCACATTTTGGGGTATAGTTTTAAATAAAACTTACCATTAATGTTAACTCACATTTTCATTGTTTATGAACATTCATTCCATATATGGGGTTTTTTACTCTTCGTACCTTTTCGTGACAATCATTCATTCAGTAACCGCCTTGATGGAAGATGGTTTATGATGATGAATGTTCATTTTTTTAGGGCAATCATAAGGTTTAATACAGACATTCTCATTCGGAATACACCATTGGTATGTGGGGTCGCGTTAGTAGAATGTGCCCATAATTGCTGTCAGATCGCTGTTAAATTCCCATGGACTTCCGATGAACGCAAACTCAAACAATGGCTAGAGGTTAGATTAATTTTTTGATCCTATTTTCTGCATAAGATTCTAATTGTGCTTGAATTTTGTCCTTCAAGCATGAGTAGAATTTTCAATTTGATTTTTTAACATTTGGTATCAAAGTATGTTAATGCCTCTACCTTCTTTTTTTGGGTCAAAACAAACACTTCATTAATTTAAATCGACAAAGAAAGGCCAAGGAGATGGGCTTCAATATAGAGTAAGTCCCAAAGGCGATAAGGTGGAGATGAAACCCAATTTGGAGGTAGGCCCTTTTTCCGATGGGTTCTAGCGACCCAATCGACATTGGCCTCCCTACTACAAAAAATAACCCGAACTTTAGGCATACACGACAGGATGGCTTAGCATTTCTTGATGGGGATATTAGTCTCCCACGAGAGTTGATTAGGGCTGGAGACAGCATCATCAAGGAGTTGGCAATCAGACTCCACCTCAACAACGTCGATGGAGGAGTCTACAACAATAACAACAGGCCAAACAGCACCCGTCATTTTACAAAACAGAAAGCAGAGGGCATCAACAAGGGCGAGCGCTTCAATGAGTAGAGTAGAGGCTGCCAAAATTGATTTTGTGTCACCGTGCATCAACCAACCGGCGGAATCCTGGAAAATCCAGACGATCGACCCCGTTGAGTCTCCAGGTGCAAAAGCCCCATCTGAGTTATCTTATAACTGTCTTTGCTTGGTGGGATCCAGCGACTGGGGGATTATGGTGGGTTTGCTGGGTTTTGCTAAATTGTTCCATCTGTGGAAATTCTGGAGGTTGAGAAGGGCGGATTCGACACCTCGCTGGCCTGTGGTGTTGCTTGTTGAAGATTGCTACGTTGCGGGCTTTCCAAATACTCCACAAAACCGACCAAGAATGGCCAGATCAAGTGCGTCTTTCTTCCTCTGAGTCTCCGCTAGCCATTCCTCGATTCTGCTCAATCCCTTGCTGTGATCTTGACTGATATTGCTGGGTTGGCCCAAATAGATTTAGTCCATGGGCATAGAAGGCAAAAGTGTTCTGTAGTTTCAATCTGCTGGTTACAGAGGGGCAGAGGGGGTCTTGGATTATCTTTCGCCTATGCAGGTTGTCCTTAGTTGGAAGTGCGTTGTTGCATAGATGCCACATGAATAGCTTGATTTTGGGGGGGGGGGTTTGTAGTTGCCATACCATTTTCCAGAGTTGGCGGGGGGGGGAAATATGAAGTTGAGGCATCGCCTTGCATATGCTTAGCCGATCTGTCTCGATGAGGTGATAGCCGCTCTTGACGGTGTATTGGCCTGCCTTTGTTCCTATCCAGATGATGTGGTCTAGTTCTAGTTGAGGGGAATAGTTAGAATTTCCTGAACTGTTTGCACATCAAGTGCTCTAGAAGTGTGTTTCGTTCCATACACCCTCGACTGATGTGATAAACCCGGCTAGAAGCTGAGGTTGTTATGTTTTGCTGGCCCATAGACTCTTCCTCTAGGAAGCCACCTGTCCTCTCTTGTCTTGATTTTGGTTCCATCTCCGACTACCCATTGCGTGGCTGGGGATATGGAATCTCTACCCATGAGCAGACTTTGCCAGCCCCAAGAGGGTTGCTGTCCTTTTCCAGCATGCCAGAAATCCGATTGTGGATAGTAGAGGCCCTTGAACAAACGACCCCAGGGAGAGTTGGGACTTGAGTTCAGGCACCAAGCCTGTTTGGCCAACATGGCATTATTGAAAGCTTGCGGGTCTCGAAATCCCAATCCTCCCTCTTCCTTTTTTGCCTTGAGTACCTCCCATTTTTCCAGTGAATTCCAACTTTCTTTGTGTTTGTTTTCCACCAGAATTGAGCTATTTTCTGTTCGATGGCCTTACAAACTGAGATAGGGATTTTAAAAACTGACATTGCGTATTGTGGCAACGCTTGCACAATTGTCTTGACAAGGATTTCTTTCCCTGCTTTAGAAAATAACCGTTCTTTCCAACCTTCTAGTTTAGAACTGACCCTGTCAAAAATCCAGGCGAACATTTGCTTCTTCGACACTCCCCAATCCGACGGGATGCCAAGGTACTTCCCCATCTTTTCTATAATGGGCACCTGTAATTCTCTAGCCATATTTCTTTGAAGGGGCATAGGACAATCTCTGCTGAAGATAACCTCGGATTTGTTGAGATTGATGGCTTGTCCAGAGGCTACACAGTATTGGTTTAGGATGGCAGCTAAGCTTTGACACTCTGACACTTTCCCATCCGAAAAGAAGATAGAGTCGTCTGCAAATATAAGGTGGGAAAGAGTAGGGCACCATCGGTTTAAGGTGATGCCCCGTATGTTGTTGTCCTCCACCGCCTTTTTCATTAGTGTGGATAGCACGTTAGCAACCAAAATAAATAGGTAGGGGGACAAAGGGTCCCCCTGCCGGATACCATAGGATGGCATAAAGTATGGAAGCTGCTCCCCATTTAGCTTGACACTAAACAAAACTGTAGTAACACATTGCATAACCCACCCCACACATCTGCCAGCAAACCCAGTCTTCAGTAAACATGCCTCAAGGAAATCTCATTCCACCTGATCATAGGCTTTTTTCATGTCTAATTTGAGGATTGCTTGGAATTTCCGTTTTCTTTTCCTCTTCTTGAGCTGGTATAGAACCTCTTGGACTACAAAAATGTTGTCCCAGATCTGTCTCCCGCCAACAAATGCACTTTGTTCTTCAGCAATGATATCTGGGAGTAGTGGTTTAAGTCTATTTGCCATCACCTTCACTATAATTTTGTATCCAAAATTGCATAGGCTGATGGGTCGGAACTGGTCTAGCTTTTAAGGTTGTTGGATTTTGGGTAGGAGGCTGATAGAAGTCTGGCTAAGAGTGGGTAGCATGTAGCTAGTTTTGAAAAATTCCTGGACCTCCCTAATAATGTCTGGTTTTAGTATCTCCTAGTGTTTTTGATAGAATAAGCCATTTAGGCCGTTTGGGCCCAGGGCTTTTTCAGCTCCCTATTGAAATGTCGCTTGTTGGATTTCCTTTTCAGTGATTGTTGCCAGCAGACCCTTGTTCATGTTGTCCATTACCACTTTCATGCACTGGTCAGGTACAAGAGAAAATGCTCTTGGTCCTTCAGTTTGATAAAGTGCTAGAAAGAAATTCATAGTTGCCTGTTTAATTTGATTCGGGTTAGAAATCCACCTTTCATCTGAGTCTTTGATCATGGAAATTCCGTTTCGTTGCCTACATGGAACAGTGGTGGCGTGAAAGAATTTAGTGTTTTTATCGCCCCACTTCAGCTAGTTAATTCGTGAGCGTAATCCCTAGTACATCTCCTCCTATCTCTATAGCACTTCAATTTGATGTTGCAACCCCTGGATTTTGGCTTTCACATAAGGTCTGGTGCTATCATTCATACATTACTGCAATTCCTATTTCAGTTTAGAGACCTGCTAGTGTCCATTTGCGAAGGTGGCTCTACTCCATTTTGCCAGGGCTCTAGATACTGCGGTCACTTTGGTGGAGAACACCTGCCCATCATGAGGTACTGAATTCCATGCTTTGCTTATGATTTCTTGGCACTCTTCATGTTCAATCCAAAAAGCTTCAAATTTGAATGCCTTTTTCCTTTTTTCAGGGCTGACTTCTAGGGAAAGAAGTAATAGGTTGTGGTCAGACCCAATGGCGGGGAGAGCAAATATTTCAGCAGTCGAGTAGGTAAGTCGCCATTCTATATTGCAAAGCACTCTGTATAGCCTTTCCTTTATGTTAGCCTCTCCCCCCCTCTGATTGGACCAGGTAAATGTGCAATCTTTGCTGTCTACATTCATAAGCAAACAATCATTCATAAAGTCTCGAAAGGCTGTCATTCAGGCGTTGTCTACAATTTGGGCCCCCCTCTTCTCCCAACAAAATAGCACCTCATTAAAATCGCCCATACAAACCCAAGGCAGTAGATTTGATGAGCCTATGTTATGGATTTCAGCCTAGAGGTCGAGTCGATTTTGAAAAATATAGGGGGTGTGAATAAATGTGAGTCTCATCCTCCTCCCACTTCTTAGGTCTTTGCTTATCAGATTCATGAAGTGCTCCGATTGTGACTCAAATGATAGTTCGACGCTATCATCCCAAAAAATGGCCAGTCCACTAGCCGTTCCTCTAGGATTAACCACCTCACAATGTGGGAAATTCAGTCTTCTTTGTATACGATGGATGAAAGGTTCCTAATTTTTGGTCTCCATCAAAAACCACAATGGGTCTATGGAGAGCTACAAGGGTTCTCAATTCTTGAATCGTCAAGGGTGTACCCAACCCTTGACAGTTCCAACAAAGAACATTCATTTTTCCCGGGGTGGCTTATTAAGGCTAGCCACCAAAGCCCATTCAGTAGAATCCTTAGACACATAGATAGGTGTCTCCATAAGTTTTGATTCATCTAGCCAATCCGAGGAAGATGATGTTGGTTTATAGGGACTGTAGTGTCATTGTTTTTTGGCTGATGTTGCTTTTAGGCCCCTACAGTCCTTCTTTTTAAGCGTCGGTTCGCTGAGTCCCTTAGGCAACTTAGGGAACTGCAGAGTATGTTGCTCTGGGGTGGGATTCTTTGGTTTTGTGTCGCTTTTGCTGCTCATGATTAGCTGTAGGAGTTCCTCTCTCCTCAGAGGAGTGTTGTCAAGGTCAAGATAGTTGAAAGTACTTAGCTCCTTTGATACTGTGATAGCCAAAGGGTGAGCTGTCAGTTCAGGGAACATCTCTGAGGGGTTAGCCCGCTGTTCACTGGCCTGCTTCTCATAAAACACATCCCAAAAAGGACTGTGTTCGTTTACTTCTGCTCTCAGCCAATTTCCATAGTAGCTGCCCTGCTTTGTTTGGTACCTTGTCTCTTCGTAGGGGAGCTCTTTACAATGGCTAGCATAATGGCCTAGCTTCCCGCATGTGTAGCAATAGAACAGTAATCTTTTGTACTTAAAGTCTAACCAAATCCTCTTGCCTCCGTGGACAGTAGCTTGCCCCACTAACAATTCCTTTTGGACGTCGAGCTCTACTCTAGCTTTGCCAACATGCTGAGCTACAGGTCCTTTATCTTCCATTTTCACAGCTAGAACATTACCCATAGTGTGAGCAATTTTCCGAACTATGCCTTCAGACTTCCATTTCGAGGGGAGACCCATTATTCGCACCCAAAAGGCGCATTTTGTGAAATCATAGCAGTGGGGTGGGATATCCGGCTCCCATTCTTTCAAGACAAGGAGATGATTGGAGAAACACCATGGGCCCGCTTGGAGAACTCTTTGTTTGTCTTCTTTAGTGTTAAAGGTGAAGCAGAATACCCCATTTTTTAGTGGCTTCATGGTAACATTATCAAGTCTCCATGCTTTTTTCAATGATACCAGAAGAGCACGGATGTTGATATTTGGGTTTTGATATAGTTGTCCCATAACAGAGACTTTGCATTCCAATAGATTTTCCATTGAGATTTCCTTATCCCAAATGATGATTTCTTGTTTGTGGAGTAGCTTACCAAGTTTATTGCATAGGTTTTCCAGATGTGCTGAGGCTCCATTGTCCTCTTCCATGAGTGGACGACTACCCTGAAAGATGATGGCCCACACAGGCCCAGCTTTGTCAATAAAATACGGGTGGCAAAGGCAATCTGGTGCACCTGGATTTGCAGGTTGTGTGGCCTAAATGCATTGAAGGAGTTGAAGAGGGGTTGAGTGTGGTGGAGCTTGGGTCGTTTCTCATGATGATTGGCCTTGGTGGAGCTGGATTAGATCATGTGTATGAGAGGGGAGCAGTCACCTAGATGAGGGTTTCCCGCAGGGATAAGGGTGCCGTCTCATACCGGTGATGACTTGTTGCCAAAGGAGAGCAAAACTACCAAGCTTAAGAGATGATCGCAGTGAACAGGGGAGGGAGCTGGGGGGTTTCGCAAGGGTTTTCAGATGGTGGAGGAGGAGCTACGCAAAAGGTAGAGAGAGCTATCTTCGAGAGAAAGTCAGAGCATAATGCCTCTACCTTGTTTTTGTGAATTTTAAGGTGCATTTTTTGGATTTTTAAATGAACAGTAAATCGGAAATAGGGTTTAGAGAGAAATTTGTCGTTTCCAACGAAATTCTGGTGACTCATCACCCAGCTTCTGACCAGTACAGTTGCATCGCAATGGGGAAGGATAGCCATAACTTTGTCCGGCATATCAATAATTACAGGAGGCTAATCGAGTGGTAGAAGTCGCAGTAGTAAGGGTTTGCACAAAGGGGAATTTTGCTCTTAGTCGCTTTTGCTGATTTTTGGGTCCATGTGGTTGTGCCGATGTGTTCTTTGACACCCACTAATTAATTTGGTTTGAAATAGTTGTCAGAGGAGACCCATTCATCGAAAGTGTGGCGGAGACGGTAAAAAACAGCGAAGAAATGGCTTTTGCTCTTAGAGGAAGACGGCACGTGGCCACACATGAGAGCAAATGCTAAGCGAGTGGGTGCCACGTGCACGCAATTGCCAAGCGCATGCAGCCATGTGCGCGCAATTGCTAGGTGCATGCACCTGCGCGGTGAAGAGGGGCATGAGTACTACATGCCCGCGGACCCTCTTGTTATATTTACAATTTTGCCCCTTGCATTTAAATTTACATTTTTCCCCCTTAGTGAATAATTTATTGTTTTTCCATTGGTTAAGGTACTTATTGTTTTGCCCTTGGTGGTGTTATATTATTATTTTGCTTGATATGCATTTTGTGAATAATTTATGTATGAAATTAAATGTCTAGTGATCCATATATTTTTTAATTAATTAGAGAATAGCGACATCATCTTTAATTAGTTAAATTATATATTAAGAGCATCCGGATCATATTTGAGAATGGACATTGATTGTAATCATTCTTATTAATATGATGAATTTTATTGTAAAAAGAAGGGACATATGAAGAAGAACTGCATTAGGCTTGGCTAAAAAAAAAAAAAGATAATCCAATCTCTTATGTTTGTTATGAATCTAATATGGCTGATGTGCTTCATAACACTTGGTGAATTAATTCGAGTTCTACAATTCATATTTCGAATTCCTTGGAGGGTTTTCAAAACCACAAGAAGCCAATGGAAAGTGAACAAAGCATCTATTCGGGAAACAAGATATGTACGCATATGAAAGCTATTGAAACATGTAGTTTAGTTCTCGATAATCGCTTTGTTTTGAATTTGAAAATGACATTTCATGTTCTTAGTTTCTCTAGGGCATGAGTACAGCGAGAGTGCCAAAACTTGGTACGGAGGGACACTTAAGTGCCAAAACTTACAAACAGTATATTTAAGTGCCACTTTAAAAAAAAATGGATCATTTCAGAGCCAAGTCATCGGAATCCTATGGGAAATCCTACGTGGCTCACCGGAAATTGAATCGATGAAAAATCATCGCAAGACGACGTCGTTTTGCGCTGACGTAGATTTTAAAAATTATTAATTAAATAATTTTAAATAATTTTAAAAATATATTATTATTAAATTGATTAATTTTAAAAAAAAAGGGGGGAGGAACCGACGAGGGCTGTGCAGCCCTCATTGCCCCACCATCGCCAGGAAGGGTGGGCGACGGTCGGCCTCGGTCGGCCGGGCTCGGCTAATGGTTGGCAACCCTAGCTGGCCTGCAGAGAGGGCCTGTGGGCCCTTGCCTAGATCTAGGGCGAGGGTTGCGACCCTCCCCCAAATCTGGCAAGGATCGCCGACCCTCGCCCAACCGGGCCAAGGGCCGTTGGCTACCTCGACCGTATGTCCTCCGATTAGGCGCAACGCAGCAAAAGACACCACACAGACAGATGGAGAATGGAGGCTAAGGGCAACGCTCGAAGACACCATTTGTCTGGCGACCCCTCTCCCATGGCAGTGACGATTTTCAGATCTGAGTTAAGAGGACGAGAGCAAGAAAACCGAAAGATAGGAGAAGGCTAGCTGGTTTTTCTGGGCGAAGAAAGAAAAAAGCTGGAGGAATGAGGAACAGATCTGAGGAGGAGCGAGTTGAGTGATAGAGCATAACTGAGCGGGGGGAAGGAAAATGGAGGAGGACGGGAAGCTGGTTTCAGGATTTAAAAAAAAAACGCAGAGACAGGGGATAAACCTTAAAATGAAATTTAAATGAAAACTAAGCTATATGTTATACAATTTAACTAAATGTTCCAATTCTAATGATAGAATATTTCTAATTAAATGAACCTATCAACAATTACTAAATGACTTGCAGTTTATGAACCTAATTTTATATGACATGCACATGATATTTTTGTATTTTTTTTATTAAAATTCGTAATAAAAAATCACTAAAATTAAAAATCTACATGAGATATTATCTATTTTAAGTTAGGAAATAGACTAACTTAAGTCCTATCTTAAGTTAGGAAGTTATCTCAATAAGCAATTTGGTTGAAAGATATTATCTAACATTATTTCTAAGAAAGTATTGGCTATTTAATCTAAAAAATCAATTCTAAATCACGTGATGTGCAATGCAACCTTTTTTATTTTCAAGATAAAGAAGCAATTAAAGTAAGATAATCACCAAATCATTCAAAATCATTAAAAATATCATTTGACCAATTCAAACAAGTAAACAATATCTAGTCAACTTGAAATTTCTCAAATAAAACTGATAAATTGATCTCAAGCCTTAAAGATCAAAACAAATTCCTCACGAAATCAATGATTTCAACTAAAGCCTTATAGATAGAATCAAGGGTTATATGCAGTTGCGAACTAGGAAATACATCTTAATTTGGGGATTTGCCTACCAACATTGAGTAGATCTAGGATATTCAATGGAATTAGATAACGATTATTACCTAATTTGGAGAATTTGTTCCTAAATTCAAACCGGTGGACAGGGGATTGGGCGGCGATTGGCAATGGTGCACAGTGGCGGTGGTGGCTTGCAAGTGAGGCTCGGCACGATCATGGCTAGCTTGCTAGTTGCGGTGGTGGATGTTCACGGCCAAGGAGGATTCATGGAGTATCTGTACGTCGCGGGGGAGGGGACTTCACGGCACAGCGAAGATTGGCTTTCAACGAATTGAACTTAGTGGAATTCGCAGAAAGGTAAAAAAAAGTCGCTGGACTTTTCCTTCAGCTTTCATAGCCACTGCTTCTCTTTCTGTTCGCGAATATCTCCTCCCAATGCTTGATCAATAACGTGTCAATACTCCGGCAAAAACAGAACCCAAGCACAACGTAAAATAGACAAGCAAAGTAGCGGCGTCGTTATGGAGATCCGGGGTCGCTGCGCGTCTGAAACTGAGGAAAACGGAGCAGTTGCTCTGTCACGGGGCAAGCTGGTTTACGACCATGATGGTGGAGCAGCAGGTCGTCCTCGCAGCGTAGGAACTGCAAAGAGCAGCAGAGACCGACACGGTGGAGCAGCATCAGAACAGGACTCGTCACGGTGAATCGGTGTCAGCCCGACAAGGGAGCAACGTCGGGACAGAAGCTTTGGCTTCGCAGAGGCGGCTGGAGATGACTGCTCAAGAACACGGGACTTGGCACAACTGGGATCAGCAGAGGGCAGCACCGGCGAGGATCAACATCAGCCTTACCGTCGCTGATTAGAGCGGCAAAGAAGCGGCGCTGAGTCGTGAAGTCGGTAGAACCCAGTCGCGGCAAAGAACGAGATTTGCATCTCTCCAATATACAATCGATATTCATAATGACCGGGTATTCCTTTTCAATTTTTTTCCGATCTTCAATTTCTCTCCACATTTTTCGATATTGCTACGCTATCTTCTGTTTCATTTCTACGAGAATGTGTCCCTGTGGGCCTCTCTTTCTTGTTTGAACAGATAATAAGATCACACGAGCCCCAACGAGCAATATCTCTTTCACAAGATAATAAGTTGGAATTACCGCACATTAAGGAATTTGGACAGGTTTCATTCGAACTTATTGAGCCATTAAACTGGTAAAATTGGGCAGGTTTCATATTTCTTTCACAAAACCCATTCTTTTTTCAAATGCCAACATCATCATATTAAACATCTAGACAGCTATGTAAATTGATTTGGAACATGACTATTGACCCTAAAATAAGGCCCTTTATCTAAAACATCCGCCGAGATGCAATCCCATCTTCAGAGAATTTGTTCAAACGGAAAGTCTTACATAAACCCATTTACCCCTTAGCCGAAAGACCCAAGAAACAGTTGAGTATTATTATTATTATTATTATTATTATTATTATTATTATTATTATTGTTGTTGTTGTTGTTATTATTATTATTATTATTGTTGTTGTTGTTGTTGTTGTTGTTATTATTATTATTATTATTATTATTATGCGATTGGACTCATGAGATCTGGAATCACCAAAATTAGAAATCAGAATCACGGACAAGGGGCTTCGTCGCATGTAGGAGTGGATTCTACAAGGTAACTTAAATGCAAACTCACCCTTCGCTAGATTTGGTAGTAGGGGTTCTCTGGAGCATATGGAAGGCTCAACAACATTTCATATTTTGCCCCCAAAAACCATATCAAAGTAGCATAGTGGATGTGACCATGGCTGCATAAAAGAACTTCGAGAGATGGAACCCTAGAAGGCAAAATCAAACATAGCAACAAGAACTCTTACCTAAGAAGCAAATCAAGTAGTGGAATGGATTGCCAAGGCCCGCAAAAAGAAAAATCTTCCTTCTAATTCGACTGTTAATCATCATTCATCTCCTTAGGGTTTTGTTTGTTGGGAGGCCTAAGTATCTTGTCTGCAGGTTCCACTTGAAGTAACGAAAGGAGCCTTTTTCTAACAAAAAAATAAAAATAAAATAAAAGCTTAAAAGACTAGAATTCATCACACACCCTTCTCATTCTTCTTATTATCCCCTCGCACTCCTCATACTTCTCCTGTAATACCACCTAATTTCGATTCTTTTCATGCAACTCGGCAACAAAACGCAATTTTCATAAGTAACAACCTCCTAATCTCCTTTTGTGAGACTTTCATTAGTAGTTATGTCCAGTATCCAAGTAGTAATATGGCATACATCTCTTATTTTTATCCTCAATCCAACCCCATCCAGCCAAACACTTCTATTTTTTTTTTCACAATCAAACAATTCGCACGACCAGGACATAAAAAGATCAGTTATGAGTTTTATGACCTTTTTTTTTTTTTTGGCTTTATCTTATCTCAACCAATATATGACTTATTTAGAAAAAAAACTGAGTTACCTATACGAAATTAGACTCATTAAATCTGAGTCCCAAAATGGGTATGGAAACCATTTTGTCAACTTAACCGGCATGTTAGGACCATTAGAAAATGCATGGTAGATATCACTTGCCATTAAAAAATGCCACTCACACAGATTGATTTGCACAGAAGGAAATAGGATGCACTTACAAATCCAACCAAACAAGTCAAATCAATGCTAAAATTAAATTCATCCTACCATCACTGCACTGTTGCCATCTGTGTGGTATTTGACGGTATGCCCACCCATTGTCAACATGTTGCTTCAAAAATTGTAATCGCCTTATCTTCGACAAAAGTGAATGCTTCAAATGACAGACTTAATCAAAATAATTTGGAAAGAAACAAACAGAGGATATTTCGAATGACCAACACAATGGATGGAGATGAATAGAGAGTGCTCCAAACCACATACACAAATCTACAAGAAACAAACCAACTCATGACCTTTGTTTTTTAGGGAAATTTGCTATTTTTTAACCATAATTTTTTGGACAAAAATGCCCCTACTCTGACAGTCTAGATAGTTATGTAACATGCCGGTCGGTGAGTTTAGGCCCTTATTCAAAACTAAATACTTTGGGCCATGATTAAGACAATCTCTACTATGGGCCTCTCTTTTTTTCTTTTTTAAGAAAACAGCCCCACTTTAAGTCTTTGCTTGAAATTCTTTCTTACCTATTCAATCACATTGTCACATTTTTCTTTAAAATAATAAGAAAATGATTATAAGAGACGGAGACGATGTGGAGAGCATAATGAAGATGTTTCTTTGTAACTACTAAAAAGACGTGAAACGGATTTGTTAGAGGGAAAGGCTACACGAATGTGGGAGTTTACATTTTTTCTATTTATTAGTGTGAATAGGTGAAACTATATTTCGAAGGGATATTTCGAGGGATTGAAAAATGAGATAAATATTAGGTTTATGCTTATAATAGTATAAATACATAACTGTCGATTTTTATACTAGGATCTCTGTCTCTCGGTCGCTATTGACTCCGTAAGTGATCGGCTGCAGCAACAACGTCACTGTAGACTCCATGGATGATCAACTCGCTTTCGAGACATTAGACGGTTAGCTATGGCTCGTTTTCAGTAGTGTAGACATCCAGTGTTTTCATGGTAAATTTGGAATTACATTTACTTAATGAGAGTTAGGTAGGAAGTCTAAAGCTTCATTAATTCCCTCAACAATTTCTAAAGTCCGAGGCAACCTGAATACATGCTCGGGTTTTAGGGTTTGTAAAGGCAGCCTTGCTATTAAATTGCTTCAAAAAGAATTATCGAACACTTAAAATTTTCACTCCAGAATGCCTTGGACATCCAAAACTACTTTGAAAAGTTTGTAAAATGCAATCTATACCCCAGGCTCGAGGATTTCATCTCCTTAAGCTTAGGGATGTTCTCCCCGACGCCATCAAACAACAACAATGCAGTAGAACAGATACTCAAAAAGACAGAAGATATTCGATTTAGTACAATATTCAACATGAATATCAGAAAACATGTTAAGGAAATGCCGCCTAGTATGTCATCATCTATGATGGAATTACGCTTGATGGGTATCTCGAGGCTGTGAGGGCTTGCCTTTTTCCACCCGTAAGGTGGCTTTGATTCTGGGCAAGTCTTCGTGGGCTTCATCAACATAAGGCTTTCTTTGCATTTGGGCTCGTTTGTATCTTCATCCTTTTCAGGATTTGATCTGGGTTAAACTTCAACTTCGGTTATATAATGAAATTATGGGGGATGTTTTCTTCGGTTCCTTGTTGGAGGAACCTCTTATAATTGATGGCATGGAGACAGAGATATCAACGCTTTTAGTTTCAGTTAACTTTGCTTGCAGGCGATGTTTGTAAATTGTAACTTGTATTCCACCATTTAGAATAATAATTTGGAGAAGTTTCCCCCAACTTAATCAGGGATGGATGAATATGTAGCTCTCAAAATTATCCCTTTTCTGATTTTCTTGCGGCACACACGAATGTTTGCACATGTGGCCTTGTATTGCTTAAAAAAGTACTAGGACGTCGGTTGAGAAAGAAGGTGGGTGTTCTCTCCTCTCTTTTGTCCATTCTTTTTAGCTATAAGAGAGCTCAAGATAACCTCAAATGTGCTTGACTTAGTAGTAAATTGATCATCTCTTTTTTTTATGAGAATATGAGTTCTATCCTCGTCATGATTAAATTTTTGACAACTCATGTTGCATTACATAGCTGTGTTATACCTCATATGGAGAGACACTTTAGCTGTTAGGACTGTCAAATATAATCGAACCGGCTCAAACAAAAAATTTCAGGTCTCTTCGGTTTTCAGATCATGTTATCATTCTTTTTCTCTAGACACTTATTGCTTAATAGCTTACAGCAATTTATTTTCCTTTCACTCTTCAGCATAAATCTCTATGATCTATCAAAAGGTACCAATTTCACTTTCCTCTAAAAGGGTACATAGTGGACTTGTTTGTAAAAGACACGAATACCTTATCTGAAAAAAAGGGACCTTTAAGGGCAACCTAGATGACATAAATCCATTTCCTGTCCAGATAATCCTTGCATTTTTTTGTCTTCCTCCTATAATATTTTCCTTGGAAGTATTGTCATCTGCCATTGCTATGCTAGTCCTCGCCTTTAGCTTTCTTGCCATGCATCATCCCACCCTATCCTTTTAGACCATAAAGGGATTAGACAAACAAACAGTCGCAAACACAATGAACATTTCGGATTGGTGATCTCTTACTGGTAGTTTAAGTAAGTGGGTGTAAAAAACAAATTTAATTTGGGAATGGGCATTACTATATCGCATAAAATAAAACCACCTGATAGAAATTATACGATGTCTTACATATTTAAGAATCCAACTATATTTTATGAATTGATATAAGGAAGCGTGACTCAGAATATGCTAGCCATAAGCAAAAGAGCCATCAATAGGTCTCGATCGAGTCAAGGATTGACACTTTTTTTTAATATGCTTTTGGACAAAAATGTCCATAAAGTTCTTTTCAAAAGGACAAAAAATGTTCCATGAAGTCAAGTAGGTCTTCCCTTTTCCCCGCCCCCTCCCCCAATCTTCACTAAGAAAGTATGTCCACCCGTGATCCTACCAAACCCACGAAAATCAAATGAGCAAAGGCGACCTCTTTAGTTCATTTAAAGTTTTCAAGAAACAATCAAGAACTACGTGAATGTTGAAATTAATGAGAAAATATCTTTTTAGGTCTTGAGAATCATGAGACATTACTCTTAAAAAGGAAGTGAATAAGTGATATGTCGATCACGGACAACCCCACCTTGAACTTTTAAGATCGCTTATGCCGTCCTCTTCGAAAATCTTGTGTCCAATGAGAAATGACATCCACACACATGCAAAGCATACTAACACAAGAATATGTTGTGTAACTTTACTATGTAAATTAAAGCCACTTATTCTATAGAGAATGTGAACATGCATGAAGAAATATTTATTTTATTCAGTAAATGCTCTGGAAACATGCAAAGTTCAGAAGGAAAAATTATCTGGCTTAAATACATCCGCATTTATACTTTTGAAATTCGTATTGGGCTTGCTTCATGCTAAATGGGCCTGCTTTCTGACAAATGATAACTCAACCCGACTTGAACCATATTCTTTCTAGCTCGGGTGCTATGCAACTCAGGTCTTGGGTCAAGTCACAAAGAAAACACATATCTCACATGCCCAGATTGGGTCGAGTATAGCTAAGGGCCCAAATCAAAACCACTCCATTGACATCTGTATCAGCTACTAGCACTTTTGCGGGTTCGCCCTCTTGAGATTTTAGGATCATAAGCAGTGGGAAGAAATCATGACTTATATCGAATATTATTTTTAACCGATGACAGCACTCTCACCTTTTATCCATAAAAAAAGTTAGTGGAATCGCAAAATAATCAACCAAAAGAGGTCAAAGTAAACCCTAGGGCACTGAAAAATATTTTGATGGGGCCAACAAGACTGCACGTGAGTGGTGGTTGCCGGCACCGGATCCAAGAGGAATGCCCCCACTTCCCCCACTTCCTTCCGACCTTCTCTCCTTCTTCCGAGGCCATGCCTGTTTATAAACAACCCTGTTATAAAGAAAAATGTCCTCTTTTCTTGATTAGTTCTTGACTTGTTGCCCCGATCCAGACTCCATAGTCAACTTTATTTTTTTTCTATATCGTGCTAATTTAATCTAGATGCATGGGATACCCATGAGCAGATTGGATTAATCAATTAGTCCCTACCGATATTGTTAATTTTTCAGTAAAAGTTCAAAGAATATACCATAACAAATGCCAAAGAAATACTCTGTTTTACATCGCTTGCATGAGGAAACAAAATAACTTGACATTGATTAAGTCATCACGTATTTGAAATAGCTCAGCAATTGAATTGTCGTACATTTCGAACTATAAGTGATTTGACACATCACATGTCGTTAATTTATCATTAATTGCCTCAACAAAAGCATGCCTCAATTCGAGTCCTGACTAGGGATTGGGCATTCAAGTCACCGAACTCAAATTCAAACTTGTGAGTCACATGAACTCAAGTAGATTCTTTCGAGTTCTAAGTATTTTGAACACTTAATCAATTATTTTTTTGGGTGCCTTGACGCAATTCATTACGTCAACCACTTTGCCAAGTGCAACCTTCCTTAAGCTCATACCTAATATTCACTAATTTCTCAATTTTCTTTTAAAAGAGGACACTTCATAATCCTTCAGCCGACCGATCCTCATTTATGACCAATTCGTCATAATTGTATCTATTATCTTTATTTTCATGCAAAGCATTGTACTAACATGCAAAAAAAAGCCATTGAGATCTCTCATTTGGTGATCAAACGGTGACTAACCTCGCGAAGAATGCACTCAAAGTTGAAGGATAGTAAAATTACCTTAATCACAGTAGGGCCGGAAGAAAACCTTGTTTTCCAGTTTGAGTGGTCAAGAACTCTTTTTTGGTTGCTTCTTTTTATTAAAATGGATAATCAAGAGATAAACCATGTCAACACCATACTCCTACTTCGAGTCCACGTCATGGCCCGGGTTGCCATGTCATTGGCTTTATGGAAAAAAAAAACCAAGGCCAGTGCCTATTGAGGAAATCGGATTTAGAATGAATATGTATTTATATAGCTTCGATAATGCCAAAAGCTTGAGCTAAGACTAAGATCTTTAAGAACACCGATCTTCGTACGAGCGGGTTTAATTTTTTGTTTTCCAGATTTGCCGCCTTTTTTTAACATATTTGGCAAGTAGAGCTAATGGCAAATCTTCCCTCCACTTTTACATATGTATCTCCTTGTCATTTTTTTCAATTATTCATCTACATAGTGCTTGTCAACAATGATAATTATGTATTTTTCTATATAAGCCTACCAAAAGATTTGGCGCACACAATTTTGGGAAATATACCGGAGTAATAGAGCATAATCAATGAATCACCATCATATGGAGCTTTTCTATAGACACGTTGGGATCACGGTTTCTAATTTAGATAATTTCTCAATGCTTTTGAAAAGTTACTTCTTTTCTTTTTGCTAATTAAATTTTGAAATAATTACAGATTAACAACAGGAAACCGATCCATAAATTGCCGACATCTTATAAAATCCGATTCTCCCACATTTTGCTCTTGGGGATCACAATCTTCAGCAGTGACTTCCGTGTTGCTGCACCATTCAACTTTATGGACCTCATCATTCATGCGCTTGTACAATTTTATCCTTTCGAGGAACTTCTGTCAATTATGTTGGTATGGTATGTCGAAAATCTAACGTGATATTTTTTAATAGCAATCAAGAAAGTGTCAACAAAGCATGACATCATAAAATAAGTCAAATTTTTTATTTAAAAAAGACACCAAAGCATATCCAGATTCTTCATAAAGACATGAAAACCAATGGCCTCTGGAGGGAACATTTAAAGATTTGGGGTGGCGCCACCGTTGCCACTTTGGGCCAAACGCTTAGGACCTTTGATATAGCTTCTCCTAATGTGTATAAATGAATTGCATGCTATTGAAACCCATAGCACATATGCCATTCCAACAAAAAATTCTTGCAGTTAACTTTAGACTAAACTTGTTACATTATTGATATACTTGATGATACTTCCATCTAACATTTCAAATTTTTAGAATAATTGATAATGATTTCACAATATTCTACTAAATCAGGTTTTGTAAGGGTGATGACTTGTGATCTCACCTTTTTCTCTTATTATAAAATACTTTTGATCTTTCATGTGTTTCTCTCTCATTTCCTTTTTAACACGTCTCCAATTAATAGGAGGAAATTGTCATGAATCTAAATAGTGATTATAGAAATCAAATATTTTTCATATATTTAGAGAAAATTATCAAATTAGCCTTAAACATGTTGTACGATTTTTAGTTTTGCCATTTTGCATGAAATTCCAAAGCAAAATCCTCCGATGATCAGTGGCCGTTGGTAATCGCTGATGTGGTAATCTATAGGGAATGAAGTTAAAATGCATCCCAATATTATGCGATTTATTTGAATTAGAAACTTCTCTTCCTCTCTCTCTCCTCCTCCTGTAATTGAATCCAATCATTCAAAGCTGAGAAAACGAGAGAGAAATAGACATCTTTTCTAGGAAACCGATCACGTTAAAATGCATCCTGACATTATGTGTTTTTTGTTCCCACCATATGTTGGCGTGTCTTCCTCCTGCAGCAATCTCCGACTGTCGCCGGAGAGGAAGGAACTGGAAAACGACGGCCTTCATGCTGATCTCTAAACTCATTGGCACCGGTTTGTTCATCACATTCCTTTTTAATTTGTTTGTTTGGGTCATGATGTAGCTGTGCACGTGAGTTTTGCATGACGGGTAGCTGAGATGGTGGCCGACGGAGGCACTCTGGCGACGGCCAAAGGTAGTGGATGACAACGTACGGATGCTTCTGGCTAAAGGCTTGGACATTGATCCTGCTTGCATTTTTCTAAAAGTAGGTTTGTTCGATTCTCTAGCATATGGTATCGTTGATAAACTTTCACGAGGCTGATTCAACATTAAGAAATACCAAATCATTCCACATAACTACTAATACTCATCCGATTCCCACTGGCTTCACCACTAAGTAATGCCAAAATTTTAGTAATTCAAGTAGCCAAGTCTCGTCTATTGCATTAACCCTAGCTATCTGTACTCCATAGGGATTGTAACTTCTCGACTTCTTATTGGTTGGAAAACCCGACCTTCTCTCTCTTCCTCTTTTTTCCTTTCCCGAAGTGAGCTCACGGTGCCCCTTTCTTTTTCCTTTGATAGTAAGACCCTCTTTTCTTTTTCTTCTTGCCTTTTGATTAAGGAAAACCGACCAAGTGCAATGTCACCACGTCGCTCGCTAGACTTCCACTCCGTCTTCTCTTTTTCCATCTTGCCTTTTGATTAAGGAAAGCATAGATGTGGGTGATCACAGCCGCATGGAGGATTACGTGAGAACTCGTTTCGGCTTGGGGATTGAAGTGCATTGGACGAGCGTGTGGCGGGTGGGCAACGTGCGGACGGCGTAAGGGAAACGTGCAGGTGGCGTGCACTAATTAGAAAGGTCCCGGGCAAAAGAGAGGGAGGCCGATTTCGAGAGAGAAAGAGAGAGGGGGCCGAGTGTTGCAAAGAAAGGACTGAGAGACTGAGCGAGGGGAGAGAACGGATTTGAGAGCGAGAGTGAGGCTCGAGAGGGTCTTCTTTTGTTGTCGGAGGACTGCCTAATAGCTGCCACCTGTTGCAGCCCCCGAACGAATTAGGTTGGTTTCTTTTCTTTCTACTAGAATACATTGCTTTCGCAAGGCGTCGGGCCGGAGCTCGTGCCGAACAGTTCATGTGAGCCCCGACCCTTGCCATGCCTCCATGAAGGTTCTCTGCATGTTGTCGTGTCTAGTTAGAAGGCAAGGCCCAGTCCACAAGCCGGGTTGGGTTCATTGTGGACCTAGATGGTTGGGCCAAGATCAAAAATTGGGAATGGGCTTCTCTTTAAAAAAAAGAATTTCGTGGGCCTTTCTTTTATCCCTAGTGATTTAGGGCCGACCCGGTCTTTGTAGCCCAACACAGATCAATAGAGTCCAAATCAAGTTACCAGGGTCGGGTTTCTTGACCCGGTCCTAATTATCTTTCTTTTTTTAAAATAAAAAAATCATAAAAAAATTTAGAAAAAATTAAAAAATACTAAAAAACATATAAAAAAATTCAAAATTCAAAAATCTCATGGAAAAGTCAGAAACCTTAAAATTTATAAAAATTTTAGAAAAAAAATAAAAAAATATTCGGAAAATATTAAAATATTAAAAATTCTGAAAAAAAGAAGAAGAAATTTTTTTAAAAATCCTAAAAAAAATTCCAAGATTGGAGTTCTTCAACCAAAACAACAACAGATTCTCAAGGACCTTCCCATGGAAGTCGCTTGAAAACATGACCAATCTCGGCTTTTTGAGCCTCGGAGACAACCCTTTTGATGTGACTAGTCACTTTCCTATGGAGGTCATCAAGTTGCAGAAGTTGTATTGGCTGTACCTCTCCACTTGCAGCATCAGAGGGCAAATCCCAGAGGGCATTGGGAACTTGACACTTCTCGAGAATCTCGAGCTCTCGTACAATGACTTGTCCGGCGAAATCCCTCGAGGCATCACAAGGCTCAGCCGGCTCTAGCAGCTCGAGCTCCACCACAATTCCTTGACTAGTAAGCTTCCTCTCGGGTTTTGGAACCTCACAAGCCTCGTGAACTTTGACGCATCACATAACAGGCTCAGAGACGATCTCTCAGAGATCAGGTTCTTGACAAGTCTGGCCTCATTGCAGCTTTTAAAGAACCAGTTGACAGGGGAGATTCCAGAGAAACTCGGAGAGTTCAAGAATCTTACAAAACTCTCTCTCTCCACGAATAGGCTGACTAGTTCGCTTCCTCTAAAGCTCGACTCATTGGCGGACTTCAATTTCATAGATGTTTCGAACAATTCACTCACGGGAAGTATCTCGCTAGATATGTGCAAGAATGGGAAAATGATCTATCTCTTGCTGCAAGATAACAAGCTCACTAGGACTATCCCTGCAACCTATGCGAATTGCTTATCCTCAGTTCGGGTACGCTTGCGCAATAACTTGCTTTTCGGTGTCGTTCCTACTGGAATATGGGGCTTGCCGAACCTCTTCATAATTGATCTTATGGCAAATCAATTCAGGGGATCACTAACGTGTGATATCAGAAGGGGAAAGTCTCTGGCTCATTTATTACTATTTGTCCACCCAAAGGTGGTATGGCAAATTGTAATTTAATTGGTAAGTCAGGCATAGATGTCGGTGATCATAGCTGCATGGAGGATTATGAAAGAACTCGTTTGGGCTCGGGGATCGAAGTGAGTTGGACGAGTGTGTGGCGGGCGGGCAACGTGAGGACGGCGTGCAGGGAACGTGCAGGTGACATGCATTGATTAGAAAGGTCCCGTGCAAAAGAGAGGGAGGCTGGTTTTAAGAGAGAAAGAGAGGGGGGGCCGAGTGTTGCAAAAAAAGGACCGAGAGACTGAGCAAGGGGAGAGAACGGATTTGAGAGCGAGAGTGAGGCTCGAGAGGGTCTTCTTTCGTTGCCGGAGGACTGCCTAACAGCCGCCACCCGTTGCAGCCCCTGAACGAACCAGGTTCGTTTCTTTTCTTTCTATCGAATACATTGCTTTCACGAGGCGTCGGGCCGAAGCTCGTGCCGACCAGTTCATGTGAGCCCCAGCCCCTGCCGTGCCTCCATGAAGGTTTCTCTACATGTTGTCGTGTCTAGTTGGAAGGCTAGGCCATATCCACAAGCCGGGTTGGGTTCATTGCAGGCCTAAATGGTTGGGCCGAGAGCAAAAATTGGGAATGGGCTTCTCTTTAAAAAAAAGAATTTCGTGGGCCTTTCTTTTATCCCTAGTGATTTAGGGCTGACCCGGTCTCTGTAGCCCGACACGGATCGATAGGGTCTAAATCAGGTTACTAGGGTTGGGTTTCAAATATTTTGGAAAAAAAATAAAAAATATTCTGAAAAAAATTCGAAAATATTAAAATATTAAAAATTATGAAAAAAAAATGAAGAAACTTTTCAAAAAATCCCGAAAGAAATTCCAAGATTAGAGTTCTTGAACCTGAACAACAGCGAACTCTCAAGGACCTTCCCATGGAAGTCGCTTGAAAACATGACCAATCTCGGCTTTTTGAGCCTCGGAGATAACCCTTTTGATGTGACTAGTCCCTCTCCTATGGAGGTTATCAAGTTGCAGAAGTTGTATTGGTTGTACCTCTCCACTTGCAGCATCAGAGGGCAGATCCCGGAGGGCATCGGGAACTTGAAACTTCTTGAGAATCTCGAGCTCTCGTACAATGACTTGTCCGGCGAAATCCCTCGGGGCATCATAAGGCTCAGCCAGCTCTGGCAGCTCGAGTTCCAGCACATTTCCTTGACTAGTAAGCTTCCTCTTGGGTTTTGCAACCTCACAAGCCTCAAAAACTTTGACGCGTCACATAACAGGCTTGGAGGTGATCTCTCAGAGATCAGGTTCTTGAAAAGTCTGGCCTCATTGTAGCTTTTAAAGAACCAGTTGATAGGGAAGATTCCAAAGGAACTCGGAGAGTTCAAGAATCTTACAGAACTCTCTCTCTCTCCACGAATAGGTTGACTTGTTCGCTTCCTCTAAAGCTCGACTCATTGGCAGACTTCAATTTCATAGATGTTTCGAACAACTCACTCATGGGAAGTATCCCGCTAGATATGTGCAAGAATGGGAAAATGATCTATCACTTGCTGCAAGATAACAAGCTCACCAGGACTATCCCTGTAACCTATGCGAATTGCTCATCCTTAGTTCAGGTATGCTTGCGCAATAACTTGCTTTCCGATGTCGTTCCTGCTAGAATATGGGGCTTGCCGAACCTCTTCATAATTGATCTTATGGCGAATCAATTCAGGGGATCAGTAACGTGTGATATCAGAAGGGGAAAGTCTTTGGCTCATTTATTACTATCCGTCGATCCAAAGGTGGTATGGCAAATTGTAATTTAATTGGTAAGTCAGGCATAGATGTGGGTGATCATAGCCGCACGGAGGATCACGTGAGAACTCATTTGGGCTCGGGGATTGAAGTACCTTGGGCGAGCGTGTGGTGAGTAAGCAACGTGTGGACGGCGTGCAGGAAACGTGCAGGTGGCGTGCACTGATTAGAAAGGTCCTGTTCAAGAATCTTACAAAACTCTCTCTCTCTCCACAAATAGGTTGACCGATTCGCTTCCTCTACAGCTCGGCTCATGGGTGGACTTCAATTTCATAGATGTTTCAGACAACTCACTGACGGGAAGTATCCTGCCATATATGTGCAAGAATGGGAAAATGATCTATCTCTTGCTGCAAGATAACAAGCTCACCGAGACTATCCCAGCAACCTATACAAATTGCCCATCCTTAGTTCGGGTACGCTTGCGCAATAACTTGCATTCTGGTGTCATTCCTGTTGGAATATGGGGCTTGTGGAACCTCATCATAATTGATCTTATGGAAAATCAATTCAAGGGATCAATAACGTCTGATATCTGATGGGGAAAGTCTTTGGCTCATTTATTGCTATCTGATAATAATTTTTTGGGGGTGACTTACCGGAAGTGATATCGGAAGCATCTTCTTTGGTCTTGATTCAGCTGAGTTTGAATGGATTCGTGGGAAAGATTCCGTCGACAATTGGAAACTTGACGAAATTGAATACACTCGATTTGAATGGAAATAAGCTCTCCGGTATCATACCCAGATCGATTGTCTCTTGCATTGTCCTCACCATTGTAAACCTCTCGAACAATTCGTTGACCGGAGAAATTCCCGATAGCATTGGAAACTTACAGTCTCTGAACTTCCTGAACCAATCCAATAACAAACTTTATGTTGAAATCCCATCGAGCCTGGGATTACTGATGCTAAGCCTTCTTGATCTCTCGAACAATTGGTTAACTAGTCCCATACCAGACTCTCTGTTGATAGAAGCCTATCATGATAGCTTCGATGGGAATCCTGGTCTGTGCAGTAAGAGGCTCAAACAATTGCAGCCATGTAATTCAAGTTCACAGGAAACCACTCACCTCGGGGTTATCCTCTCCTGCTTCTTTGTCGGAATAAGTTTGTTGCTAATCATATTCGCAATTGTGAAGTATGTGAAGTTCAGAAATAAAAGAAATAGTCTCAAGAAAGAGAGAGCCGAGTGAAAGGAGGCTGTTCGAAAAAAGAGGGGATCCGAGAGGACTACAGTTTCAACCCAAAGGTGGTATGACAAATTGTAATTTAATTGGTAAGTCAGGCATAGATGTGGGTGATCATAGCCGCATGGAGGATTACGTGAGAACTCATTTGGGCTAGGGGATTGAAGTGCGTTGGGCGAGCGTGTGGCGGGCGGACAACATGCAAACGACGTGCAGCAAACGTGCAAGTGGCGTGCATTGATTAGAAAGGTCCCGTTCAAGAATCTTACAAAACTCTCTCTCTCCACGAATAGGCTGACCAGTTTGCTTCCTCTACAGCTCGGCTCATAGGCAGACTTCAATTTCATAGATGTTCCAGACAACTTGCTCACGGGAAGTATCCTGCCAGATATATGCAAGAATGGGAAAATGATCTATCTCTTGCTACAAGATAACAAGCTCCCCGAGACTATCCCAACAACCTATGTGAATTGCCCATCCTTAGTTCGGGTATGCTTGCACAATAACTTGCTTTCCGATGTCGTTCCTGTTGGAATATGGGGCTTGCTGAACCTCATCATAATTGATCTTATGGCAAATCAATTCAAGGGATCAATAACGTTGGATATCAGAAAGGGAAAGTCTCTGGCTCATTTATTGCTATCTGATAATAATTTTTCGTGTGACTTATCGGAAGCAATATCGGAAGCATCTTCTTTGGTCTTGATTCAACTGAGTTTGAATGGATTCGTGGGAAAGATTCCGTCGACAATTGGAAACTTGATGAAATTGAATATACTCGATTTGAATGGAAATTAGCTATCCAATAGCATAGATGTGGGTGATCACAGTCGCATGGAGGATTACGTGAGAACTCATTTGGGCTCGGGAATTGAAGTGCGTTGGGCGAGCGTGTAGTGGGCGGGTAACATGCGAACGACGTGCGGGAAACGTGCAGGTGGCGTGCACTAATTAGAAAGGTCCCGGGCAAAAGAGAGGGAGGCCGATTTCGAGAGAGAAAGAGAGAGGGGGCCGAGTGTTGCAAAGAAAGGACCGAGAGATTGAGTGAGGGGAGAGAACGGATCTGAGAGCGAGAGTGAGGCTCAAGAGGGTCTTCTTCCATTGCCAAAGGACTGCCTAACAGCCACCACCCGTTGCAGCCCCCGAACGAACCAGGTTGGTTTCTTTTCTTTCTACCTGAATACGTTGTTTCCGCGAGGTGTCGAGCCGGAGCTCGCGTCGACCAGTTTGTGCGAGCCCCGGCCCCTGCCGTGCCTCCATGAAGGTTTCTCTACATGTTGTCGTGTCTAGTTAGAAGGCTAGGCCCAGTCCACAAGCCGGGTTGGGTTCATTGCGGGCCTAAATGGTTGGGCTGAGAGCAAAAATTGGGAATGGGCTTCTCTTTAAAAAAAAGAATTTCATGGGCCTTTCTTTTATCCCGAGTGATTTAGGGCCGACCTAGTCTTTTGTAGCTCGACACGGATCAACAGAGTCTGAATCAGGTTAGCAGGGTGGGTTTCCTGACCCCGTCCTAATTATCTTTCTTTTTTTAAATAAAAAATTCATAAAAAATATTAAAAATACAAAAAAATATTTTAAAAAATACAAATTTCAGAAAATTCATGGAAAAGTTAGAAACCTGAAAATTTATATAAATTTTCAAAAAAAATTAAAAATATATATTTTTTAAAAATTCAAAAATATTAAAATATAAAAAAATCCGAAAAAAAGGAGAAAATTTTAAAAAAATCAAAAAAAAAAATTCCAAGATTAGAGTTCTTCAACCTGAACAATAGCGGATTCTAAGGACCTTCCCATGAAAGTTGCTTGAAAACATGACCAATCTCGGCTTTTTGGGCCTTGGAGACAACCCTTTTGATGTGACTAGTCCCTTTCCTATGGAGGTCGTCAAGTTGCAGAAGTTGTATTGGTTGTACCTCTCCACTTGCAGCATCAGAGGGTAGATCCCGGAGGGCATCGGGAACTTGACACTTCTCGAGAATCTCGAGCTCTTGTACAATGACTTGTTTGGCGAAATCCCACGGAGCATCACAAGGCTCAGCTGGCTCTGGCAGCTCGAGTTCCACCACAATTCCTTGACTAGTAAGCTTCCTCTCGGGTTTTGGAACCTCACAAGCCTCGTGAACTTTGACGCGTCACATAACAAGCTCGGAGGCGATCTCCTAGAGATCAGGATCTTGACAAGTCTGGCCTCATTGCAGCTTTTAAAGAACCAATAGACAGGGGAGATTCCACAGGAACTCGGAGAGTTCAAGAATCTTACAGAACTCTCTCTCTCCATGAATAGGTTGACTGGTTCACTTCCTCTAAAGCTCGACTCATGGGCAGACTTCAATTTCATAGATATTTTGGACAACTCACTCACGAGAAGTATCCCACCAGATTTGTTCAAGAATGGGAAAGTGATCTATCTCTTGCTGCAAGATAACAAGCTCACCAAGACTATCCCAGCAACCTATGCGAATTGCTCATCCTTAGTTTGGGTACACTTGCACAATGACTTGCTTTCCGGTGTCATTCCTGCTGGAATATGGGGCTTGCCGAACCTCTTCATAATTGATCTTATGGCAAATCAATTCAAGGGATCAATAATGTCTGATATCAGAAGGGGAAAGTCTTTGGCTCATTTATTACTATCTATCGACCCAAAGGTGGTATGACAAATTGTAATTTAATTGGTAAGTCAGGCATAGATGTGGGTGATCATAGCCGCATGGAGGATTACGTGAGAACTCATTTGGGCTCGGGGATTGAAGTGCGTTGGGCGAGCGTGTGGCGGGCGGGCAACGTGTGGACGGCATGCAGGGAACGTGCAGGTGGCGTGCACTGATTAGAAAGGTCCCGTGCAAAAGAGAGGGAGGCTAGTTTCGAGAGAGAAAGAGAGGGGGCCGAGTGTTGCAAAGAAAGGACCGAGAGACTAAGCGAGGGGAAAGAACGGATTTGAGAGCGAGAGTGAGGCTCGAGAGGGTCTTCTTTCATTGCTGGAGGACTACCTAATAGCCGCCACCCGTCGCAGCCCCCGAACAAATCAAGTTGGTTTCTTTTCTTTCTACTCGAATACATTGCTTTCGAGAGGCGTCGGGCCGGAGCTCGCGCCAACCAGTTTGTACGAGCCCCAGCCCCTGCCATGCCTCCATGAAGGTTTCTTTGCATGTCGTTGTGTCTAATTAGAAGGCAAGGCCTAGTCCACAAGCCGGGTTGGGTTCATTGCGGGCCTAGATGGTTGGGCCGAGAGCAAAAATTGGGAATGGGCTTCTCTTTAAAAAAAAAAGAATTTCATGGGCCTTTCTTTTATCCCCAGTGATTTAGGGCCGACCTGGTCTTTGTAGCCCGACACGAATCGACAGGGTCCGAATCAGGTTACCAGGGTTGGGTTTCCTGACCCGGTCCTAATTATCTTTCTTTTTTTTTTAAATAAAAAAATCATCAAAAAAATTCAAAATTTCAGAAATCTCATGGAAAGGTCAGAAACCTTAAAATTTATAAAATTTTCGAAAAAAAATTAAAAAAATTCTAAAAAAATTCGAAAATATTAAAATATTAAAAATTTTGAAAAAAAAATGAAGAAAATTTTCTAAAAATCCCAAAAAAAATTCCAAGATTGGAGTTCTTGAACCTGAACCACAGCGGATTCTCAAGAACCTTCCCATGGAAGTCGCCTTAAAACATGACCAATCTCGGCTTTTTGAGCCTTGGAGATAACCCTTTTGATGTGACTAGTCCCTTTCCTATGGAGGTCATCAAGTTGCAGAAGTTGTATTAGCTGTACCTCTCCACTTGTAGCATCAGAGGGAACTTGACACTTCTCGAGAATCTCGAGCTCTCGTACAATGACTTGTCCAGCGAAATCCCTCAGGGCATCACAAGGCTCAGCCGGCTCTAGAAGCTCGAGTTCCACCACAATTCCTTGACTAGTAAGCTTTCTCTCGGCTTTTGGAACCTCACAAGCCTCGTGAACTTTGACGTGCTATATAACAGGCTTCGAGGCGATCTCTCAAAGATTAGGTTCTTGATAAGTCTGGCCTCATTGCAACTTTTAAAGATCCAGTTGACAGGTTAGATTCCAGGGGAACTTGGAGAGTTCGAAAATCTTACAAAACTCTCTCTCTCCACGAATAGGCTGACTAGTTCGCTTCCTCTAAAGCTCGACTCATTGGCGGACTTCAATTTCATAGATGCTTCGAACAACTCATTCACGGGAAGTATCCCACTAGATATGTGCAAGAATGGGAAAATGATCTATCTCTTGCTGCAAGATAACAAGCTCACCAGGACTATCCCTACAACCTATGCGAATTCCTCATCCTTAGTTCAGGTACGCTTGCGCAATAACTTGCTTTCCGATGTCGTTCCTGCTGGAATATGGGGCTTGCCGAACCTCTTCATAATTGATCTTATGGTGAATCAATTCAGAGGATCAATAACGTCTGATATCAGAAGGGGAAAGTCTCTGGCTCATTTATTACTATCTGGCAACCCAAAGGTGGTATGGCAAATTGTAATTTAATTGGTAAGTCAGGCATAGATGTGGGTGATCATAGCTGCATGGAGGATTACGTGAGAACTCGTTTGGGCTCGGGGATTGAAGTGCGTTGGGCGAGCGTGTGGCGGGCGGGCAACGTGCGGATGGCGTGCAGGGAACGTGCAGGTGGCGTGCATTGATTAGAAAGGTCCCTAGCAAAAGAGAGGGAGGCTGGTTTCGAGAGAGAAAGAGAGAGGGGGCCGAGTGTTGCAAAGAAAGGACCGAGAGACTGAGCGAGGAGAGAGAACGGATCTAAGAGCGAGAGTGAGGCTCGAAAGGGTCTTCTTTCGTTGCCGGAGGACTGCCTAATAGCCGCCACCTATCGCAGCCCCCGAACGAACCAAGTTGGTTTGTTTTCTTTCTACCCGAATTCATTGGTTTCGCGAGGCGTCGGGCCAGAGCTCGTGTCGACCAGTTCGTGCATGCCTCGGCCCTTGCCGTGCCTCCATGAAGGTTTCTTTGCATGTTGTCGTGTCTAGTTAGAAGGCTAGGCCTAGTCCACAAGCCGGGTTGGGTTCATTGCGGGCCTAGATGGTTGGGCCGAGAGCAAAAATTGGGAATGGGCTTCTCTTTAAAAAAAAGAATTTCGTGGGCCTTTCTTTTATCCCTAGTGATTTAGGGCCGACCCGGTCTTTTGTAGCTCAATACGGATCGACAGGGTCCGAATTAGGTTAGCAAGGTGGGTTTCCTGACCTGGTCCTAATTATCTTTCTTTTTTTTTTAAATAAAAAAATCATAAAAAAAATTCAGAAAAAATTTAAAAATATTTAAAAAATTCAAATTTTAGAAAATTCATGGAAAAGTCAGAAACCCGAAAATTTTATATAAATTTTCAAAAAAAATTAAAAATATTTTTAAATATTTTTTTTAAAAAAATCGAAAATATTAAAATATTAAAAATTCCGAAAAAAAAAAGAAAATTTTCAAAAATCCCCAAAAAAATTCCAAGATTAGAGTTCTTGAACCTAAACAACAGCGGATTCTCAAGGACCTTCCCATGGAAGTCGCTTGAAAACATGACCAATCTCGGCTTTTTGAGCCTCGGAGACAACCCTTTTGATGTGACTAGTCCCTTTCTTATGGAGGTCATCAAGTTGCAGAAGTTGTATTGGTTGTACCTCTCCACTTGCAGCATCAGAGGGCAGATCCTGGAGGGCATCGGGAACTTGACACTTCTCGAGAATCTCGAGCTCTCGTACAATGACCAGGTCAGAATTTTTTTTTTCAGAATTTTTAATATTTTCGAATTTTTTTAAAATTTTTTTTATTTTATTTCGAAATTTTTCATAAATTTTAAGGTTTCTGACTTTTCCATGAGATTTCTGAAATTTTGAATTTTTTTTTATATTTTTAGTATTTTTTAATTTTTTCTGAATTTTTTAATAATTTTTTTATTTTAAAAAAAGAAAGATAATTAGGACCAGGTCAGGAAACCCGACCCTGGTAACCTGATTCGGACCGTGTCGATCCATGTCGGGCTACAAAGACCGGGTCGGCCCTAAATCACTAGGGTTAAAAGAAAGGCCCACGAAATTATTTTTTTTAAAGAGAAGCCCATTCCCAATTTTTGCTCTCGGCCCAACCATCTAGGCCCGCAATGAACCCAACCCGGCTTGTGGATCGGGCCTTGCCTTCTAACTAGACACAACAACATGGAGGTGTGGACCTCTGGAGTGCCAAAAGTTGGCACAAAGGATCACTTAAGTGCCAAAAGTTACAAAAGGTACACTTAAGTGCCAAAATCGGAGCAAAAGAGATCACTTAAGTGCCAACGGCGAAAAATTCCGGCCAAATTACCACGTGTCAATTTTCCGGCGACTTAATTTGCTGACAGAGCATTTTTTTAAAAATAAAAAATCCACGTGGTATTTTTTTCAAAATAAAAAATCCACGTGGTAATTTTTTTTATAAAAATATCCACGTCAGATTTTTAAAAATTAAAATCGATTTTATTAAAAAAAAAAAGGGGGGGGGGAAGAGGGGATTGGCGAGGGCTGTGCAGCCCTCGCCGCCGTCGCCGTCGCCGCCCCACCTCGCCGGGAAGGGCCGGCGACGGTGGGCGAGGGTCCTTGGCCCAGAGCGCGCCGGTCTGGGCGGGCGACGGCCCTTGGCCCGGCTGGGCGAGGGCGGGCGACCCTCGCCGGATTTGGGGGAGGGTCGCAACCCTCGCCCCAGATCTGGGCGAGGGCGCGCAGGCCCTCGCCGGAGGCTGGCCGGGGCCCGGCGACCCCGGCCGACCCTCGCCCATCGTCGCCGGCCCTTCCCGGCGAGGTGGGGAGGCGACAGCGGCGGCGGCGAGGGCTGCACAGCCCTCACCGATCCCCTCTTCCCCCCCCCCCCCCCCCCCTTTTTTTTTTTATAAAATCGATTTTATAATAAAATATATTTTATAATAATTTAATATTTTATAATTAATAATTTTTAAAATCCACGTCAGCCAAAACGACGTCGTTTTGGCTGATTTTTGGCCGATTCAATTTCTGGCGAGCCATGTAGGCAAGAATATTAATAAAAAATTGCCACGTAGGATTTCCGGTTGAGCTCCGACGACTTGGCACTCAAGTGATCCATTTTTTTTGAAAAGTGGCACTTAAGTGTACCATTTGTAACTTTTGGCACTTAAGTGATCCTTTGTGCCAAGTTTTGGTACTCCCGCTGTACTTTTGCCCAACAACATGCAGAGAACCTTCATGGAGGCATGGCAGGGGTCGAGGCTCGCACGAATTGGTCGGCGTGAGCTTTGGCCCGACGCCTCGCGAAAGCAATGTATTCGGGTAGAAAGAAAAGAAACCAACCTGGTTCATTTGGGGGCTGCGACGGGTGGTGGCTGTTAGGCAGTCCTTCGGCAACAAAAGAAGACCCTCTCGAGCCTCACTCTCGCTCTCAGATCCGTTCTCTCCCCTCGCTCAGTCTCTCAGTCCTTTCTTTGCAACACTCGGCCCCCTCTCTCTTTCTCTCTCAAAACCAGCGTCCCTCTCTTTTGCACGGGACCTTTCTAATCAGTGCACGCCACCTGCACGTTTCCCGCACGCCGTCCGCACGTTGCCCGCCCGCCACACGCTCACCCAACGCACTTTAATCCCCGAGCCCAAACAAGTTCTCACGTAATCCTCCATGCGGCTATGATCACCCATGTGACGTCTTGAAATTCAAAGCCCTTTTGAGAGGGAATAATCGCGAATCCTCCAAATGGCCGGTCAGTATGGGTCGTAGCAAAATGGCATTAGGGAGAAATTAACAAGGCATGAGGACCCAAGATTGGACTTAGAATTGTTGGGACCGTTTGGGATGGGCTTTCGGGCGATGCTTTTTTGACAATCGATGGAGTCGATCGAGCCGAGTTTTTGAGAAAAGGATTTTGGACCGAGAAACCGAGCCTATGAGGACGTGGGCCGGGAAAGTACAGTGAGGGCCCCACGCCTAAGGTAGGATGGCCATCGTGGAAGACCGAGATAGCGAGCAAGCCCGTTGGACTAAACCGACCCCTCACCTGTCCTAGCCCGTCATTCAAACTTGAGCCAATTCGAGCCCAACAAATTCCCGAGCCCGTTCCTACCCCTTTCCCAGCACGTTTCCTAGGCCTGCCTTTTATTTTTAGGTCAGGGACAGTTTGGGAATTGTGCAAGATGGAAATGACCATTTTGCTCCTAGATATTTTGGGAAGAGACAAAAAGGAAGAGAGAGATGATGAGGTCATGTGCTTGGGAACTAGGTGCAGCCATTAAGGGCATTGATGAAGGACTTTGAGCTCAAAATATCTCTCTCTCACTTAGCTGAATGAGAAGAAAATCGCAGCCCTCTTCCCCTTGCTCCTCCTTGTATTTTCTGCAGTTTCGGCTTTGGACCTCTCACCGAAATTGGAGTTGTTCATTGCCTTCCCGGTGGAATCTTGGGCCGTGCCACCTATCAAAATGTTCAGAACAGAAATTACGTACTTTTCACGTTGGCCAATCGCCGAACGGAGCTGCCGTCCGTCTCGTACGGCCACTTGAAGCCGGCGGTCCTCCGTCCGTCACTATGCAGCGCCTCCTATGCAGCTTCGGTTTTTCTTCCGTTTCTCTCCATTTTTGGCCTACCCAATGCCCACACCAGCCACACACAACTACCCCTCAACCCCCAGGAGCCTCCGATCACCGGCCACGAGCTCGCCGAAGCTCCGGCCATCTTGTTTTTGCTTCGACCAGCAACCTCCTCCTCCTGCAGTGCTGTTTTGTGAAGTTCAGTGGGGAATCCAAATTTGTTGCTGCTGTGTTGAGCTCGGGACCACCTTGGAGTGTCGTGGGAGAAGTCCCCGGGTGTCGGGTTCATCGTCGCCACCGCGGGTCCGCATCTCCGGCCCACTTAACGGGTGAGTTTAGCTCCCAAACCCTATTTAGTGCCTAAACTAGCTTATGGTTGGGTTAATTAGTGCTAAGGGATGATTAAGGTGTTTAATTAAGTGTATTAGCCCTAAGATAGGTGGTTAGATAGTGGATTAATATTAGCTTAGCTTAATCTTGCTTATTTATGCTTAATTGTGCTTAATTAAGCCTAATTGTGTGTTTGGTGCTAATTAATCATGTTTTTCCTTAATTTCTTGATTAATATGATTAATTTTTTACTTTATTGATTAAATTAATTTCTGCATTTAATTAAATAATTATTTAATTAAATAATTATTTAATTATTTAATTTTCGGAATTTATTTATTTAATTATTTTTAATTTCTAAATTTAATTATTTATTTATTAAATTCGAAAATTACTGCTCATCCGGAAATTAAATTGTGTAATTTCATTTGCATTAATTTTATGGAGTGAATTGAATGTGTAATTGTATGAGCATCCGCATGAATTGTGTAATCTTTATAAAAATAGGAAAAAGATGAATTGTCCGAGGGACACCGGAAATGGACCGCCTTTATGAGAAAGAAAGTGATTTGTCTAGAAATGGACCGCTTTTATGAGAAAGGTGGGGAAAATGGTTTGTCCGAGAGACATTGGAAATGGACCGCTTTTGTGAGAAATGATTTGAGGTTTCATATGTAAGCATGTGTGCATTGGCTAATGCTCAAAGATAATAAGTGGGTTGTGAGTGTATGCTTGCGTGATCACTAAGTTGAAACCGCCGTCTCGGGAGAGTATTCCTTGACGTTCTGTGGGTATGCGGTCTCGGGAGAGTATCCCTTGACATCCTTTGAGCATGCAGTCTCGGGAGAGTATCCCTTGACGTTTGTTGGGCATGAGGTCTCGGGAGAGTATTCCTTGACGTTCGTTGGGCATACGGTCTCGAGAGAGTATCCCTTGACATCTTTTGAGCACGGTTGCACCTCTGCGGAGGAAGGGCGCCGTAGCGGCGTAACCCATCGGCTTGCACGGAAGGGCACGGTTGTGCCTTTACGGAGGAAGGGTGCCGTAGCGCCGTAGCATCTCGGCCCAATGGAATAGGTCATGAGATGATCACATCATTATTTATAGCACGCACGCATGAACTGATAACGCGCAGGGTGTGACAATGGCCAGGTGAGATCGCTTGTGACGCGACTCGTATGTGATTGGTGAACTACATCATCTAATGGCCACGTGCATTGCGTGTATTGTGCTGATAAATAACATGTAGGGTATGGCATACCGGGTAAGGTTGCATGTGAACCGACTTTTGATTGTTGGTTGACCTTGCTTGTTACTGATTACTGGTTGTTGTGGTTGGGTTGTGTGAGGGGTGGCTCTGGAGAGATGCCTGGGTTTAGTTGGTGTACTAACCGGGGCTTAGGGGAAGAACTTGCTGAGATTTTATCTCAACCCGTCGTGGTTAACAATTTTCAGGCCTCTAGAATGGCGCACCCGTAGTGGAGAATCCTGCCCCCACCCCACTAGTAATCGACCCGACGGAGCCGAGTCCGATAGGTCCGAGTGACCGTGGTGTTGAACCCGAGGGTTCATTTTATACAACTGGATTAGCCTAGCCTAGTTCCTTTTTGGTTTGGCTTAGAGGATGGATCAGCCCCTGTTGTTGGGCTTGTAAATCGGAAAACGATTCTTCATTGGTTAATCTTGTAAATTGTATAAATGAGTAGTGATGGTTGTTCTTGTTGTTCATCCCTCTATCCCTGATTGATTGATTGTTTGTTTATTTGTTGGATTGGGGATGGTTCGTCTTCCGCTTGTGCATAATGAAAGATTAAAATGAATGGTCGTCGATGAGTCCTGGGACATCGCTTTCAATCGACCAAGAGAAGGGGTTGTCGCGTGCTTGGGGTTCGGGGCGTGACAACCCACGTCTATGCTTGACTTACCAATTAAATTACAATTTTTCATACCACCTTTGGGTCGACAGATAGTAATAAATGAGCCAGAGACTTTCCCCTTTTGATATCAAACATTATTGATCCCTTGAATTGATTCGCCATAAGATCAATTATGAAGAGGTTTGACAAGCCCCATATTCTAGCAGGAACGACACCGAAAAGCAAGTTATTGCACAAGCGTACCCGAACTAAGGATGAGCAATTCGCATAGGTTGCTAGGATAGTCCTGGTGAGCTTGTTATCTTGCAGCAAGAGATAGATCACTTTCCCATTCTTGCACATATCTAGCGGGATACTTCCCATGAGTGAGTTGTCCGAAACATTTATGAAATTGAAGTTCGCCCATGAGTCGAGCTTTAGAGGAAGCGAACCAATCAGACTATTCGTGGAGAGAGAGAGTTCTGAAAGATTCTTCAACTCTCCGAGTTCCTCTGGAATCTCCCTCGTCAACCGGTTCTTTAAAAGTTGCAATGAGGCCAAACTTGTCAAGAACTTGATCTTTGAGAGATCACCTCCAAGCCTGTTATGTGACGCGTCAAAGTTGACGAGACTTGTGAGGTTCCAAAACCCGAGAGGAAGCTTACTAGTCAAGGAATTGTGGTGGAGCTCGAGCTGCCAGAGCCAGCTGAGCCTTGTGATGCCCCGAGGGATTTCACCGGACAAATCATTATACGAGAGCTCGAGATGCTCGCATTGGGAGAGCGTGTGGCAGGCGGGCAACATGCGACCGGCGTGCAGGGAACGTGTAGGTGGCGTGCACTAATTAGAAAGGTCCCATGCAAAAGAGAGGGAGGCTAGTTTCGAGAGAGAAAGAGAGAGGGGGCCGAGTGTTGCAAAGAAAGGACCGAGAGACTGAGCGAGGGGAGAGAATGGATCTGAGAGTGAGAGTGAGGCTCGAGAGGGTCTTCTTTTGTTGCCGAAGGATTGCCTAATAGCCGCCACCCGTCGCAGCCCCCGAATGAACCAGGTTGGTTTCTTTTCTTTCTACCTGAATACATTGCTTTCACGAGGTGTCAGGCCGGAGCTCGTGCCAACCAGTTCGTGCAAGCCCTGGCCCCTGCCGTGCCTCCATGAAGGTTTCTCTGCATGTTGTCGTGTCTAGTTAGAAGGCTAGGCCCAATCCACAATTTGGGTTGGGTTCATTACGGGCCTAGATGGTTGGGCCGAGAGCAAAAATTGGGAATGGGCTTCTCTTTAAAAAAAATAATGTCGTGGCCCTTTCTTTTATCCCTAGTGATTTAGGGCCGACCCGGTCTTTGTAGCTCGACATGGTTCGACAGGGTCCGAATTAGGTTACCAGGGTCGGGTTTCCTGACCCAGTCCTAATTATCTTTCTTTTTTTAAAAAATAAAAAAATCATAAAAAAAATTCAGAAAATTTTAAAAAATTTAAAAAAATTTAAAAATTCAGAAATCTCATGGGAAAGTCAGAAACATTAAAATTTACAAAAATTTTCGAAAAAAATTAAAAAAATTCTAAAAAAAATTCGAAAATATTAAAATATTAAAAATTCTAAATAAAAACAAGAAGAAGAAAATTTTCAAAAAATCGAAAAAGAAATTCCAAGATTGGAGTTCTTGAACCTGAACAACAGTGGATTCTCAAGGACCTTCCCATGGAAGTCGCTTGAAAACATGACCAATCTCGGCCTTTTGAGCCTCGGAGACAACTCTTTTGATGTGACTAGTCCCTTTCCTATGGAGGTCATCAAGTTGCAGAAGTTGTATTGGCTGTACCTCTCCACTTGTAGCATTAGAGAGTAGATCCTAGAGGGCATCGGGAACTTGACCCTTCTTGAGAATCTCGAGCTCTCGTACAATGACTTGTTCGGATGGCGTGCAGGAAATGTGCAGGTGGCATGCACTGATTAGAAAGGTCCTGTTCAAGAATCTTATAAAACTCTCTCTCCACAAATAGGTTGACCAGTTTGCTTCCTCTACAGCTCGGCTCATGGGCGGACTTCAATTTCATAGATGTTTCAAACAACTCACTCACGGGAAGTATCCTGCCATATATGTGCAAGAATGGGAAAATGATCTATCTCTTGCTACATGATAACAAGCTCACCGGGACTATCCCAGCAACCTATGCCAATAGCCCATCCTTAGTTCGGGTACGCTTGCGCAATAACTTGCTTTCTGGTGTCATTCCTGTTGGAATATGGGGCTTACGGAACCTCATCATAATTGATCTTATGGCGAATCAATTCAAGGGATCAATAACGTCCGATATCTGATGGGGAAAGTCTCTGGCTCATTTATTGCTATCTGATAATAATTTTTCGTGTGACTTACCGGAAGCGATATCGGAAGCATCTTCTTTGGTCTTGATTCAGCTGAGTTTGAATGGATTCGTGGGAAAGATTCCGTCGACAATTGGAAACTTGACGAAATTGAATACACTCGATTTGAATGGAAATGAGCTCTCTAGTATCATACCCAGATCGATTGTCTCCTGCATTGTCCTCACCATTGTAAACCTCTCGAACAATTCGTTGACCGGAGAAATTCCCGACAGCATTGGAAACTTACAGTCTCTGAACTTCCTCATCTAATCCAATAACAAACTTTCTGGTAAAATCCCATCTTGGGATTACTGATGCTAAGCCTTCTTGATCTCTCGAACAATTGGTTAATCGGTCCCATACCAGACTCTCTGTTGATAGAAGCCTATCATGATAGCTTCAATGGGAATCCTGGTTTGTGCAGTAAGAGGCTCAAACAATTGTAGCCATGTAATTCAAGTTCACAGGAAACCACTCACCTCGGGGTTATCCTCTCCTGCTTCTTTGTCGGAATAAGTTTGTTGCAAATCATATTCGCAATTGTGAAGTATGTGAAGTTTAGAAATAAAAGAAATAGTCTCAAGAAAGAGAGAGCCGAGTGAAAGGAGGCTGTTCGAAAAAAGAGGGGATCCAAGAGGACTACAGTTTCAACCCAGAGGTGGTATGACAAATTGTAATTTAATTGGTAAGTCAGGCATAGATGTGGGTGATCATAGCCGCATGGAGGATTACGTGAGAACTCATTTGGGCTCGGGGATTGAAGTGCATTGGGCGAGCGTGTGGCGGGCAGGCAACGTGCAGAGGGCGTGCAGGGAACGTGCAGGTGGCGTGCAATGATTAGAAAGGTCCTGTTCAAGAATCTTACAAAACTCTCTCTCTCCACGAATAGGCTAACCGGTTCGCTTCCTCTACAGCTCGGCTCATGGGAAAACTTCAATTTCATAGATGTTCTAGACAACTCGCTCACGGGAAGTATCCTGCCATATATGTGCAAGAATGGGAAATTGATCTATCTCTTGCTGCATGATAACAAGCTCACCGGGACTATCCCAGCAACTTATGCAAATTGCCCATCCTTAGTTCGGGTACGCTTGCGCAATAACTTACTTTCCGGTGTCATTCCTGTTGGAATATGGGGCTTGCAGAACCTCATCATAATTGATCTTATGGCGAATCAATTCAAGGGATCAATAACGTCCGATATCTAATGGGGAAAGTCTCTGGCTCATTTATTGCTATCTGATAATAATTTTTCGTGTGACTTACCAGAAGCAATATCGGAAGTATCTTTTTTGGTCTTGATTTAGTTGAGTTTGAATGGATTCGTGGGAAAGATTCCATCGACAATTGGAAACTTGACAAAATTGAATACACTCGATTTGAATGGAAATAAACTCTCCAATAGCATACCCAGATCGATTGTCTCCTGCGTTGTCCTCACCATTGTAAACCTCTCGAACAATTCGTTGACCAAAGAAATTCCCGACAGCATTGGAAACTTACAGTCTCTGAACTTCCTGAACCAATCCAATAACAAACTTTCTGGTGAAATCCCATCGAGCCTAGGATTACTGATGCTAAGCCTTTTTGATCTCTCGAACAATTGGTTAACCGGTCCCATACCAGACTCTCTGTGGATAGAAGCCTATCATGATAGCTTCGATGGGAATCCTGGTCTGTGCAGTAAGAGGCTCAAACAATTGCAGCCATGTAATTCAAGTTCACAGGAAACCACTCACCTCGGGGTTATCCTCTTCTGCTTCTTTGTCGGAATAAGTTTGTTGCTAATCATATTTGCAATTGTGAAGTATGTGAAGTTTAGAAATAAAAGAAATAGTCTCAAGAAAGAGAGAGCCGAGTGAAAGGAGGCTGTTCGAAAAAAAAGGGGATCCGAGAGGACTACAGTTTCAACCCAAAGGTGGTATGACAAATTGTAATTTAATTGGTAAGTCAGGCATAGATGTGGGTGATCATAGCCGCATGGAGGATTACGTGAGAACTCGTTTGGGCTCAGGGATTGAAGTGCGTTGGGCGAGCGTGTGGCGGGCAGGCAACGTGCAGACGGCGTGCAGGAAATGTGCAGGTGGCATGCATTGATTAGAAATGTCCCATTCAAGAATCTTACAAAACTCTCTCTCTCCACAAATAGGTTGACTGGTTTGCTTCCTCTACAGCTCGGCTCATGGGCGGACTTCAATTTCATATATGTTTCAAACAACTCACTCACGGGAAGTATCTTGCCATATATGTGCAAGAATGGGAAAATGATCTATCTCTTCCTGCAAGATAACAAGCTCACCAGGACTATCCCAACAACCTATGCAAATTGCCCATCCTTAGTTCGGGTACGCTTGCGCATTAACTTGCTTTCCAGTGTCATTCCTATTGGAATATGGGGCTTGCGGAACCTCATCATAATTGATCTTATGGCGAATCAATTCAAGGGATCAATAACGTCCAATATCTGATGGGGAAAGTCTCTGGCTCATTTATTGCTATCTAATAATAATTTTTCAGGTGACTTACCGAAAGTGATATCGGAAGCATCTTCTTTGGTCTTGATTTAGCTTAGTTTGAATGGATTCGTGGGAAAGATTCCGTCGACAATTGGAAACTTGACGAAATATAATACACTCAATTTGAATGAAAATCAGCTCTCCAGTAGCATATCTAGATCAATTGTCTCCTGCGTTGTCCTCACCATTGTAAACCTCTCGAACAATTCATTGACTGGAGAAATTCCTGACACCATTGTAAACCTCTCGAAACCAATCCAATAACAAAATTTCTAGTGAAATCCCATCTATTGGGATCGTGCACAGCAGAAGTGCGATACCTTTACCTTGGGGAGATCTTAAGGGGGAAGCCCAAGTCTGAGCCCATCAATATATCCAGTTCGACCCATCTCAACTCAAAAGCTTAAGTTAGTGAGTTATGGGCCAACTAGGATATATTAATTGCTCTACACCACATCAATTATCCGATGTGGGATTACTTCTCTAACACAACTCACACATGTATTCTAACACCATCAAGCCTCTAACACAACTCACACGTGTATTCCAACACCATCGAGCCTGAGATCATGGTTTCTAATTTAGATAATTTCTCAATGCTTTTGAAAAGTTACTTCTTTTCTTTTTGCTAATTAAATTTTGAAATAATTACAGATTAAGAACAGGAAACTGATCCATAAATTGCCGACATCTTATAAAATCCGATTCTCCCACATTTTGCTCCTGGGGACCACAATCTTCAGCAGTGACTTCCATGTTGCTGCACCATTCAACTTTATGGACCTCATCAATCATGCGCTTGTACAATTTTATCCTTTCGAGGAACTTCTGTCAATTATGTTGGTATGGTATGTCGAAAATCTAACGTGATATTTTTTAATACCAATCAAGAAAGTGTCAACAAAGCATGACATCATAAAATAAGTCAAATTTTTTATTTAAAAAAGACACCAAAGCATATCTAGATTCTTCATAAAGACATGAAAACCAATGGCCTCTGGAGGGAACATTTAAAGATTTGGGGTGGCGCCACCGTTGCCACTTTGGGCCAAACGCTTAGGATCTTTGATATTGCTTCTCCTAATGTGTATAAATGAATTGCATGCTGTCGAAACCTATAGCACATATGCCATTCCAACAAAAAATTCTTGCAGTTAACTTTAGACTAAACTTGTTACATTATTGATATACTTGATGATACTTCCATCTAACATTTCAAAATTTTAGAATAATTAATAATGAATATTCTACTAAATCAGGTTTTGTACGGGTGATGACTCATGATCTCACCTTTTTCGCTTATTATAAAATACTTTTGATCTTTCATGTGTTTCTCTCTCATTTCCTTTTTAACACGTCTCCAATTAATAGGAGGAAAATGTCATGAATCTAAATAGTGATTATAGAAATCAAATATTTTTCATATATTTAGAGAAAATTATCAAATTAGTTTTAAACACGTTGTACAATTTTTAGTTTTGCCATTTTGCATGAAATTCCAAAGCAAAATCCTCCGATGATCAGTGGCCGTTGGTAATCGCTGATGTGGTAATCTATAGGGAATGAAGTTAAAATGCATGCCAATATTATGCGATTTATTTGAATTAGAAACTTCTCTTCCTCTCTCTCTCCTCCTCCTGTAATTGAATCCAATCATTCAAAGCTGAGAAAACAAGAGAGAAACGAACATCTTTTCTAGGAAACCGATCACGTTAAAATGCATCCCGACATTATGTGTTTTTTGTTCCCACCATATGTTGGCGTGTCTTCCTCCTGCAGCAATCTCCGGCTGTCGCCAGAGAGGAAGGAACTGGAAAACGACGGCCTTCATGCTGATCTCTAAACTCATTGGCACTGGTTTGTTCATCACATTCCTTTTTAATTTGTTTGTTTGGGTCATGCTATAGCTGTGCGCGTGAGTTTTGCATGACGGGTAGCTGAGATGGTGGCCGACGGAGGCACTCTGGCGACGGCCAAAGGTAGTGGATGACAACGTACGGATGCTTCTGGCTAAAGGCTTGGACATTGATCCTGCTTGCATTTTTCTAAAAGTAGGTTTGTTCGATTCTCTAGCATATGGTATCGTTGATAAACTTTCATGAGGCTGATTCAACATTAAGAAATACCAAATCATTCCACATAACTACTAATACTCATCCGATTCCCACTGGCTTCACCACTAAGTAATGCCAAAATTTTAGTAATTCAAGTAGCCAAGTCTCGTCTATTGCATTAACCCTAGCTATCTGTACTCCATAGGGATTGTAACTTCTCGACTTCTTATTGGTTGGAAAACCCGACCTTCTCTCTCTTCCTCTTTTTTCCCTTCTCGAAGTGAGCTCACGGTGCCCCTTTCTTTTTCCTTTGATAGTAAGACCGTCTTTTCTTTTTCTTCTTGCCTTTTGATTAAGGAAAACCGACCAAGTGCAATGTCACCGTGTCGCTCGCCAGACTTCCACTCCGTCTTCTCTTTTTCCATCTTGCCTTTTGATTAAGGAAAGCATAGATGTAGGTGATCACAACCGCATGGAGGATTACGTGAGAACTCGTTTGGGCTCGGGGATTGAAGCGCGTTGGGCGAGCGTGTGGCGGGTGGGCAACGTGCTGACGGCGTGCGGGAAATGTGCAGGTGGCGTGCACTAATTAGAAAGATCCCGTGCAAAAGAGAGGGAGGCTAGTTTCGAGAGAGAAAGAGAGAGGGGGTCGAGTGTTGCAAAGAAATGACCGAGAGATTGAGCGAGGTGAGAGAACGGATTTGAGAGCGAGAGTGAGGCTCGAGAGGGTCTTCTTTTGTTGCCAGAGGACTGCCTAATAGCCGCCACCCATTGCAGCCCCCGAACGAACCAGGTTGGTTTCTTTTCTTTCTACCCGAATACGTTGTTTTTACGAGGCGTCGGGCCGAAGCTCGCGTCGACCAGTTCGTGCAAGCCTCGAGCCCTGCCGTGCCTCCATGAAGGTTTCTCTGCATGTTGTCATGTCTAGTTAGAAGGCTAGGCCCAGTCCACAAGCCGGGTTGCATTCATTGCAGGCCTAGATGGTTGGGCCGAGAGCAAAAATTGGGAATGGGCATCTCTTTAAAAAACAGAATTTTGTGGGCCTTTCATTTATCCCTCGTGATGTAGGGCCGACCCGGTCTTTTGTAGCCCAACATGGATTGACAAGGTCTGAATTAGGTTAGTAGGGTAAGTTTCCTGACCCGGTCCTAATTATCACTCTTTTTTTTAAATAAAAAAATCATAAAAAAATTCAGAAAAAATAAAAAAAATATTTTTAATATTAAAAAACATTAAAAAAATTCTAATTTCAGAAAATTCATGGAAAAGTCAGAAACCTGAAAATTTATAAATTTTTAAAAATATTAAAAATATTTTTAAAAAAAATTCGAAAATATTAAAATATTAAAAATTCCGAAAAAAAGAAGAAGAAAATTTTCAAAAAATCCCAAAAAAATTACAAGATTAGAGTTCTTGAACTTGAACAGCAGCGTATTCTCAAGGACCTTCCCATGGAAGTCGCTTGAAAACATGACCAATCTCGGCTTTTTGAGCCTCCGAGACAACCCTTTTGATGTGACTAGTCCCTTTCCTATGGAGGTCATAGTGTTGCAGAAGTTGTATTGGCTGTACCTTTCCACTTGCAGCATCAGAGGGCAGATCCCGAAGGGCATCGGGAACTTGACACTTCTCGAGAATCTCGAGCTCTCGTACAATGACTTGTCCGGCGAAATCCCTCGGGGCATCACAAGGCTCAGCCGGCTCTGGCAACTCGAGCTCCACCACAATTCCTTGACTAGTAAGCTTCCTCTCGGGTTTTGGAACCTCACAAGCCTCGTGAACTTTGACGCGTCACATAATAGGCTCGGAGGCGATCTCTCAAAGATCAAGTTCTTGACAAGTCTGGCCTCATTGCAGCTTTTAAAGAACCAGTTGACAAGGGAGATTCCAGAGGAACTCGGAGAGTTCAAGAATCTTACAGAACTCTCTCTCTCCACGAATAGGCTGACTGGTTCGCTTCCTCTAAAGCTCGACTCATGGGCGGACTTCAATTTCATAGATGTTTCGGACAACTCACTCATGGGAAGTATCCCGCTAGATATGTGCAAGAATGGGAAAATGATCTATCTCTTGCTACAAGATAACAAGCTCACCAGGACTATCCCAGCAACCTATGCGAATTGCTCATCCTCAATTCGGGTACGCTTGCGCAATAACTTGCTTTCCAGTGTCGTTCTTGCTGGAATATGGGGCTTGTTGAACCTCTTCATAATTGATCTTATGGCGAATCAATTCAGGGGATCAATAATGTCTGGTATCAAAAGGGGAAAGTCTCTGGCTCATTTACTACTATCTGTACACCCAAAGGTGGTATGACAAATTGTAATTTAATTGGTAAGTCAGGCATAGATGTGGGTGATCATAGCCGCATGGAGGATTACGTGAGAACTCGTTTGGGCTCGAGGATTGAAGTGCGTTGGGAGAGCGTGTGGCGGGCGGGCAACGTGCGAATGGTGTGCAGGAAACGTGCAGGTGGCGTGCACTGATTAGAAAGGTCCCGTGCAAAAGAGAGGGAGGCTGGTTTCAAGAGAGAAAGAGAGAGGGGGCCAAGTGTTGCAAAGAAAGGATGGAGAGACTGAGCGAGGGGAGAGAACCGACCTGAGAGCGAGAGTGAGGCTCGAGAGGGTCTTCTTTTGTTGCCGGAGGACTGCCTAAGAGCCGCCACCCGTCGCAGCCCCCGAACGAACCAGGTTGGTTTCTTTTCTTTCTACTCGAATACATTGCTTTCACGAGGCGTAGGGCCGGAGCTTGTGCTGACCAGTTCGTGCGAGCCCCAACCCCTGCCGTGCCTCCATGAAGGTTTCTCTACATGTTGTCGTGTCTAGTTAGAAGGCTAGGCCCAGTCCAGAAGCCGGGTTGGGCTCATTGCTGGCCTAGATGGTTGGGCCGAGAGCAAAAATTGGGAATGGGCTTCTCTTTAAAAAAAAGAATTTCATGGGCCTTTCTTTTATCCCTAGTGATTTAGGGCCGACCCGGTCTTTGTAGCTCGACATGGATCGACAGGGTCCAAATCAGGTTACCAGGGTTGGGTTTCCTAACCCGGTACTAATTATCTTTTTTTTTTAAATAAAAAAATCATAAAAAAGAATTCATAAAAAATTACAAAATACTAAAAAATATTTAAAAAAATTACAAAATTTCAGAAATCTCATGGAAAAGTCAGAAACCTTAAAATTTATAAAAATTTTCGAAAAAAAATTAAAAATATTCTAAAAAAATTTTGAAAATTTGAAAATATTAACAATTCTAAAAAAAAAATGAAGAAAATTTTCAAAAAATCCCGAAAGAAATTCCAAGACTAGAGTTCTTGAACCTGAACAACAACGAACTCTTAAGGACCTTCCCATGGAAGTCGCTTGAAAACATGACCAATCTCGGCTTTTTGAGCCTCCGAGACAACCCTTTTGATGTGACTAGTCCCTTTCCTATGGAGGTCATCAAGTTGCAGAAGTTGTATTTGCTGTACCTCTCCACTTGCAGCATCAGAGGGCAGATCCTGGAGGGCATCGAGAACTTGACACTTCTCGAGAATCTCGAGCTCTCGTACAATGACTTGTTCGGCGAAATCCCTCGAGGCATCATAAGGCTCAGCCGGCTCTGGTAGCTCGAGTTCCATCACAATTCCTTGACTAGTAAGCTTCCTCTCGGGTTTTGGAACCTCAGAAGCCTCAAAAACTTTGACGCGTCACATAACAGGCTCGGAGGCGATCTCTCAGAGATCAGGTTCTTGAAAAGTCTGGCCTCATTGCAGCTTTTAAAGAACCAGTTGATAGGGGAGATTCCAGAGGAACTCGGAGAGTTCAAGAATCTTATAGAACTCTCTCTCTCCACAAATAGGCTGACTGGTTCGCTTCCTCTAAAGCTCGACTCATGGGCGGACTTCAATTTCATAGATGTTTCGAACATCTCACTCATGGGAAGTATCCCGCTAGATATGTGCAAGAATGGGAAAGTGATCTATCTCTTGCTGCAAGATCACAAGCTCACCAGGACTATCCCAGCAACCTATGCGAATTGCTCATCCTTAGTTCGGGTACGCTTGCGCAATAACTTGCTTTCCAGTGTCGTTCCTGCTGGAATATGGGGCTTGCCGAACCTCTTCATAATTGATCTTATGGCGAATCAATTCAAGGGATCAATAACGTCTGACATCAAAAGGGGAAAGTCTCTGGCTCATTTATTACTATCTGTCGACCTAAAGGTGGTATGACAAATTGTAATTTAATTGGTGAGTCAAGCATAGATGTGGGTGATCATAGCCGCAACATGCAGACGGCGTGCATGAAACACGCAGGTGGCGTGCACTGATTAGAAAGGTCCCGTGCAAAAGAGAGGGAGGCTGGTTTCGAGAGAGAAAGAGAGAGGGGGACGAGTGTTGCAAAGAAAGGACAGAGAGACTGAGCGAGAGGAGAGAACGGATCTAAGAGCGAGAGTGAGCCTCGAGAGGGTCTTCTTTTGTTGCCGGAGGACTGCCTAACAGCCACCACCCGTTGCAGCCCCCGAACAAACCAGGTTGGTTTCTTTTCTTTCTACCCGAATACATTGCTTTCACGAGGCGTCGGGCCGGAGCTCACGCCAACCAGTTCGTGCGAGCCCCAACCCCTGCCATGTCTCCATGAAGGTTCTCTGCATGTTGTCGTGTCTAGTTAGAAGGCAAGGCCCAGTCCACAAGCCGGGTTGGGTTCATTACGGGCCTAGATGGTTGGGCCGAGAGCAAAAATTGGGAATGGGCTTCTCTTTAAAAAAAAAAAGAATTTCGTGGGCCTTTCTTTTATCCTTAGTGATTTAGGGCCGACCCGGTCTTTGTAGCCCAACACGGATCGACAGGGTCCGAATCAGGTTAGCAGGGTCGGGTTTCCTGACCCGGTCCTAATTATCTTTCTTTTTATAAAATAAAAAAATCATAAAAAAATTCAGAAAAAATTAAAAAATACTAAAAATATAAAAAAAATTCAAAATTTCAGAAATCTCATGGAAAAGTCAAAAACCTTAAAATTTATAAAAAATTTCGAAAAAAAATTAAAAATATTCTTAAAAAATTCGAAAATATTTAAATATTAAAAATTCTAAAAAAAAAAAAAGAGAAGAAGAAGAAAATTTTCAATAAATTGCGAAAGAAATTCCAAGATTGGAGTCCTTGAACCTGAACAACAGTGGATTCTCAAGGACCTTCCCATGGAAGTCACTTGAAAACATAACCAATCTCGGCTTTTTGAGCCTCCGAGACAACCCTTTTGATGTGACTAGTCCCTTTCCTGTGGAGGTCATCAAGTTGCAGAAGTTGTATTGGCTATACCTCTCCACTTGCAGCATTAGAGGGCAGATCTTGGAGGGCATCGGGAACTTGACACTTCTCGAGAATCTCGAGCTCTTGTACAATGACTTGTCCGGTGAAATCCCTCGGGGCATCACAAGGCTCAGCCGGCTCTGGCGGCTTGAGTTCCACCATAATTCCTTGACTAGTAAGCTTCCTCTCGGGTTTTGGAACCTCACAAGCCTCGTGAACTTTGACGCATCACATAACAAGCTCGGAGGCGATCTCTCAGAGATCAGGTTCTTAACAAGTCTGGCCTCATTGCAGTTTTTAAAGAACCAGTTGACAGGGGAGATTCCAAAGGAACTCGGAGAATTCAAGAATCTTACAGAATTCTCTCTCTCTCTCCACGAATTGGTTGACTAGTTCACTTCCTTTAAAGCTCGACTCATTGGCGAACTTCAGTTTCATAGATGTTTCGAACAACTCACTCACGGGAAGTATTCTGCTAGATATGTGCAAGAATGGGAAAATGATCTATCTTTTGTTGCAAGATAACAAGCTCACCAGGACTATCCCTGCAACCTATGCGAATTGCTCATCCTCAGTTCAGGTACGCTTGCGCAATAACTTGCTTTACGGTGTCGTTCCTGCTGGAATATGGGGCTTGCCGAACCTCTTCATAATTGATCTTATGGCAAATCAATTCAGAGGATCAATAACGTCTGATATCAGAAGGGGAAAGTCTCTAGCTCATTTATTACTATCTGTCCACCCAAAGGTGGTATGACAAATTGTAATTTAATTGGTAAGTCAGGCATAGATGTGGGTGATCATAGCCGCATGGAGGATTACGTGAGAACTCGTTTGGGCTCGAGGATTGAAGTGAGTTGGGCGAGCATGTGGCGGGCAGACAACGTGCAGACTGTGTGCAGGGAATGTGCAGGTGGTGTGCACTGATTAGAAAGGTCCCGTGCAAAAGAGAGGGAGGATGGTTTCGAGAGAGAAAGAAAGAGGGGGCCGAGTGTTGCAAAGAAAGGACCGAGAGACTGAGCGAGGGGAGAGAACGGATCTGAGAGCGAGAGTGAGGCTCGAAAGGGTCTTCTTTTGTTGCCGGACGACTGCCTAACAGCCGCCACTCATTGCAGCCCCCGAACGAACCAAGTTGGTTTCTTTTCTTTCTACTCGAATACATTGCTTTCACGAGGCGTCGGGCCGGAGCTTGTGCTGACCAATTGGTGCGAGCCCCGGCCCCTCTGTGCCTCCATGAAGGTTCTCTGCATGTTGTCGTGTCTAGTTAGAAGGCTAGGCCCAGTCCAGAAGTCGGGTTGGGCTCATTGCGGGCCTAGATGGTTGGGCCGAGAGCAAAAATTGGGAATGGGCTTCTCTTTAGAAAAAAGAATTTTGTGGGCCTTTCTTTTATCCCTAGTGATTTAGGGCCGACCCAGTCTTTGTAGCCCGACACAGATCGATAGGGTCCGAATTAGGTTACTAGGGTTGGGTTTCCTGACCCGGTCCTAATTATCTTTCTTTTTTTTTAAATAAAAAAATCATAAAAAAGAATTCAGAAAAAATTAAAAAATACTAAAAAATTTCAAAAAAAATTTCAAAATTTCAAAAATCTCATGGAAAAGTCATAAACCTTAAAATTTATAAAAATTTCGAAAAAAAATTAAAAATATTCTTAAAAAATTCGAAAATATTTAAATATTAAAAATTCTGAAAAAAAAAAAAAAGGAGAAGAAGAAGAAAATTTTCAATAAATCGCGAAAGAAATTCCAAGATTGGAGTCCTTGAACCTGAACAACAGCGGATTCTCAAGGACCTTCCCATGGAAGTTGCTTGAAAACATAACCAATCTCGGCTTTTTGAGCCTCCGAGACAACCGTTTTGATGTGACTAGTCCCTTTCCTATGGAGGTCATCAAGTTGCAGAAGTTGTATTGGCTGTACCTCTCCACTTGTAGCATCAGAGGGTAGATCCCAGAGGGCATCAGGAACTTGACACTTCTCGAGAATCTTGAGCTCTCGTACAATGACTTGTCCGGCAAAATCCCTCGGGGCAACATAAGGCTCAACCGGCTCTGGCAGCTCGAGTTCCACCAGAATTCCTTGACTAGTAAGCTTCCTCTCGGGTTTTGGAACCTCACAAGCCTCGTGAACTTTGACATGTCACATAACAAGCTCGAAGGCGATCTCTCAGAGATCAGGTTCTTGAAAAGTCTGGCCTCATTGCAACTTTTAAAGAACCAGTTGACAAGGGAGATTCCAAAGGAACTCGGTGAGTTCAAAAATCTTACAAAACTCTCTCTCTCCATGAATAGGCTAACTAGTTCACTTCCTCTAAAGCTAGACTCATTGGCGGACTTCAATTTCATAGATGTTTCGAACAACTCACTCACAGGAAGTATCCCACTAGATATGTGCAAGAATGGGAAAATGATCTATCTCTTGCTACAAGATAACAAGCTCACCAGGACTATCCCTGCAACCTATGCGAATTGCTCATCCTTAGTTCGGGTACGCTTGCGCAATAACTTACTTTCCAATGTCGTTCTTGCTAGAATATGGGGCTTGCCGAACCTCTTCATAATTGATCTTATGGCAAATCAATTTAGGGGCTCAATAACGTCTAATATCAGAAGGGGAAAGTCTCTAGCTCATTTATTACTATCTGTCAACCCAAAGGTGGTATGGCAAATTGTAATTTAATTGGTATGTCAGGCATAGATGTGGGTGATCATAGCCACATGGAGGATTATGTGAGAACTCGATTATTCTAAATTCCTCAATTTTTTCCAACAAATCACATGGCCAAAATCTCAACAAAGGGAAAGCTAAATTTTGTGATTATTGCAAACGTCTTTACCATACCCAAGAAAATTGTTGGAAATTTCATGGAAAGGTAGCTGATAAGGAAAAGGAAGAGCGGGATATTTTTGTCACAGAAAGTTCATTAGTATGTTAATAAGAATCAATTTCACAAGGAAATTATGAGAGCTATAGGCCAGTTGGGAATATAAGATAAAACAACCAGCCAACCATGCAAGTACCTCTAATTGTTTGAGCTTTTTCTCAAAAATGGCATGGATTATTGATTCGAGTGCTAATGATCACATAATCTACGATAAAAGTTTCTTTCTAGTATTCATAAATCAACCCCATTGAATACCTCTGTGTGTCTTTCCAATGGAAATGACACATCTATTGCCAAGATAAGGAACGTACAACTTAATCCTTCCATCACTTTGAAAAATGTCTTGCTCATTCCTGAATTCCAATTTAATCTCATCTATGTCTCCAAATTTTGTGAAGATAAACTCCTGTCAGCTCTTTTTCAACTCTAAAATCTGCTCATTTCAGGCCATTTCGATTGGGAAACCAATGTTGTGTAACATTCACGAGGGACTTTATTTTTGGGCCGCTCTTCCTAGAGATTTCGATATTTCTATTTTCCCCCTAAAATAAGGGCATCTCATGTAATGCCAGCATTAATAAAGATATTCTTTTATCTCATTTGCGTTTGGGCCATAGTACCTCATTTCCTCACCCAAAGTGTCATATCTGTCCTTTGGCAAAACAATCACGATTGTCTTTTCCACAAAGTACTTCATGTGCCAACACAACTTTTTCTCTTCTTCATATGGACATGTGGGGATCATATCACACCCCACACCGTAATGGACCTCGTTTCTTCCTCACGATTGTTGATGATCATATACCAGCTAGTTGGGTTTTTCTAATGCAATCCAAGGCCCAAGTCATTTCCCATTTCAGGAATTTTTTCATTCTTATTAAAGATCAATTGCATAAATCCATACAACAGATTCGCATTGATAATGGTCAAGAATTTTTCAATCGTGAGTGTTCTTCATTGTTCACATCAAATGGAATTCTTCATGAAAGTAGCTACACTTACACTCCTCAACAAAACAGTTTTGTTGAAAGAAAACACCGTCATCTCCTAGAAGTTGTTCGTGCCCTTAAATATCAAGCGTCTATCCCTAAGATGTTTTAGGGAGACTGTGTGATCATAGCAACATATTTAATTAATCGGATGCCATCTCGAATTCTCAATGGAAGAACTCCATTTGAGTTACTTTTTGGAAAATGTCCAGACATTCGCCATCTTTGTGTCTTTGGTTGTTTATGCTATATGTCTACCATGGGACCTCAAGACAAATTGGGTTCTTGTGCTCTTAAATGTGTACTTATGGGTTACCCTACTCTTCAGAAGGGATAGTTGGTATATGATCTATCCATTGGGCGATTTTTTGTTAGTAGAGATGTTATCTTTCATGAAGAAGTAGCTAAGGATAATGCTGAGTTGCACAGCACTTACTCCAGATTCTTGAGAGTGGTGGCCAATGTTAACTTTTAACGAGACATGTGGTCTGGCAACACCACCACCACCACCACCCCTTGACAATTGAAGAAACTTTATATTATTGATGAATCGAGAGTTGTGTCTTGCCGCAAAAGAGCAACTCTATTGGACTCAACTGCACAACCTAAGATGCTTCACTAGTGTGTAGAATCCGTGTGAAATTCATGCCTCAGATAATGACCCGGCGTTCTTTTCATCAATTTAAGCCCTCCTCATGCTCAAACCTACTATCTCCTTCGGTTTATTCATTTTATGGAGCTGAAAAAAGAAAGTTTCTCTACAAATATAACACAATGTTGGATGCTTTTTTAATGCAGCTCGGGTCGTGGTCTAAAAGAAGCGAGATGTTTGGTTGAGCTATCTAATCGAGTTTCTAAAAGAAGTAGCTAAGGATAATGCTGAGTTGCACAGCACTTACTCTAGATTCTTGAGAGTGATGACCGATGTTAACTTTTAACGAGACTTGGGGTCTGGCAACACCACCACCCCTTGACAATTGAAGAAACTTTATATTATTGATGAATGGAGAGTTGTGTCCTACCGCAAAAGAGTGACTCTGTTGGACTCAATAGCACAACCTCAGGTGCTTCACTAGTGTGTAGAATCCGTGCGAAATCCGTGCCTCAGGTAATGACCCGACGTCCTTTTCATCAATTTAAGCCCTCCTCACACTCAAACTTACTATCTCCTTCGGTTTATTCATTTTATGGAGCTGAAAAAAGAAAGTTTCTCTACGAATATAACACAATGTTGGATGCTTTTTAAATGCAGTTCGGGTCGTGGTCTAAAAGAAGCGAGATGTCTGATTGAGCTGTCTAATCGAGTTTCTAAAAGAAGTAGCTAAGGATAATGCTGAGTTGCACATCACTTACTCCAGATTCTTGAGAGTGATGGCCGATGTTAACTTTTAACGAGACTTGGGGTTTCGCAACACCACCTCCACCACCACCCCTTGACAATTGAAGAAACTTTATATTATTGATGAATGGAGAGTTGTGTCCTATGCAAAAGAGTGACTTTGTTGGACTCAACAGTACAACCTCAGGTGGTTCACTAGTGTGCAGAATCCGTGTGAAATTCATGCAAAATCCATGCCGAATCTATGCAGGATCTATTAAATTATGCCTCGAGTTTTGAATTTTCACGAACTCAATCCATAGAAAGATTTTGATTTGATCAAAATATTTCCTATCCTATTTAAAATTGGTTTTCTTGTTATTCCAATTTTGACTAGGATTACTTTTGCACAAAAGGATAAAAACAAATATTTCCTCTTTTATCTATAGAAGAAACCTAGTAGTGCTAGGTTTACACACACATATGTAAGGTTTCGTCAGCATATACAGAAAAGAGCGCCACACAAGAATAGAAGCCAAGCCAAGAAGCTGTAGTTTCCGTACGAAGTATACAAGAAAAAACGGAGTTCTTGTTTTTCGTATGTACGTGAGCAAATTGCAATGGCTTGAACATTCAGTGATTTTATACTGTGAGTTTACATTATTTATTTGTAAGCACTTTAATCTAGGTGTGGGAAACACTTGAGCGTGTGAGTGATTGTAACTCTAATTCTTTGATTATAGTGGATTATTTGCTGCTAGCTTTTCCTGTGGATGTAGGTACCGATATTCGAACCAAACTACTTAAATTTCTAGTGTCCTTATTATTTCTCTAGTATTTTCGCATTGACATAAATTGCAAGATCTTATCATTTTCGCGTATTATTTTTTCAACAGGATCCGTGCAGAATCCAAGGAACATCAGTGAAGAAAGTTTTTAATAATCTTTTCCAGCATAAAATTGACGAGCATTTCTAAATTTAAGATAAAGCATACTAAATTTAAATTTTATGCATATAAAATGGGTCGAGGGGATGGAGAGGAGGTTAAACTTGGTTTTTCCATTAAGATTGGCGTGAGATTTAAAGTTATGTTTATTTAGAGCAAAACCTTTATCAGAAGAATGACTTTTGTCGGTTTACCAAATTTGGTTTAGGAAAATAATCTAGTTAAAGGAAAACAATTTCAATCGATCGGACGATCCAAGTTTAAAGCTAAGGAAAATCACTTCATAACTTGAAAGGGAGAGTCATTTTTTAAAAAAATATGAAGGATATTTTGTCCACTAAATGAGAAAAAAAGGATTACTTAAATTTACTAAGATCCTCCTAAAATATATATTCTTGTGGATTGGAGACGCATCAATCCAACAAATAACTATCAAACAAAGCATATAAATGAAGTAATGCGACAAAATGCTCCAGAAAGGATAATTCATTCTTGCCAGTTTTATATTCCAAATGGTCGAAATCAATTTCCAACTCATTTTTTTATTTCCACCGATCATGTAAAATTTTCACATTATTCCTTAGGAAAGATTTTCCATTTCATCATATTTTCTTTGAAACCAGTAGAGCCTTATGGTCAATTTTCGACTCTGTGATATATGCCATTTGGGTTATTTTTCCACTTTCATCAATTAAAAAAAAAGAACCACTCAGACATCTTTAAATAATTCCCAGTTTCACCACTCCTCCTCCTGACCCAACGAAGTAAACAGTCGTCGAAACCAACGCATCCGATCGCACGACTTTCTGGCGTCGACATATGACCGCCGTACACGTCGGATCGAATGCCACCTCGTCCCATCTCGCCAATCTGGCCCTCCGTCCGTCCGTCCGACCGTTCTCAAGGGCCGGGTTTCACTCAACGTCCTCCTCTAATCGCTCCTAATAGTGCTGCTACATCGCATTTGACGGTATCTTCGTACGACGGTGTCTCTCGAAATCCGGAAGTACGCCAGCGGAGTAGTGTCATCCCGAGCTCTGTCGAGAAAATCTCAGCCCTATCATTTCTTGGTTGTTGCGAGAGAGGAAACGATGATGAAGCCCGCGTCGGTCCGTTGTTGCTTGCGGAAGCCGGAGATCTCTGCTGCTCGAGGAGATCGTCGGGCGCGGGGACGCCGTGGAGGTTGGACTGACGATGATGCGCACGTCAATCAACCAAGTCTTTATTAGTTTTTCTTTTGGGGGCTTTTTTTCTAGCTGGGTTCTTTTTCTCAATGGAAAAAGGTTCCACCTTTCACCTTAAATGAGCACATTTCCAGGACAGCGAAAGGGCCCTCACCTTGAGATGAAATGTTTCCAGCGTCCTATTTCAGAAAAAAAAAAAAAAAACAATATCAGATGACTGAATGGACGAAAACCCACGATTCCAGATGTTAAAAGACTGAAAGGGTCCCTCGAAAATCAGTATAACCTTCTTGCTTTTGGAAGGGAAATGAATCTGTATTCATTCATCTAAAGACCCAAGTACTTGGACTAAAATGGGTTCTCTTAGCAACAACAGACCCCAGGGAAGTGAATTGAATCAAAACATGAAATATGAACCGACAAAAGCATTAGTTCAAGCCCAGGGAAGAATTTAGGAAGCAATGACAACGTAATCTTCTGCCTTCCAGATAGATTTCCACAGACCATTGGGGGATTCTAAAACTAACTCATCCCATCTCCTGCTCAAGTGACTACAGCCACTCGATGGAAAATTATCCGGAGAAGTCAGGCTGCCACACCACATCATCCAGGAAAGATGATCTTATCCCAACTTCAAATTGGTTAGCAGGAATCATAGCGACAAATGACCTTTGACTTGGCATGAAACAATTTTGCCACCATCATCTCGACCTTTTCCATATTTTGACCTCAACTACCGTGTCTCTTGTATCAGTAAAGTTAAGAATCATAATATCTACATAACCGAAGGTCTTAGCCATTAGGGATGTCCAAAAACCCGACCTTTGACTTGGCTGATTCTTCAATTACATTTTACCTCTATGGCACGAATTTATGAATCAAAGTCTCACTGGTTTTTTAAGGGCTCTGTTCATAAATTTTGATCAGTCGACAGAGAATTGCGTACGGCGAATTGGGACCATGGTGGAGCAAATACAACACGACAGCGCATGACGTTGCTTGCTGCACGTACGTGTCCATATCCACTGTCCCTTCGTTGGGGGATGTTCTAAACTTCTGAGCGAGAGCCAAATATAGCTTCGCTCCACGATGGAATTTCAGACGCAGGCCTAGTTTCTCTTTTTTTCCTTTTCTGGCCTACTCCTTTTTTATTATAATGGATAATCAAGAAATAAACCATGCCAACACCGTAATCCCACTTGGGAGTCCACGTCACCGAGCCAGGTTGTCACGCCATCGGCCTCACTGAAAAGATAACCAAGGGCCGGCGCCAGTTAAGGCAATCAGATTTAGAACTCGATCCACGTACATATGTTTTCGATAATGCCTAAAGCTCGAGCTAAGAGCAAGACCAATAAGGACAATTCCAATCGGATTCAATATTCAAAATGAATATCAGAAAACATGTAAAGGAAATGCCGCCCAGTATGTCATCATCAATGATGGAATTTCGCTTGATGGGTATCTCGAGGCTGTGAGGGCTTGCCTTTTCCGACCCCTAAGGTGGCTTTGATTCTGGGCATGTCTTCGTGGGCTTCATCAACATAAGGCTTTCTTTGCATTTGGGCTCATTCGCATCTTCATCTCTATCAGGATTCGATCTGGGTTAAACTTCAACTTCGGTTATACAATGAAATTATGGGGGATGTTTTCTTCGGTTCCTTGTTGGAGGAACCTCTTATAATTGATGGCATAGAGACAGAGACGTCAACGCTTTTAGTTTCAGTTAACTTTGCTTGCAGGCGATGTTCGTCAATTGTAACTTGTATCCCACCATTTAGAATAATAATTTGGAGAAGTTTCCCCCAACTTAATCAGGGATAAATGAATATGTAGCTCTCAAAATGATCCCTTTTCTGTATTTTTCTTGTGGCACACACGAATGTTTGCACATGTGGTCTTGTATTGCTTAAAAAAGTACTAGGACGTCGGTTGAGAAAGAAGGTGGGTGTTCTCTCCTCTCTCTTTTTTTCATTCTTTTTAGCTATAAGAGGTCTCAAGATAACCTCAAATGTGCTTGACCTAGTAGTAAATTGATCATCTCTTCTTCTTTTTTACAAGAATACGAGTTCTATTCTCGTCATGACTAAATTTCTGACAACTCATGTTGCATTACATAGCTGTGTTATACCTCATATAGAGAGACTCTTTAGCTGTTAGGGCTGTCAAATAGAATCGAACCGACTGAAACAAAAAATTTCAGGTCTCTTCGATTTTCAGATCATGTTATCATTCTTTTTCTCTAGACACTTATTGCTTAATAGCTTACAGCAATTTATTTTCCTTTCACTCTTCAGCTAAGTCTCTATGATCTATCAAAAGGTACAAATTTCACTTTCCTCTAAAAGGGTGCATAGTGGACTTGTTTGTAAAGGACACGAATACCTCATCTAGATAAGGGCCCTTTAAGGGCCACCTAGATGACCTAAATCCATTTGCTGTCCAGATAATCCTTGCATTTTTTTTGTCTTCTTCCTATAATGTTTTCCTTGGAAGTATTGTCATCTGCCATTGCTATGCTAGTCCTCGCCTTTAGCTTTCTTGCCATGCATCATCCCACCCTATCCTTTTAGACCATAAAGGGATTAGACAAACAAACAGTAGCAAACACAATGAACATTTTGGATTGGTGATCTCTTACTGGTAGTTTAAGTAAGTGGGTATAAAATACAAATTTAATTTGGAAATGGGCATTACTATATTGCATAAAATAAAACCACGTGATAGACATTGTACGATGTCTTACATATTTAAGAATCCAACTATATTATATGAATTGATATAAGGAAGGGTGACTCAGAATATGCTAGCCATAAGCAAAAGACCCATCGCTAGGTCTCGATCGAGTCAAGATACACATTATTCGGGCAAGGATTGACACTTTTTTTTTTTTATGCTTTTGGACAAAAATGTCCATAAAGTTCTTTTCAAAAGGACAAAATATGTTCCATGAAGTCAAGTAGGTCTTCCCTTTACCCCGTCCCCTCCCCCAATCTTCTCTAGGAATGTCCACCCGTGATTCTACCAAACCCACGAATATCAAATGAGCAAAAGACCTCTTTAGTTCATTTAAAGTTTTCAAGAAACGATCAAGAACTGTGTGGATGTCGAAATTAATGAGAAAATATCTTTTTAAGTCTCGAGAATCATGAGACATTACTCTTAAAATGGAAGTGAATAAATGATCTGTCAATCACAGACGACCTCGCCTTGAACTTTTAAGATCGCTTATGTCGTCCTCTTTGAAAATCTTGTGTCCAACGAGAAATGACATCCACACACACGCGAAACATACTATACCCAAGAATATGTTGTGTAACTTTACTATGTAAATTAAAGCCACTTATTCTATAGAAAATGTGAACATGCATGAAGAAATATTTATTTGATTCAGTAAATACTCTGGAAACATGGAAAGTTCAGAAGGACAAATTATCTAGCTTAAATACATCCGCATTTATACTTTCGAAATTCATATTGGGCTTGCTTCATGCTAAATGGGCTTGCTTTCCGACAACCGATAACCCAACCCGACTCAAATCGCATTTTTTCTAGCTCGGGTGCTACGCAGCTCAGATCTCGGGTCAAGCCACAAAGAAAACACAAATCTCACAAGTCCAAATTGGGTCGAGTATCGCTAAGGGCCCAAATCGAAACCGGTCCATTGACATCCGTATTCGCTGCTAGCACTTTGACGAGTTCGCCCTCTTGAGATTTTAGGATCATAGGCAGTGGGAAGAAATTATGACTTATACCGGACATTCTTTTTAACGGATGACAGCACTCTCACTCTTTATCCGTAAAAAAAAAAAAAAATTAGTGGAATGGCAAAATAATCAACCAAAAGAGGTCAAAGTAAACCCTAGGGCACTGAAAAAAATTTGGATGGGGCCAACAAGGCTGCACGTGGGTGGTGGTTGCCGGCACCGGATCCAAGAGGAATGCCTCCACTTCCCCCCCTTCCTTCCGACCTTCTCTCCTTCTTCCGAGGCCATGCCTGTTTATAAACAAACCTGTTATAAAGAAAAATGTCCTCTTTTCTTGATTAGTTCTTGACTTGTTGCCCCGATCCAGACTCCATAGTCAACTTTATTTTTTTTTTTCCCTATCGTGCTAATTTAATCTAGATGCATGTGATGCCCATGAGCAGATTGGATTAATCAATTAGTCCCTACCGATATTGTTAATTTTTCAGTAAAAATTCGAAGAATATACCATAACAAATGCCAAAGAAACACTGTTTCACATCGCTTGCATGACGAACAAAATAACTTGACGTCGATTAAGTCATCACGTATTTGAAATAGCTCGGCAGTTGAATTGTCGTCCGTTTCGAATTATAAGTGATTTGACACATTACATGTCATTAATTTATCATTAATTGCCTCAACGAAAGCATGCCTCAGTTCAAGTCCTAGCTAGGGACTAGACTTTCAAGTCGACTCAAATTCAAACTTATGAATCACATGAACTCAAGTAGATTCTTTCAAGTTCGAAGTAATTTGAACACTTAATCATCAATTGAACTTAAGCTTGAAAGCACTTGTGACTAATGTAAGCCACAAAGCCTAACAAAATAATGACTTTTTTACATATTCAATGAGTACATCAATCACCTTCGATGTGGTGATTAACGCAAATCAATTTAATAGAATGCACAGTGCTTTGGGTCTTTAAATTAAAGGTGAATCGTCTCGCAAGATGCATTGCTGGTCCCGATAAAGGTAAAAAAATCATCATAATGTTTTTGGGGGGGAGAGCGGAAGGAGAGGGAGGTAAACTTGGTAAACTTTAAGTAAATTCGTGAGGATCCTAATCTATTAGTTAGTTTAATAGGAGCCCACAGATTATCATAATTACACTTTTGGCTGCGATTTTCCTACTATTTGTCTTTTGGGTGCCTTGGCGCAATTCATTACGTCAACCACTTTGCCAAGTGCAGCCTTCCTTAAGCTTATACCTAATATTCACTAATTTCTCAATTTTTTTGTTATGGGGGACACTTCGTAATCCTTCAGTTGACCGATCTTCATTTATAATCAATTCGTCATGATTGTATCTATTATCTTTATTTCCATGCAAAGCATTGTACTAACATGCAAAAAAAGCCATTGAGATCTCTCGTTTGGTGATCCAACGGTGACTAACCTCACGAAGAATGCCCTCAAAGTTGAAGGATAGTAAAATTACCTTAGTCATAGTAGGGTTGGAAGAAAACCTTGTTTTCCAGTTTGAGTGATCAAGAACTCTTTTTTGGTTGCTTCTTTTTATTAAAATGGATAATCAAGAGATAAACCATGTCAACACCATAATCCTACTTCGACTCCACGTCACACGACCCGGGTCGCCATGTCACTGGCTTTTACAGGAAAAAAAAAAAACCTAGGCCAGTGCCCATTAAGGAAATCGGATTTAGAATGAATATGTATGTATCTATATATGTGTAGCTTCGATAATGCCAAAAGCTTGAGTAAAGACTAAGATCTTTAAGAACACCGATCTTCGTACGAGCGGGTTTAATTTTTTGTCGTCTTGGCAAACCATGGACCGTTAGAAATGTACGTATGCAGCGTACCCGTCCTTGAGAGAACCAGCTGCCAATGTACTTGCCTCATCAAGTATGCCAACTACTAATCGAAACATTCAAAACGGAAGGATTGTAGAATCACTTTAGTCGTGAGGCCGGAAGAAAACCTTGTCTTTTGAGGTGCATTTATCTCACAAGAAAATGAATTATTTGAAAAGTATTTTTTTTAAAATGATCACTTAAAATAATTAGTTGATGAAAAAATGTTTGTGGGTGATAAAAAAAAAAATTTTATTAATTTTCATAAGTAATTAAAAAATTTCCGAATCAAACATTTTCTTTGTTTCAAAAGTCTAAATTAACAATGGGCAAGTTATCAGCTAAAACATTTTTGCTTTAATGTTCAAACTCAAAGGGTTGATTGAGTAGTCGACTCTATTTAGATCCCAACTTCCAATTTGATATCACAGCATCTCTCATTTAGAGCTACTCAGGAGCCACGTCTTCTGTAGGTAG